>SPJY01000102.1:2979456-3112196 GCA_005191435.1 Raddia distichophylla
ATATATAGAGAGAGAGAGAGAGAGAGAGAGTTCCACATCGCACATTCATATAACACATCCAATAGATCACATGGCACATACACATCGCACTATTACATAGCACAAACACATCGTTCATATAACGCATCCACATCGCACAATTAGTTCACATACACATACACATTCACATTCATCCATCCATCCATCCTTCACGGGGCTCTATCTAGGTCAGGGAAGATCGAGGAGTACCGTCCGTTGGAGGGAAGGTCGAAGGAGTGCTGTCCGGTGCAGGGAAGAGAGAAGGGGTGGTAGTTAGTAGGTTTAGAAACCCGTCAGTCCCTGCTTCCACCCACTCGCGCTGTGCCTCCTGGTCGACTCCCTAAGCCTGACTTGAAGGAGCAGAGCCCTGCAAGCACTTAGAATATGACCTTTGATTCAAAATACGCTTTAGCTAAGTTTATGATGAATTGATGACACTTAATTACTGCATCATCAGGCTGAACAAAGGGCTGTGGTACCACATAAGGCGCGTAACCAATGCCACCTTCACCAACATGCCTGCTCGACCCACCCTAGACATTTGCGAGCAATGTAGTGTTAATGCAAATAAATAAGCGCATGAATTGTGTTTAGGGAATACCTGCTCAAAGTTGCCCCCTGAATGGCAGCTTGTGAACTCTATCCACCTTTGCATTTGTTCTCTTTCCCACCGCTCCGGAGCCGCTCTTTGGGTTATTTCCATCTGTATCCTTAAGCCTTGGAGCTCTTTCCTATGTCGCTCCTCTATCTCCTTTTCCCTTTGCTCCGCCGTCTCCCTCTCCCTCTGCAGCTCCCTCCCAGCAACCCTTTCCCTAGCGGCATGGCGAGACCTTGCATCGCGCATGAATCCATCAGACCTGCAATAGAAAAGTGTGATTAGTATGGAGAAGTCAGGTAACGTGGTGGTTGAAGGCATGGAACAAATAAAGAGCAAAATCGATCACCTGATGTGGTCCGAGCCCATCCCGTAGAGACCGTGTGACTTAAGCCCCATGTGGGTGTAGATAACCTCAGTCTCCTTGTACGCTTCCACACACCGTTCCTGCATTCAATCCGAGTGAGATTAGAATGGTAAGCAGGGATAAATAATATAGAAATGATGTAAGTTGCACTTACAATCTTCCTTTGTGCGTGTGGTGCCATGGCTGGCTCGGGAGCTTGTCGTTGTGCCTTCAGTGTCATTGCCTTCCTGTAATGCTTCCAAGGCACCTATGTCTTCCCCCATTCTTCTCGAACTACATCACAATGTGGGAGATTGAGAAAAGAGTTGACGATTGAAATGAAGAGAGAAGTTATTACCTCTTTCTTTCTGAAGAATGGCAGGGACCACTTTCCAATGTACTTGACGACTCCTTGCGCCGCCCGGTTCAGCTTGGACTGTTGTGAGTTGGTCCTGAACTTTGGACCGTTCCAATAATGCCCAAGTCCCTCCCAGGCTTTCGGGAAGTTTTCGACCCAGTCAGGACGCACCTGGGTGTACCGATGAAGGGTCAAGTACTTGTCTGAAGCCTCGGTGTCAGTAAGCTCCTCGTTATGCTCTCTTCTACACCCATTTTGATGCGTGTATTAATCAACATTATTAGCATTGTAAAGGATAATTGTAGTTGAACTTACTTGTACCACTGCTTGGTCGCCTCGACACGCGAACGCCGCAGCCGCAGGTGGTCCTATAAAAGATTCTTCGCTTTTTTGTCAATCACTTCATTCAAGTCTGAAAGGGTGAGGCCTTCACGATGTCGATAATGTTTCTAAAAAGAAACGAAACAAACATACTATTAGCTTGAGGAAAGATGAGATTACTTGCAGGTGTTGAGAGGCTTACCCAGAATTCGCCGACGCACTCCGCGGCAGCCGAGTCCTGACCTTTTTCTTGTATAAGCTTGTAGTCTTCCCAAGTGATTAATGGACGGGTGCGGCCGTTCTCTTCCACCATCCCAATGTAGTGCATCCTAATTAGTCCTGAAAGTACGGAAGCAGGCTGCTTCGTGATGCTTATGTCAACCATATCCATGTTCCTATACAAAAGGGAAAAGAGTTAGGCATTCACAAAAAGATTAATATATTGAGTTAACTTTTTCAAGATTAGAAATTACCAGTCCCCTAAGATGTCAATAGGGATCCGCATATTTACATTTGTTGGAGCCCTAGGCATCCTATTGGGCAATCTTTTCTTCCTTCGGCGCTGAGTGGAGGTTGGCTGGGTAGACCCCTTGCCCTTCTCAAAGCCTCTATGCTCGTAACCACTAGAGTCCTGATCTGCCTCGTGACCACTGGAGCCCAGACCTACCTCGTCTTGACCAGCCTCGCCCATCTCGAGGTCCTCCACTAGTGATACTCCCCTGTGGCTAACAAACTTTCTAGCCGCCATCCTACATGAAAGATAAATATGTATGAAAGTTACTACTTACAGGGATAAACAAAAACAAAAACATATATAAAAGTAAATGATAATAACATAAACATATATGAAAGCATACATCTAGCAGTAGTTCGCATCAACATCAAGTGGGTCAATGTCCTCGATAGGATTATTGTTCACATGTTCATCGCATTCGAAAGGATCCTCAGATTCTTCTTGGCCTTCTTAGTCGATGGTAACCACGTCATCGTTTATAGTTGCAACTAGGTTGTCGAGGCTCATCGATCACAAATGTGTTTTCTAATAGTTGATCTTGTATTGGACCATCTGGCAATCTCCCGTGAGGTCTAACTTTGTATACAACCCACCAATTTTTTAGATCGACCTCGTCTTTTTTGAGACTGTCCTTTATTGATGCTTGCATGGATAGGGTAGGTAATACACTTGATCAACTTGGTTAGCTAATATGAAAGGATCGTATCCTTTCAGTTGTGAAGTATGTTTCACTTCCGTTAAGCCAAGCTCGACTCGTCTTCGTAAACCTTTAACATGATCGATCCATTCGCATCGGAAAACAACTACTGAGGGCTCATTGCTATTTTCAAATGTTAGTTAGATTATCTATCGAATTATACCGTACTAACTGAACTTATCTTGCCCTTCTGCTTGACCCTCGCAAGCAACATAGCTATTTATCGTTCGTAGATTAAGCTTTTATTGCCCGTGGCCCGCAGAACAAAAACGAAACCCATTGATATCATGCGTCCCATACACCGTGACACGTGTTGAACATCCACGTGACATGGTGCATGTTCGCTAAGATTTTGCTTGCACTATGTTTAGAAAGAAAAAAAAGTTAGAAGTAAAACAAACACAGGAAGTTACTTTATTTTTTAATTAAGACACTTACATATCTCCACAACCAACACAAGAAGTTAAAACCGCCGTTGCCATCTCCTCTTTCCTTTAAAGCCTTCAACTCTTCGGGATTAGGTTGATTTCTTCCTCTCCAGTAAGTTTACACGAATTCTCTAAAGGGGATGTAATAGTGAGAATGCAAGTCTAGTTAAAATAAGTTTGTCTAGCTAAAAGTCGATATAATAGAGATAATGCAAGTCTAACTTACAATTCAATGTCGCTGACTTCCTCCATGTTTTCAAAAATGTATAATAGTGCAACAACCTTGTCCCGCTGAGAAATCTCTTGTTTTATACATTTTCCAACCAGAGTGCCTTGAACCTCGAATAGTTTTAGATCGAATTCGTCCTATCGGCCATGTGTGTTGTATCTAGGCAAGATAATGTTCACATTGTGTTGTCTCGCTAGATATTTGTTCGTGAAGTTTGTGATCTCCTGAATTTGATATGCCTCAACAATTGAACATTCAACACGGGCCTTGTTTTTCACATATACCCGGACAGTTTTCAGTCGTCGTTCCACAGGGTACATCCACCTACCATGGACTGGCCCACCGAGAAGTACTTGAGTAGGTAAATGGATAAGAAGATGTTCCATTAGATTTCAGAAACCAAGGACATATGTCCGTCGGGGATAAAATCACGGCCCATTGCCATGGCCCACTCCCTGGCGGCCCAATCGAACAGCCTCTTAGGGCCCAGCTCCCTAGAAGGTTCTATCAGGCCCGTATGCATCCTGCCGAACAGCTTTCTGGTTGGCACGGTGCGCAACGGCCTAGGCTTCGTGTTTGAGTCCGACTCGAACAAGAGTTCTGCACGGCTACGTGAAGACCCGGATGTGGTTTCCCAGATTGGAGCAGAAGTCGTGATCCCCGAGAATTGGAGAATACCTTATCTACCTCGGGATGTATTTGACATGTGTATGAGTTCGTTAAGGTCTCGTAGTTAGCCCGGCCCGATTATCCCTCGGTAGGTCGGTTGTTCAACACTATATAAACCGAGCCCCTACGGCGTGTAGAGGAGACGTCGAAGATCATCACATACTACTTCCTGTACACCATAATCTCACCGAGGCTTGCTCGTCTCGTCGAGTTCCTCATTGTAATCCTCTTTCGCATAAAGAAGCACTGGACGTAGGGTTGTTATCTCCCCAAAGAGGCCTGAACTAGGATAAAAACCCCAGTGTCTCCCTGTTGCTCGTTGATTGCTGTTCGCCTTGCTCGGCAAGTCTTCTATCTCCCTTTCTCAAGAACCTTAGTTGACTTGGGACCGATATCCCAACCGTCGACAGTTGGCTTCTCTAGTTTGCAAACGAGAACCATTATATCTTCTTTTAGCTTCTTCAAATCTGCATTGCTTAGCTGTTTAGTGCACAACTTTCTGTAAAAGAAACTCAATTTAGCAAGAGTTGTCCATTCATTGTCTGGTACATAACCCCAAAACATGACAGGCAATAGATCTCGCATGAAGATGTGGAAGTCATGACTTATCAAGCCATGTATCTTGCCGACGTCAACATCAATACCAGGAACAAAGCTTGACGTGTACCCATCAGGGAATCTAACATTGTCTCAGAACCATTCTAATACATCTTTCCTTTGTGCCTTAGTTAAGCAGTACGGAGCCTTTGGTGTCACCCTTTGTCCTTCTATTATGTTAAATGTTGGTTGGTCACATAGCATCTCATATTCCAGACGAGTTTTGACATTATCTTTGCTTTTACCGGCTATGTCTAAGTTCGTGCCCCAGATGGCTTGTGCTACGTTCGACTCTTGGTGCATTACGTCGATATTATGAGGTAATAGCAAATCTTCTGCATATGGAAGAGAGTACAGACTACACTTATGTGTCCAATGGTGAATGGTTCCGTAGCCCTCATATTCGGTTTTGTTTTAATCATTTACCTTTAGGGTTGAATGCCAGGCTTTGACTTGACCTACCGTGAGAGGTTCACGCTTTCGTCCTTTTGCAATGGTATTTTTGTAAAATTTATCTTTTTCTTTTCTGAATCGATGATCTAGCTTCAAGAAATCTCAGTGACAGTTGAAGAAGATTGCCTTGCCACCGTGTGTGAGCGTCAGTTCCACAATATCACCCATTCATATCAGACAAGCGAGCTTGCCTGTGTGCTCCAGCCGGAGAATAAGCTGTATGCAGGAAAGTCATGAATTGACTACATATATGCAACTCTCATAAGAAAATTGCTATTTGTGTCTTTGTCGTAAGTCATAGCTACAGTTCCCACAACTCTTTGAACTCATCTACCAGTGGCCTTAAAAAAGATCCAAATTCCTTGCAGGATTTTTTCCACCGACACTATAAGTGAAAGAAACAAAAATCCGTCTTTCATGAGTTGAGACAGTTTTATATTCAGAGGGATACTGAAGATTGGCCAACAAGAGTATGATCGAGCAGTCGTTTTGAAAGGAGTGAACCCATCTGTAGCAATTGCAAGACGCACGTTTCATGCATCGGCTGCAAAATCAAGGTGCTTTCTATCAAAATGCTTCCGGGTTTCTCCATCAGATGGTTGCACCAAAACATCAGGGTTTCGTTTGTGCAACATATGCCACCTCATGCTATTTGATGTGTCCTCTGTCATAAAACAACATTGGAGGCGATCTTTCAATGGAAAGTAACGCAACACTTTCTTTGCCACACCGTTCTGAAACTTGTTGCCATTAGAGTCTGTGGTCTCGAAGTACCGTGACATTCCACAATGATCACACCAAGCCTTTCCCTCGTCATCTTTGTAATACAACATGTAGAGGTTCTCACAGTAATCTATCTTCTTGTATGACATTCCTAAACCCGACAATAGCCTTGTACACTCATACCACGTTTTAGGCATCTTATGTCCTTCTAGGAGGGTATCACACCAAATAGCCAACATCTCATCGAAACATGCGATGGACATGTTGCATCATACAAAGGCTTTTTGGCTGACTCTAGAAGTCCAAAGAAATCGACCATGCCTGGCTGTGAGTCCTGGTCGTCACCATCATAACCGTAGCCAATATCAGCAACCATGTCCTCCATTCGATCTATTTCATCAAAACCTTCGGGAGGTCTAACTGGCGCAACCTCAGCACGAGTACTCTCCCCATGATATACCCACTAATGGTAACCGACCTTGAACCCATTTTTCACTAGATGTGTCTCCATTTCGTCACATGTTCTCTTCCGATAGTTACCACATTCAGCACAAGGGCAACGGACAGCCCCTTCAGCCCCCTGGAAAGCCCGGGACACAAACTGACGCGTACCCTCAAACCATGCATCTGTGTGTCGCTCGCTCAATACGCAGCCATCATACATCAATCTTCTATCTTCATCCATACCTTCACGAATAAGTTGATACATAAGCTAACGGTAGCCCTCGTGAGTAACATTATACTAAACACGACCCTCGTGATTAAACCTATATACGTGCATGCATAGCCCTTGTAACAAAGCATTCAAACATTCAAAAGGCGCGTAGATACCTTATCGTTTGATGGGGAGCGCCGTCACGGAGCGGGGCTTCTCCTCACCTCGATCGTGTCCCTGCTGCTCCTCCTCCACGTGCACCAGTGGCAGTGGCGGCGAACTCCTCCTCTTGCTCCGGTGCCGGCATCGGGGCCGACTCCTCCAGCTCCTCCTCCTCCTCCCTTCCCTCTCCCTTAGCGGTGGCAGGCGGCGGGCGGCGGCAGGCGGGGGGCGCGGTGGGGACGTGCGCTCGTAATTGGGCGAAAATTTGCCCAAGTCCAAGCGCTACCAGATCTATATCAACCTTACTCACGAGGGCCAAGCAGCCCTCGTGAGTAAGGTAGAGAGGTTGTAGGTGGTCCCCGCACCAACCCGTGAACTGTTGGGTGTGTTATTCACGAGGGCCATCTAGCCCTCGTGAATAACTAGCAGGTGTCCACAGTTATTTATGAGGGCCACCTCGCCCTCGCGAATTGCTGAAGCCTGACTGGCCGATGGGCCCCGCGAGGAGAATCTCTCGCTCGAGTAGGTGTCAACAGTTAATCCCGAGGGCTGGATAGCCCTCGTGGATAGTGAAACGCCAAGGCTAGATGCGTGGCCCTCATGTAAATGACTAAATATACACCAGGGCCATGTTGGACCTTGTGTATTAGCAATATATCTGAGAGTTTTAACCTAAACCCTCGCTAGTAATAAATTGTCTCCTACAGTAGGATCAAGTCAGTTAAATAAGAGAAGAGAAAACCCCAAAAAGCTGTGGTTGTTGAACAGCACAAACGAACGACTCTCTGCTTTCATTCTGCTTTTGTTCTTCACTTTTGCCGAACTATCAATAGTGCGAGTGTTATGTCTGTATACTTCCAGGTGATCACGTGCGTGTGCAGGTGTTCGGCTTCAACAATTGGTATCAAAGCCTCGTGCTCGATTCCTTGAAGCATGGCGTCCGACGCTAGGCTAGAGAAGGGCAAGGAACCGGCGTCGCCTAAGAAGACTCCTCCGCTGGCACCAAGGGTGCGGCTGAACGACGATGCTGACCGCAGTGCCAGCGAGCTTGTGGTCCATCGTGTGGTGAAGGAGACGGGTGGCTTGCATGGTGATCTACCCCATGCTGACGCGGACGAACTACACCGAGTGGGCGCTCGTCATGCGAGTTAACTTGCAGGCCCAAGGGCTTTGGGAGGCGATCGATCCTTGTGTTGCGGATTACCGCTATGATCGCCTGGCCTTGTCGGCGATCCTCCGGGCTGTCCTGGCAGAGATGCTATCGACGTTAGCTATGAAAGATACGGCGAAGGAGGCGTGGGATACCGTGAAGATGATGCGCATTGGCGTGGAGCGTGTGCGCAAGGCCACTGCTCAACGACTGCGCACCGAATTCGAGTCCATCGCTTTCAAGGACGGCGAGTCGATTGATGACTTCTCTATGCGTCTTACAGGCCTCGTCAACAACCTTCAGGTGTTGGGCGATGTGATAGCATAGGAGAAGGTGGTGAAGAAGTTCCTTTGGTTGTTGCTGGCTCGTTATACTCAAGTAGCAATCTCGATCGAGACGATGCTTGATCTGAGTACTCTCTCTATTGAGGAGCTGACTGGCCGGCTTCACTCTGTGGAGGGCCGCTATGATCTTGGTCATGGCAGTGAAAGGAGCGGGCGGCTCCTGCTCAGAGAAGAGGAGTGGTTCGCAAGGTCAAAGAAGAAGCAGCAAGGTGAAGGATCCTCAAGAGGGGAAAAGAACCGCAAGCCTCAGAATCAGAAGGATCAGAAGCCAAAGATCAAAGAACAAGGCAGGCCACCAAATGGCAAGAAGAAGGGCAAGTGCCATAACTGTGGTATACATGGGCACTGGGCTAGAGAATGCAGGAGACCACCGAAGCAAGAGCGTCGTCAAGAAGCTCATCTGGCCCAAGGTGGTGATGATCAACCTGCATTGCTTCTTGCCGCAACCTGTGGCGTTAAACTGGGATTAAGTGAGACAGTGCTCTTGAACGAGCAACGTGTCTTGCCCCAAGATGTGGGTGAGGGAGTCTGGTATCTGGATATCGATGCAAGCAATCACATGACCGGAAACAGACATCTACTCTCATCGCTCGACCAGACTGTGAAGGGCACGGTCAAGTTTGGTGACGGCTCGATGGTGCTGGTGCAGATACGTGGACGGGGAGCAGTCTTGTTTGTGTGCAAGAACAAGTAGCAACGGGCGCTGACAAATGTCTACTACATCCCGAGTCTTCGTAGCAACATCATAAGTCTCGGCCAACTCGATGAGGGAGGTTGCAAGATTGCAATAGAAGATGGTGTCATGTCTGTACTTGATCCTGAGCATGTTCTGCTGGCTCGTGTGTCACGCGCGGGTAACCGTTTGTACACAGTGCAGCTGAATCATATTGAACATGTGTGTTTGCTGTCCAAGATGGCTGAAAAGGCATGGCTATAGCATGGTCTTTTTGGTCATATTAAGTTCAGATCCCTGCGTGACTTGGCACTGAAGAAGATGGCTGAAGGCATTCCGTTGCTAGATCGTCAAGATGAGTTCTGTGATGGTTGTGCATTAGGAAGCAACATCGGAAACCATTTCCACCGGCGGCAACTTACCGTCCAGAGTGAGTGCTTGATCTGCTCCATGGTGACTTGTGCGGGCATATTACTCCACCAACTCCAGGAGGTAAAAACTATTTTTTGTTGATTGTGGATGACTATAGTAGATATATGTGGGTGGAGATGTTAGCAAGCAAAGATGAGGCGCTCCGGTGTTTCAAGCGGATCAAATCTTTGGCTGAAAATGAACTTGGGACAACAGTGAAGTTGTTCCGGACCGACAGGGGTGGAGAGTTCGTCTCATTGGATTTCAATCAGTTCTGCAATAATGAGGGCATCAAGAGAAACAACACTGCTCCATACTCCCCTTAGCAAAATGGAGTAGTGGAAAGGCAAAATCAGACAGTGGTGATGGCATGTTGTCTGCTCAAATCAATGAAGATGCCAGCAAAATTCTGGGGTGAGGCAATGAAGACCGCAGTTTATATATTGAACCGCTCACCGACTAGGAGTCTTGATGGCAAGACACCCTATGAAGCCCTGTACAAGAAAAAACCCAAGGTACATCATTTTCGCACGTTCGGTTGTGTAGCTCACATGAAGAGGTTGGGTCCTGGAGTGAATAAACTAGCAGATGATACTGGAGAAGCATCCTTCACGGTGCATTACTCCACTGAGGTCAGTGCTTCGGTGAGTAGCGATGCAGCAAAGAATGGTTCCTTTGGTGGTTCTCCAGCAGCATTGACCCCTGAACCAACGGCAATCCAGTTTGTCACACCACCGTCTGATGCAACTCCAGATACTCAAGGAAAGGTGCCTCGTCATCGCATATTTCAGAACATATATGACACAACCGAGAATATTTCTGAATGGCAATATAGTGGGTTGTGTTTGTTGGCTGCTGAAGAACCATCCAGTGTGGAAGAGTCATCTAATGAAGAACCATGGCGTCGGGCAATGGAGGACGAAATGAGGTCCATAGAAGAAAATTGCACCTGGAAGTTAGCCGAGCTCCCACAGGGACACAAGGCTATTGGTCTCAAGTGGGTGTTTAAGCTTAAGAAGGATCCAAATGGCAATATAATCAAAAACAAAGTCCGGTTAGTGGCAAAGGGATATGCACAAAAACAAGGGGTGGATGTTGATGAAGTGTATGCACCAATAGCTCGAATGGAGACAGTACGACTGTTAATTGCTCTAGCTGCACATAGTGGATGGGAAGTGCATCATATGGATGCGAAGGCAGCATTCTTGAATGGAGATTTAGCCGAAGAAGTCTATGTACAGCAGCCGCCAGGGTTCATCGACAACCGGAATGTGCATAAGGTTCTCAAGCTCAACAAAGCTGTAACGGCACCTGTAACACTCCGGTTTCACAAGAACCCAGAATGCTACCAACTCTCCAAAATATATAAAATTTTGACAGCATCTCTCTAGTTTATATGGACATCCACGACAGGCAATTTATATCCAAAGAACAAATAAGCATTTCTATCGAACAACAGCCCAAATAAAACTATAATAACTGCAAATCTCAATTATACACATGACTTGACTACTTATGTAAAATTCAAATGAAACCATTGTACTAATTTAACGTGAGAGGTAGTGAGTGCTCAAGTCCAGGTTCTATATTCCCATTCCCATGCATGATTGACATCACCTGTACCTAAAAACCAAATAAAAGCAAGAGTGAGTATTTAACAATACTCAGCAAAGTATATGTATAAACTAGGGAAATCGAAATATAAGAGCAACCAAAATCACTTCTATCAATTCATACCCTTCATTTCCAGAAACATAAACATCTGTTAGTACAAATACTCCAAACAGATCACTTCTCATTCAATCGATGCAATGCAATGCACATGCGTCTGTACTGTGAGCTCATACCGGTATAGCTAAGTGCGCACCCGTCGATGCCGCACCTTGCCCGTCCTTTTCAGACGGGGACCAATTACTCCACTCCCGTGGAGTGCCTACCAAGTAGGACTTTAGAGCACTCCGGACTAGTCACTTTTGACTTTCTCACCGACCGAACTGAACTAGTCAAAAGTGATTTTCTCACCGACCTGGCTCATATGCACATGATGCAAAATGCTCCTCTTTCATAAGTCATCACATACTTCCATTGTATGGCAATAAACATCACAATACTCAATTTAATCAACGACTAGCCACTAAACTACTCATCGGCCAATCAAGCTCAGGAACAATATACAATCTCAACAAAGCTCAATACAAACAATAACTATCTGTTTAACATATACTTGCCTTCTTTACCCAAAGATATGGGCGGCGACGGGAATGGCGCCGGCGCGGCACGCCGACGCCAGGGACTTCCCTAAGCAGCAACTGCAATAGGAGGCGGCGGCTAGGTCTAATGCCCCTCGTGAAACCGTCGGTGTGTCCCCCTGCCTCTTATCTCCCTTAGGTGGGCTGGGCCAGGTCGAAAGCCCAACGGGCTATCACATTCTACCCCCCTTAAAAGAATTCGTCCCCGAATTCTACACTCATGAAATTAGGGTCATATCCTACCGGAAATGAACCTCAAATACTTCTCGTCTCTTTAAGCCGCCTGACGTTCTGCCTGATGTGTATGGAACACCCTGACATATTTCGGCCTTGATACGGTCTGATTCTCCTTGAATCCAAATATGTCGAGACTCAAAGGTGAGATCCAAAATATGCTACGGCTAGGATCAATCCTATATACGCTGGCATTTACTTCCATTTCATATTAAAATAGGCAACACCATTGGTAGGACAGCCCTAACAACCCCTAATCACCCGTCTCAAACTCAAGAATTCCCCTCCTATACATTACCATACCTCTTCGGCCCACTTGAGTGGCCAACAAATTCTGGGTAGTCTCCATTGCTAAGAAAACTACCTATCGAGTCCAACCCAGACCTAGAACACCTTTGTCTCATTCACGGCAGGCCTTAGAGAACCTCAAAAGGCCGCTCACACGCTCGGAAGTTAACTATTATTACAAAACAAAACTCAGTAGGCATCAAAAGCCCCTCCTCAACCTTCTTTCAAAACCAACACATAGAACTCAAGCATAATCTGATGCAATTCAAATAGGGCAAAACAAGGGCCAACTAGGGATATAATACTTATCATACAACCTTGTCATAACCATCTCAGGCGCTAAGCGCCGCATCTAGATCTTAGGGCACACAAGCCCATGGCTAAAGCCATATCTCAACATAGCATCTCTACAATACAACTCATGTCTTAGCTAATGCATATACCGATACAACGCAGTGTCCACTCAACAGTGCCCCACTCAACCCACGTCCCTCTCGAACGGTTCCACTCCACTCCCATGGAGTCTCTATAAGGGTCCCCACTATTGTGGGGTCCCCAACTCTGTAGGATTTTTTTTCCTCAGGGCTCTTGAGTTTGGGCATAAGTCAAGCTCGTTGGCCTCGCCCGTGGCTTACCAACTAGGCTTATGCCTTTCGCGACGATCCGGCCCAATGCACAAGAATGCAAATGATGCAACAATTCTCTCATCATTAACTCCACTTACCACTCTTCCATGCCATGCCAACCACCCGAAAACATTATCTCACGCACCACTCCGATATCATATCATCTCGCACACAGATCCTAGATAATAAGATCATAGAGCTCGAAGACTAAATATATTCCAATTGAGCCCACTAGTTTGCATCTAAGGTGAATAGAGTGAAACTAATTTAACAAGATACTAAAGCCACCCCCGAGAGGAAATCACAGGGTAACAACCCTTTTCCCAGTTACAAGATATAGGACATCTCGGTTTTCTCCTTCCCTAGCCTAACTCAGTACAACACATCTAGTCATTTCCAAGGCCTATAGTTCACCTAACAACAATTATCATTTATAGGCCTTTAATAACAATTAACGACCTTTCAGACTTGAGCAATTGCAATTTGATACATATCCACTAACATTCATGTAACTCACATCCAGAGCAGGGTTAATAGTAGATACAGGTTTTGGTATAATAGTAGGAGACATTGAAACCACTCACGGAAGCTCTTTATACCCTTGCCTACCCATACCAACAGCACCATGTCTTTGTCCTATGGCCTCGGTCTGGACCTCAAGGATAACTACAGCACTAAACTCTATAATTTGTTGAGCGGTCCAAACATCATTTTCCTCTTTTCCCAAACACAACATTGTACTTGCCCACGACCTTGGCCATTGGTTCTATAACAGCTCAAACTTCTCCATGGTTCAGGGGCAAAACCACAAGCTAGTGCCCCACAATGGCTACGTCCTCCCATCATCTCTATACCATATAACAAACGATCACATGGTTATATGATAATCAACAAACAACCACCAACTCTTCTGTTTTCTTTTATGTGAAAGGGACATAAGTTCTCTAGAAAGACAGGCTAACCTAGATTAAACCCTTCGAGAATAAATCACCCAACAATTACTTAAAACTCTTCAAGGCATAATGGCATACACATATCATGATGTCACTCAAACTATATCCAATCACCACCCCATGGGGGAGGTCTTGCTTGAAGACAAAGGTTTCAGCAAAACATAATGCTCCGATTTTCTAAACGCTTGCTTAACAACTCAGGTCTATCAGCAAATTACTCCCCCGATTCGTCACCAAGGAAAAAAAAACTAATGTATCTCAGCTTCGGCTGCCTTCAATGCCCATTCACCATATAGTTTGATCTTGCTCTTAGAACCATCCTTACATTAGCTTGGGGTATAAACCATAGTCAACACACGAATTAACATAGCCATTAAACTTGGCTACACATCTCAGGCCATAACTAGCTACGACCCAACGTACCCCAAGCCTCTATGCCTTCACCTTCCCTTGGCACCGAATTGCACAAACATGAATGGAACACACTCCCAAGGTAAAACATGCAATAGCAACCGGTTTATGATTCAACCTTGTAACATCTACACAAAACCATAAAATCTCTACATCATAAGTTCAAAGTAGTCATGATATGGCCACCAACGTCAAGGAAGCTTAATAGGTCTTGTCATGAGGAGCTCTAATATAACGACACCCTAGAGCAACATCGAAGAACATGATGGACACAAGCCATCAACACAAACAATTTCTATTCCTTGCTAAGCACCTAGTCCACCACCTCCTAGCAAAAATTCTCTCAAGTCCAAAATTCCACAATAACCGAAGTGGATAGTACCAGTAAGCGACATGGTTGATCAGACCATACGTTACTCATACTATGCACTTGGTACATGGGCTTAAACAGGTTCTAAGAAGTCTCATTCATATTACTAAGTACCACGGAAAAATTACATGGGCACGAACGAGAGTTCGAGGTCGACCCCTACATAACCAGTCCGATACATCTAGCTCAAAGGGGAAACCCATAAAAGTCTCATCACATCACTCTATAGAATCAAAGTAAGAGTCAGGGACACCAATGAATAACTAGCCAAACCCAGCAATAAAATTAACACTAAACTTTTACACCGCCTCGGTATAGTTACCAAAATAAAGCACACGACGAACCCACTACTCGAGTCGTCAATGTCCAATCACTGCCTTTGAAGGAATATACTAGAACATACAACAAAGGACAGGTCAAACAACAAGAAATCCAACACATGCTCCTCCTACAGCTCGGATGGAACCTTTACACATTAGTGGGAACTTATACTCAATTCTCCCGCACTAAGGGGAACAACTCGACGTACAACGGCACTAGGTCACACACTTAGGAATAAGGGCTGAGACATCACCACTACAAATTCAGAACCAAATTAGTCACACATGGGACCAGCAACAAGTTTAAAATTTCAGCCCTTTTACCGATAGATGTCTAAGGCATCAGACATGAAAAAACTATGAAGTGACGAGAATCAAATCTGTTTGACGTAGACCCAACAGGATCAAAGTTAAAAAGACAAAAGAACTCGATCTTAAGATCCAACCTCCACTTTCGACTAGGGCACAATCCTACAAGCTTCATGTCTCCTAGACTGTAGAAGGGATCCTCACAGCTGCTAGACGCATCGGCCCAATACGTCTAGTGAGATCCAAAGGTACCAGATAAGAAGTTCAATTGACTCCACTGTAGAGGAGAGCAAGACTCAAGACACTTGAATTTTTTCGAGGGCTTCACAACTACCTACATATAGGTCCAACCGACCCCAATGAACCCGGCCCATGACTTCTATTCATTTCCAGGGAGGGCAAGGTCGGCCTATCGACCGTACATCATGCTTTAGTAAGAAGCGGAAAGAATGACACAGGGGTTGCCAAAAGAAACAACCTCAATAACTTTAACAATGATAGAGACATTACACATCTTTAGAAATTCTTCAATAATGACTAAGGAGTGATTCCACTTCCACTCCTAAAATCAAGGTTTTAAAAGTCGCTAGTCGCTAGTCGGGCGGCGAGGTGGGGACTAGGGTTAAACGGGATTAATCGGACACATAAATCGGCACTAGTCGGAATTAATCGGTATTAATTGGTAATCGGTCCTAAACGGAGGACAATCGACTAGAGATTAATCGGGGACTAATTGGGGATTAATCAGGATTTTTATAGCCTTGCCTAAAATAGTCCTAAAAACATTTCCATGAACTCACCACTTTCTAAAACTCATTCATATAGATAGCACCTGCTACGAAAACTCCCAACTACTACTATACGATGCAAAATTCCATGTCATTGGCATAACATAACTAACGACACAAGTACAAAGCCATGGCATAATCATGTCATAGCCACGTCGATTAAAACATAGCTTCATGCCTGACAACAATCTTACAATAAATCAATAACCTTAACCATTAGAACATATATCATAAA
The DNA here is from genome assembly GCA_005191435.1 of Raddia distichophylla. Taxonomy (NCBI): domain Eukaryota; kingdom Viridiplantae; phylum Streptophyta; class Magnoliopsida; order Poales; family Poaceae; genus Raddia; species Raddia distichophylla. The sequence continues at coordinate 2,995,583 of SPJY01000102.1, forward strand.
TAACATCAATTTTACAAGCATGAATGCAATGCAAACCCGTACCAAACCTATTGTGTTGCACCTAAAGAAGGTCGCCGTAATTATTCGCTGCCGACGGTGCCTGAGCTAGCCGCTCTTATTGTTGGTGAGATGAATCCGCATAATGCTCAGTTTGATATCATCGTACAGTCCCATGATGGTACACTTAAGCATATTAATCCTACGCATCCTAGCTTAATGGCACTCCAGTATCCTCTTCTGTTTCCGCATGGTGATGTCGGTTTTCATTTAGGTATGAAATTAAAAAATGTGAATGGACAACGTTCGTGCAAACGACAAAACATGTCTATGCTGGAATATTATCGGTACGAGGGACATTACCGTCGCGGCCAGCTGTAACACTCCGGTTTCACAAGAACCCAGAATGCTACCAACTCTCCAAAATATATAAAATTTTGACAGCATCTCTCTAGTTTATATGGACATCCACGACAGGCAATTTATATCCAAAGAACAAATAAGCATTTCTATCGAACAACAGCCCAAATAAAACTATAATAACTGCAAATCTCAATTATACACATGACTTGACTACTTATGTAAAATTCAAATGAAACCATTGTACTAATTTAACGTGAGAGGTAGTGAGTGCTCAAGTCCAGGTTCTATATTCCCATTCCCATGCATGATTGACATCACCTGTACCTAAAAACCAAATAAAAGCAAGAGTGAGTATTTAACAATACTCAGCAAAGTATATGTATAAACTAGGGAAATCGAAATATAAGAGCAACCAAAATCACTTCTATCAATTCATACCCTTCATTTCCAGAAACATAAACATCTGTTAGTACAAATACTCCAAACAGATCACTTCTCATTCAATCGATGCAATGCAATGCACATGCGTCTGTACTGTGAGCTCATACCGGTATAGCTAAGTGCGCACCCGTCGATGCCGCACCTTGCCCGTCCTTTTCAGACGGGGACCAATTACTCCACTCCCGTGGAGTGCCTACCAAGTAGGACTTTAGAGCACTCCGGACTAGTCACTTTTGACTTTCTCACCGACCGAACTGAACTAGTCAAAAGTGATTTTCTCACCGACCTGGCTCATATGCACATGATGCAAAATGCTCCTCTTTCATAAGTCATCACATACTTCCATTGTATGGCAATAAACATCACAATACTCAATTTAATCAACGACTAGCCACTAAACTACTCATCAGCCAATCAAGCTCAGGAACAATATACAATCTCAACAAAGCTCAATACAAACAATAACTATCTGTTTAACATATACTTGCCTTCTTTACCCAAAGATATGAGTTGATGTATAACTGATACCAATCTTGGAACAGCTTCTCCTACATATAAACTCCCACTGTAAGAACCTATCAGATGTGCTCCATTACTTATTTTCCATAGTTAGGTTACTATGGTAGTGCTCAATGTGACAGCTATTTATGAAACAACCTTATAATCTCGAATCCTTTTGATAAATCTCGTTAAGATTAAATGCTTAAGCGCTTCATTAAATTAAAATATAATTAATCTATCAGGCGATCCGTAATAGAAAGATCTGCTCAAGAAACCCAATAGGATATTTCTAGTTTTCGAAGCACCGAAACAAATATTAAAATATAATAAATACACTCACATCATGTTCTGACCAAGCAACGAAGGGAACGACCTGAAAATCGTTGCCTAGACGCCAACATCAAGAACACTGAACAATTCTCTAAATCTTCCATTGCACTGCTAATCCAACCACGTAATCTCTTCTAATCCCCTCCATGTCTCTTTCGCACGAGTGATTTCTTGCAGCAATAGCAAATCAATTAGCAGCAACTAACCGCTCGAAACTAAAAGCAGCAGCACACGCACGTACCATCAATATTCATGCAGCCATGCCATACATGCATCGTGGGGCTTAAACAAGGGCGACGACGCAGGCACTGCGACGGTGACGGCGGCTGCACGACGGAGGCACGGCAGCGGCCAGACGTCGCGGCCACAGGGCGGCCACGGCGGCGCGGCCATTGGGCGGCGCGGCTCCTCGGCGGCGGCGCGATGACGGCTGCTCAGCGGCGGCAGGGACGGTGGCGGCTGGGCGGCGACGGGAATGGCGCCGGCGCGGCACGCCGACGCCAGGGACTTCCCTAAGCAGCAACTGCAATAGGAGGCGGCGGCTAGGTCTAATGCCCCTCGTGAAACCGTCGGTGTGTCCCCCTGCGTCTTATCTCCCTTAGGTGGGCTGGGCCAGGTCAAAAGCCCAACGGGCTATCACAAAAGCTTTGTATGGGCTGCGACAAGCACCTCGTGCTTGGAATGAGAAGCTAGACAAAACACTTGAGTTACTTGGTTTCAGTAGAACCACACTAGAACATGGAGTGTACAGAAAACAAGAGGATAATGTACCGCTACTAGTGGGCATTTATGTTGATGATTTGATAATTACGGAAACCAAACCTGCTGCTATTTCCAAGTTCAAGGATCAGATGATGCAGTTTTTCAGCATGAGTGACTTAGGATTACTAAGTTACTACCTGGGGATTCAGGTTTGTCAGGATGACAATCAGGTAACTCTGAATCAAAGTGCATATGCAGCAAAAATTCTTGAATCTGCTGGTATGATAGGCTGCAACCCTTGTCACACACACCCATGAAAATCGTTTGAAACTGACCAAAAAAGATCCTAGTGCAGCTGTGGATGTTACTAGGTACAGAAGCATTGTTGGGAGTCTTCGTTATCTTGTTAATACCAGGCCAGATATTGCACACGCTGTAGGAATAGTTAGCAGATATATGGAGGCTCCATCCACTGAACATTGGGCTGCAGTTAAGCACATATTGAGATATGCAAGTGGGACAATCAATCATGGTTGCTGTTACAAGAGGGCTGAAGCTCAGCATCTAGTCCTGACAGGCTACAGTGATAGTGATTTTGCCGGTGATCAGGATGACAGGAAAAGTACATCTGGGATGGCCTTTTACCTTGGGGACAGCTTGGTATCTTGGTGCTCTTTCAAGCAACAGGTAGTGGCTCTTTCTACTTGTGAGGCTGAATATATAGCAGCAGCAGCTTCGCCTTGTCAAGGGGTGTGATTAAGCCGTATGATGGGTGAACTACTGGGTTGTGAACCAGTCAAAGTGAGGTTTTGATAGGCTGTTTGGTTGCCTGTAAGCATAGAGATTTGCATCTATAAATGCAGAATCTTGCTTTTTTTCTTATGTTTGGTTACCTGCATATGGTTTTGAGCCTAGCTCTCTGGATGCAAGATTCTCCATGCAGTCTGGCTCTGGAGATACGGAGAAATTGAGCGTATCTCTGGATGCAGTGCATGGCGGCCTGGTGTTCTGCGCAAGGGGCCACTGTCAGCCAGTAACAAACCATGTATGCGGTGCCACATGGCATGTAAGCTTTTCTTTTATCCTTTTTTGTTTATATCTTTTGATTGGCAACTCCGATTGCCAAACACCGTCTCTGCATCCGTACATCCCGTATCCCATCAGCCTGACTAAGTCGAACGGGCTAGGCTGGTGAGAGAAGGCAACCAAACAGCCCCTTAGTTGATGACAGATCAGCAATTGCTTTGAGTAAAAATCCAGTACATTATGGATGGAGTAAGCATATTGATACCAAGTATCATTAAATTCGTCAGTGTGTGGAAGATGGATTGGTGGACATCTATCATGTCTGTACAGATGAGCAGCGTGCCGATATTCTGACCAAGGCGCTTGGGCGAGTCAAGTTCATCGAGATGAGAAAGAAGCTAAGCGTCAAGGAGGTAATTCCAGTGCAACAGGTTTAGAGGGGTGATTTGTTAGAAGTAAACCTGTCAGCACTAGATAATCCATTTGATATTTAGTTAATGATGCATACTTATATTAGTTAGTTGTCTGAGGCGTGCACACGTTCGCGTCACGGCCGTTTGTTTCGTTCAGTTAGTTTGCTTTGAACTGCGTTGTGTGGGTCGTGGGATGGCGCGGCTAATGCGCAGGTAGCTCCGTAATTTGGTCAAGTTAGTTGGCCGGTACAGTAGGATCAAGTCAGTTAAATAAGAGAAGAGAAAACCCCGAAAAGCTGTGGTTGTGGAGCAGCACAAACGAACGACTCTGCTTTTTTTTTTTTTTTCTGTTTTTGTTCTTCACTTTTGCCGGACTATCAGTAGTGCGAGCGTTGTGTCTGTATACTTCCAGGTGATCGCGTGCGTGTGCAGGTGTTCAGCTTCAACAAGCGCGACAGCGAGGTGGCCGTATCAGGGAGGATTTGGAGTAGGGAATGCAAACAACCGACGGGCAACGAAATGCCCGTTAAATTTATCTCGGTCAAATCACTATTTGGGCACCCATATTTTAACCCATATAAATAAATGGCATGCCCATTTGGCCCAACGGCTCTATTTCACCCATTTTCCCTGGTTAGCCTCAAGAACACCGCCGTCCACATCGTCTCCTCGCTCCTCCGTGCGCATCGCCGCTCCTCCCGGATTTGTGCGACGGGGAAGATTTCACAAGCAGCGTTGGCATCTCTGCCCTCATCTTGGCATCCAAATCGACCTGGCTGAGGCAAGGATGGGTTAATTCGATTGGTGGGGCAAGGAATACTGGGTGTTGGCGAATCTATGGTACAATCTGATTTATGGATTTTCGAACTAGTGCAGGTTTTGGGGATTCTTGAGTACATGGTGCGGGTTGATTTAGGGATTTTTCAGCACATGGTGTAGATTTATCTGGGAATTTTGTAGCCCACGTGCAGTAGATTTGGGGATTTTTGAACAGATGCAGATTGATTTGGGGATTCTTAACCATAAGCTGGAGGATGATTTGGAGATTTTAGAGCCCATCTTGTAGGTTGATTCGATGATTTCTGAGCCGGTGCGGTTTGGTAAGGAGATTTTTTTAGCACACAATGCACAGACTTGGAGATTTTTTAGTTCATTTGGGCTGCTACGGACGGGCTGTGGGTGCCGTTTTACCCGGGATTTTCTTACCCTCGGCATCCCATTTTGCCCGTTTGCTCTTCACGGGTAAACATGGGCGTGTGCTGGTAACCCAGCGAACAGCCCGTTTGCATCCTGAATTCGGAGCTCGTCGCTTTTGCTTCGAGTGCCCTCCTTTGGATCAGATTCTCCGGAATACAACGTACACAACACGTTTACTCGACTTGGAACAGCTCGGGCTCGGAGATGCGGAGAAATTTCGGTACGCGTCGATCAGCTATTCCCTCTATCGTTTTCTCTGAATTTTCTTCACAGTTTACACTGTACTTTAAAATATTCCTTTCCTCACGCTCTATCCAAAGCTACAGAGCATCTCGCTCCGCACTCAACTACAAAGGTTTCACCTTCTCCCCCGAGTCTCTGCTTTTCTTTGCTCTTCTGCCAATCGCCCAATCCCATCCTTTCTTGATCCCTTGGCATACATTCTGGAGGCGTAGCTGCCGCCTCTGCTCGGGACGGTGCGTGCTTCTTGCTGAAGACATGGAGAGGGAGAGGGAGGCTCTGCTGCGCCTCCTCTACCTCTGCGCCCTTCTGCCGTTCGCGCTCCCGGCGAGGCCGCCCAACCTAACCATCCTGATCCGCGTGGAGGTGCTTGTGACGGTCAGCTGCGCCCTACTCGCCATGCTCGTTTTCCTCAGCTCCGGCCGCCAGACCAGCCGCAGTGCCGCCTTCCGCTTCCTTATCTGGTTGGCTCTGATGCTGAGCTATCCGGTGGTGTCCTATACGACCGGGCTCATCCAATCGGGCTCCTTCCGCAACGACCTGGTGGTCGTGTGGGCCTGCTTCTTCCTCAGCTGCGCCGACGGCATCTTCGCCTGGAGCGTCGACGACTCCGACCAGCAAGCCCGCGCCATCCTGAACAAGGCGGTGCAGGTCGTCTACGTGTTTCTTCTCCTGCTCTCGTACATCAGCTCCCTAGATCGGCAGCTCAAAATCCTTCTGCTGCTGCTCTGGTTGCTGCACGTCGCCAAGCTGGGGATGCTCCTCTGGGGCCTCCTGTCAGCTGGCCGGGATCGCGTCCTCACCGCCGACAACTGGGTCATCTCCAATTATATGGCGCACGAGTACGTGAGAAGCACCTGGGATTTCCGCCCGGAGACCATGAAGGGATACAAGTACGTGGTCACCGGCGAGAAAGACGCTCCGGACGGCGGCGCGCAGTACACGCTGGAGGTCACGGATGACCTCGTGACGGTGGACAGAGTGTGGCGGCAGCACGACGAAGGGAGGGGGAGCCTGCTGAGCAAGGCCAGCGGCACTTTCTCAGGCAAGCTTATGGATCTCTGCCTCTCCTTCGCCCTATTCAAGCTGCTCCGGCGGCGCCTCAACGGGAAGACACCGCTCCATGAGCGCAATGACATCAGGACGCTTGTATTTGCCCGAAAGGGCCTTGCCGGCGGCGACCATGAGAGGATGTTCAGGGTGATCGAGGTGGAGCTGGGCTTTCTCTTCGACTTCTTCTACGCACGGTACCAGTGGCCAAAGCAGAGTCTAATCCCTGAGACGGTCACGTTCACGACGGCCGTGGCGCTGAGCCTGTCTACACTCTTCTCCCTGCGTCCCCAGAGTCGGCCGGGTGGCGAGAGCTTTGTCACAACAGATATCGACATCTGGTTGGCGAGATGTGTGATAGTCTTGTTCTTGATCCTGGAGCTGTTCCAATACCTGTCGCTGGCTCTGTCCGACTGGCACAAGGTGAAGGCGCTATGCCGGTATGTACGTAAACAGTCGTGGCAGGGACACCCCGTCTGGGAGAGGCTCATGTGGCTCATGTGCCGTGCCCGTGCGACGCCGCTCCCAGTGAGGTACTGGAGCAACTCGGTGGGGCAGTTCTCCCTTCTGCACACCTGCCTTGAGAATGAGCTCTCCTGCCTCACACGCATGCCGCTCCACAAATGGATCAAGGGTCGCCTGGTCCAGATGAGGGCAGTAAGTCGCCCAGACCTTCCTGATTCGGTGAAGCGCGCAATCCACCAGTTGATCCAGTCGGATTGGCTATCCAACCTCAAGTACGGCGACCGCACGCTGCAGAGGAACAACATGTTACAGGATTTCGATTGGTCCACCTCAAGGTACCAATACAACGCCGTGGGTAGCATCCTTGTTTGGCACATAGCCACCGCAGTCTGCGACGCGAAGCACTCCAAGAACGGCGCGGACGCAATTGTCGACGACCGTGAGGTGGCCACCACTCTCTCCAACTATTGCGCCTACCTGCTGTTCCAAGCGCCGGAGCTGGTGACGGACCAGGTTTATGAAGCGCGGCGGCTGATGGAAGCCCTGCAAGTTAAACTACAGCAGTTCCTCGGAAGCAAACGTTGCCGTTCCAAGGATGACATGTTCATAGAGTTGTCTGGATACCAACTCCAGGAAGCGGAGATTATTGCGTGTGAAGAAGCCATCCTAGACCATGGCATAAAGCTGGCCCGTCAGATGTGGGGCAAGGTGCCCGACGAGGAGGCACAGTGGAAGGTACTATCCGAGATGTGGGTGGAATTGCTCTTAACTGTTGCGCCCTCGGATAACGTGGCGGCCCACATCAAGAAGCTGGCCACCGGCGGTGAGCTCATCACGCACCTCTGGGCTTTGTTGACGCATGGCGGAATCATCGACAGGCCAGCGAGGCCCGACTATAGATCCAATGTTCGTAACAGGGTGCCAGAATTCGATAGAGACACGGACACGGACACGGACACAGACAGAGACACAGAGTCAACATAAAGTATTATATCGGCCCGAAGGTGTTAATGGTGCAAGTTATCATAAGACAACCAATCGAAGGAAGGAATCGTCTTTGTAGGGGTGTCGGTTTAGAGTGAGTCTGTATCATATTTTATTTTTAATTTGCGTTTATTTTAAATTAAATTGCTAAATAAACAACTCTACAAATTATGAAAAATATTTACAAAATAAAAAAATCAATGGGCCAGCCCACCAGTGCAGCATGAACTATTCTCGACGGCCGCAGTCTTGCCATCTAGATTGATTCATTCTGATGGGCGGCCCATAAACTATTCACTACGGCTTAGACCGAGCCGTCGAGATAGAGTCTTCCCGCCTTCGCGAAAAACAAAAAAACTGAGGGCGTGGGCCTCTACGATTCATTCTCGACGGCATTTTTCTAGCCGTCGAGATTACGTTAGGTTTGTCGACGGCATCAGTTTGGCCGTCGAGATTACCGAGTCTGTGTTGATGGCTTGTGTTTGGCCGTCGAGATTTTGCGCGATTCCTGTAGTAGCTTGAAAATGTGTTGGCGAGCCCCTGTGAATGTGGAATTATGCGTTGATATGGTTGTGAAGAATGGGGAATATATACCTGTGGGGAATGGTTTTTTTTTACAGGTACAAATTAGGTTTTTATAAAAATTCTTGGAATTGTTTTTTGCTGGTACAATATTTGTATCGGTGACTCATCTCACAGCCTACGACAAAGATTAAATCCCGCTGCGAGCAGAAGACTACGTAAAAGGACATGTGTCGGCGGCTTCTGCACTAGCCACCGACATATATCAGGATAGTTTCGGTGGCCTCCATAAAGCCACCGACACAGACTGCGTCCAGGTGAGCCAGAACGGCCACCTGACAGGGTCAATGTCGGCAGTTCTATTATAGCCGCCGACAGAAAGATGCCACGTGGCACCTAACGATCTCACTGCGAGACCTACGCGGCAGAGCGCCGTCCACAGAATCGTGTCGTCAAATTGCCTTACTGTCGGCGGCTAATAAGGCCCGCCGACACAGTTGAGCGGCAGGTGGCCGGCCTTGAACTGCTCAAATGTCGACAGGTTTGTTTAGACCCGACGACAGAGATTGTTTGTGTCATCGACGTTGTGTCGACGAACTTGTGTCGGTGGCCGGCCGACGATAGCACCTTACGTTAACGGCCTTAGCCGCCGACAGATAGTGTGATTCCTATAGTGAAGCCAATCCTCGAGTGGAAGATTCTATGTATATATGTACTTGTCTTTTTCTTTGTATCTTACTTTGTATCGATATATTGCGTGAGTTCTCTCCGCTTTCTACCGGCATGATTTTACGCTAGCTCGCTCAAATGCTATAGGCAAACCACTACAATATATCGCACAACCGCTGGTGTTCTCAAAGAGGCACCCACCCCAACCTGCACTAACTCTGGTCCTGCGCCTCGCAAGTCATCACTTGATCCCTCACAGTAGCAAGCCTGCAGCCTTGTTATTGGCAAGTCGACAAATATCACCGGCATCTTCTTGCCCACATACATCACGCTAGCTATTACAGACATGCATCCATCTCACGGGAAAACGATCGATGCGCACCGCTGACTTATGGGATTATATTTTGAAAAGATGGGAGATAAGGTGCAAGAGGTAAATGTGCTTGACTATTTTTTATTAATTGTTGTATTAGATAAAGTGTATTGTACTTGTAATTTTTATTAAATGTGCTTGACTGTTTTTTATTAGAGAAAGTGTTTATGATAAGGAAGGTAACCTATTGGAAGAGAAGCCCATTAATTCTAATGTGGTGGAGATGAGAAAAAAGATATCAGCAGTGTGAAACATGGTAGAAGATATGATTTAAAAGACGAAGAGCTCAAATGAATGCATGGATTTCTTAGTTTCAAATATGATGAACATGGAGCATTCTCTAAACCAAGTGATACCTCTTTCTGTGCATGCTAGACAAGATGAATATGAGAATTTCATTGATTCTAAAATTCCAAACGAAGTGTAAATACATCCACCTACAGATGTGCATTCGAAGGGAAGATGCAAAAGAATCAAGAGAGGCAAAGACATTAAGACGACGAAGAAGCCACGCAAGGGAAATAATGTGAACAGTGTGCCTTGACTGCTGGCCATGCAAACCTTTTGCTAGATATGTGAAGGTAGATTATATAGAAGTTTAGCGTTTTGGATATAGAAGTATATGGCAGCATGTATATTTTGGTTGCTTTTATATATAGAAGTTTAGCGTTTTGGATGCAATTAAGTGAAGTATATGGCAGCATGTATATGGTAGCTTTTGTATATGGATGTTCAGTGTTTTGGATTCAATTAAGTGAAGTATATGGCAGCACGTATATATACCGGCCCTTTTGTACATATGCAATTAAGTGAAGTATGGCAGCTTTTGTATCCGTGTGCTTTTCTCTCAGTTTTTTTTCTATTTTAGATCAACATAAAAGCTGTAACAACTTGTTTTTCCTTCTTAATGAATTGGACAGAGCACCTGCTAGCTCTTTAAAAAAAGGAACAGCAAATTTATCCACAAAAAAATATGTATATACTTAGAGCAAAACAGACTTCCTTTTTGGCAGTTCAATAATTGTTGGGCCTGACTCATGCCATAACCAGCTCAAACAAGTTCTAATGTCTGAATTTGATGTGAATGATCTTGAAGCTAAATAGTTAATTCACAATTGAGAGGGCAGTTGGTTCCAGCTATTTACTAAATATAGCTTCCAGACAATGTCAGGAAGGTCCATAGTATAAGCTACTATTGCTGGAAGCAATGAACAAGCAGCTGGAACAAGCCCCAAGCCAAGTCTTGTAACTGAATAGGCCAACAGGGTGCATGATTCGTTCTGGTGGTACTTCCTGCCATGCAACATTTCAAATTCTCAAATTTTGTACTAGGGGAGTAATACTTCAAAATTTCTTATTATGATGTGTCAGTTCTAGACTTCTAATATATTAATAGACATTATCTTGACAGGACTCTAGAATATACAAGGCCAGCCCACATGAAACTTTGTCAACAAAACTTAATGAGCCATACACAAAAGCACAACCATTTAGATCTTCTACTAAAACACCTTCCATGCCGATACTTGTTACCTGTGACAAGAAAAACCCCAAACAGATAATAATGATGAAAAGTGAACTGACTGAAGTCCCAGAACATAGCATCATTATGCATAACAACATATGCAAATGTAGACAAATATGATTAGGGCATGGTATTTGGTAAAAAAATATTACAAACTGGAACCAAAGTATATGACAGTTGAATTTACAAGCTTGACAACCATAATCATACAGGCAAAAAATTCCTTCCAAAACCTAGCTATACATTGTGAAAACAGATTTCTTCACATGCTGTCATCTGTGCTACAACTCCTACTTCACACTTTCTTGCAGATTACATACAATTGCCATACAATTGACATACAATTGCCATACTTTAACACTGAATTTTACCCTAAACCCAAAACTATGCATACAAATTTCAGAAAATACAACAAGCTTCTATGATTTCATATGATCCACACAGAATTTCATACAGATTCAAAGCAAAATTGAAATAAAAATTCATTGCAGCCTTGGGCTTCCACGGCACGCAGGGCAGGTGAGGCTCGTGTGCCGTTGGCGTCGGCCCACGAAGGGAATGTGAGGGCAGCGTCGGAGGAGGAGGGTGGCGTCGGAGGGCAGCTGAGGGCGGCGTCGGAGGCAGCCCACGATGGGCGGGGCGGCGTCGAAGGCGGCCCACGAAGGGCGGGGCAGCGTCGGAGCTAAGGGCGGCGTCGGAGGGCGGAACGCGGCCGACGACGACTGTGACCTCGGGCGGTGGCTGAGAGGCGGCGCTAGGGTTGGCGGAGGACGAGGCGACCTCCGGCGGTGCTGGAGCTCTCGCGTGCTAGGATTAGGGGAGGCGCCTCCCAATTCAGGGCAGGGTGAGTGGGGGGCTGGTGAGCCGGTGGGAGGGGGTAAATGCAAAATTGAGGAGCAACGGTTGGATGTGTTTTGGACGCACCATATTCAAAATGTGCATATGTGCATGGGCTGCTCATGTGCACAGGATACGGACTCTTTTTTTTGGTCCCGCGCCTAGTATGCCGGCCAAGCCTAAACCGGCGAAAACGCGGCAGCGAGCGCGTGCGCTCCGCGATGACCTCAAAGCGGCGCCCGGGCGCCCGGCTGACCCGCCCCTAGCGAAGGCGGACAGCGTCCTGGATTGGGAAATTTTACACGAGTATACTCCGCGTATGCGATTGCCGGCAGAGGAAGGGTTGGTTGGGTTTGGGTACTGCTTTGCATGGGCGTTCCAGCTTGGGGAAACCCATGGTATTTTGTAGACTAGGCCGCTCGTCCTCTTTGATTATGTACTTTAGTTTAGTTCCAATTCTATTTGCAAATTTTATTAGTTTAGTACAAACTGTGCAACTAATATTTTAAAATAATGATTTCGGGACTTTGTAGTTTTTTCTTAATGATCTCGAAAATAACTTTTAATAATTTGTTTAGGCTCCGCTTTTTTTAAGTTTAACGGATTAACAGCTTAACGATTTATTTATGTTTGAAAAGACATATGCTTTGATTTTTTTTTGTCTGTTTTTCGCTTCTTCTCGAGACTAACTCGAAACGCTCTTGAAATTCAGTCATTTTAGCCGTTTAGCTGTTCAACCGTTCATATCAGCGCAAAAGAATAAAATCTTACTCTTTTTATACCTCTTTTTAAATATCATCATTTTTTCAATTACAACAAAAACTAAACTAAAATAGAGGATCAAAGATAGCCTAACATACATTCGGCTACGGTGCTAGACTCGTCCAGCTTCGATTTGGCAAACCGCTGTACAAGCACCTGATATGTACATGCACTTTTATGAGTCAAGAGCTTGCCGTCCTCGAATTACATTAATTGGATTTGCCACAGCTTCTCTAATCGATTCTCAAGAAAAACTGTTCGCTACAGCTAATCTCTTTTCCTTTGCTAACTAAAATACTCCACAAAGTACTAACGAGTAGTGCTTTCAAATCATATCATGGTCAACTTAAAGGTACAAGTTGGCAACTACTCCCTCCGTCCACAAATGGTCTACGTCTAAGAAAAATCACAAAGACAAAAAAAAAACAATTAATGGATCAACTACCCAGTTAATCTTAGAAATATTGCTCCGAAAGTAGTGCCATCATTTACTCCTTTTAGCCTCTCACCTCAAAAGTTGTCCTCCCACCAATCCAAGGACTGCATGCTTGTAGCAGACCCACAGCATCCATAACTCTCACCTCGAAATGCAATTAACTACAACATCATGCAATTAAAACCAGGCTAATATGTAGATCTTTTCTGGACAAACCAAAAAAGCTTATATGTAGATTATTTGTGGACGGAGGGAGTACTATTTCTTTTCTGAACTTCTGTCACAACAAGCGAGCAACTGAGTCTGAGCATCATTTTCATATGATAAATTCACTGTAGAAAAGAAAATAATATTTATGCTATTGATTTTTGGAGTATTTAAAACTCTACTTCTACTTATAGTTTTTATGGTTTGGTTCGCACTGGCTCGTGTTTTGGTTAAGTTTTGTCATCTTAAACTATGTGATAATTTCAATGAACACCATGATTTAACGGAGTTTGATAAAATTATGGTTTCATATGCACACAGTTGCAAACTCTATGTATTATAGAACCAATGTTTGAAACGAAGAACTAAGGGTGTTCCAAAGATCCAAACACGAGTAAGCTCACCGTTTGTTCTAGGGTCGTCGTTTGTACCATCACAAATTCGGCATGATCCTATTAGACTATCATTAGGAAAAAAGTAGATAAAGTTGTTAAGGGTGGCAATACCAAAGTTGACCTAACTTATTAGGAAAAACAGTAGATAAAGTTGTTAAGGGTGGCAATACCAAAGTTGACCTAACTTAAGAGCAACGCTAACTTCTTGATTTTAAAAACAAATGATAGTATATGATAAACAATTAGAGTCTACACAGTCATCCTGTGAGATCACACGCTAGAATGTATGCATGACAGGCACACATGGGCTGCAAAGGTTTTTTCGGTCAGGTTTACACATCAGGTCAATTTAGGATCAGTAAAATATCTAGTGTGTTAAAGGGATGGTATCGGAAGCCTCGATATCTTTGCCTAGTATCCAAATTAGATTAAGGAAACATTATTTGACTGATGAAATGAGAAATATCAAGAACGACCAAAACAAGGTAAAGGTAGCATACTAGCAGGACTGATGTTTCGGGTGCAATGTTTTGCCTTGCTAGCTGAAGAACAAAAGAAGTTACTGCATGAATCAACAAAATGTTCAGATATTCCATTCACTATAAAGGAATACACCACGCCTTCTCAATGAAGGGCATTGAGCCTTAAATAGCCATTACTTCTTCATCCTTCGGTGTTCTCCTCATCTTCAGCAGGTTCTTGAATGCTTCTTTACCCAATCTCCCATCCTTTCTTATTCGCACCTCTCTTCGCACAGATGCATTTCCAAGTGCTAGTAAACGTGCAGCACATCAGACAAAGCTAATTCATTATTGAATGTCGTTGGCCTTGCCAGACGACAAATTTCTAAGAGGCTGTCTTGCGAATCAGCTTGGGGAAGCTAAGCAATAACAAAGTAGATAGCCTACAAATTGTATCTTGTCCTTTATTATTACGGGACCCCCCTATTTATATTGGGGTTACATTTTTACATTTCACGATACGGACCCTTATCTGGGGGCAAAGTGAGGGCAAAGAGGTCTTTGCTGAAAAAAACCTCTTGGCCCTCGTCCTGCTCTCTTTGGCAGGGGCACCGAGGGAAAAACACCCCCTGGGCCGAGGCTAAGACCTAAGTACCCTTTATTTTCTATCTAAAGTATAGATACAAAAGGGATTACAGGGAGACCCGGTTGTTACAGCCAGTTACCATATCCTCCTGACACATGATACGATTCATGCCGACCGTTGCAAACCGTACTTGCTATCCGCCAGCCTTCTTGTTTTCCCACGAAACTGCCTTCGCCTCGCGGATTGGACTTAGGCATCTCTGGTCCTAGGCGAGATTTCCACGAGGCAGCTCCTGCTCCCCGGTCCTTGCCTCTTTCGCTCCGCCTTTGCCTCGCGTAAAGGGGTGAGGCTCCCTTTGGGCGTTCATCTCCTTCGCCCCATCTTTGCTTCGCGCCAGAGCGCAGGGCTTCCTCTGGACGAGCTCCTCATGTGCTCCTCCGGCTCGGGGTTGATTCGCCCCCTTCTCCAATTCGTAGGGGTTGGATGTCCCTACTATAATGGAACAAATTTCCTAATGCATATCAAACACGTCAGAAATAATGCAAGTTTTCCTAATGCATAATTGAACAAATTTCGTTGTATCATGTCTCAAACAAAGATAGGTCTTAATTAAAAATTTTCATTATTTTTTGAAACCATTTTCATTGTAGCATATCAAGTAGATTTTAGGGCCTCCGCAGCCGATATTAAGGCACATTTCATAATATATGTCACATGAAGTGTATAATCATAAAGAATTAATTTGAAAGCAATCGAACTGAAATTGCGCAATTAGAAACATGAGGTGAATAAATATCCTCATAAAAATACAAATACAATCACTCAGAGGTGTGGCACTAAAACAAACTTACAAACAACCAAAATATAAAGAAAGAAGATTACAGATCAACAAATTAACACATGAATGCTACACCATAACCAAATAACTATACCTATAAGGCTAGATTCAGTTATAGAAGTGCATCGGCAAGACTCTTAGCCATTGTTCGCCTAGTCGGCCGACTAGCACGACTAGTCGGCAACTAGTCGCTAGTTGGTAGCAATCCGCACTGATCAGAGGTTGATCGGTGGGTTAGTCGGTTAGACCGCCTAGTCGATCAAAGTCGGTCAAAATCGGTGCTAGTCGGTCGATCCAAGTCGGCAACTAGGCATTTAGTCGGGCCGACTAGGATAATGAAAATTGCCGCGTGGGCTGAATTTTGGCCCAAAAGGATGGGTACACACTAGTCACTCGTACACTACAAACCACACTAGGGTTAGGCAGTAGCCATAACACACAAATCTCTGGGGCGGCGTTGACGCCTCCTTTGGCTGGCGACCGTGCTCTCTCAGCTGACGGATTGATGATTGTATATTGTAGATTGTGATGATTGGTGACTTGGTGTCTATGTCTATGTCTTATGTGTGTCGGTGTGTGACTTATATTATTATTTTCTGAATTTATATTTATGCTTATTTGTATTAATATTTCTTGCTGGTCACATATTGGAGTCTCCGACTAGTCGCCGACTAGTCGGCCTAGTCGCTAGTCACTAGGTAACCGACCGACTAGCGACTAGCGACTAGGTGAACACTGCTCTTAGCAAATCCCATATTATCCATCAATCATTAAAGGTGCAGTGATGTACCCTAAGTCAGTGGAATCTAACAAAACAAAACAAAAATTGTGAGAGGCAAACCATTAGCTCTTGATTTTTTGTATGTTCAAACAGTACACAACCAAGATCGTGAGCCAAAAATATTTTGAGGAACATATCTCATCCCTTAGATATGAAAGACCTAAAATATAAAAACACACATGCTGAAGTGAAATAAATACATGTTAGAGCATGTGCTGAAATGATTTAAAATTAGAGAAGATATTGATGACTCACTTGGCTCAACCCTTATTTCAATTCTTCGACCAATGTGAAGCTTATCTCTTTCTTCCATAATCCTTTGATACTTTACATCATGTAACCGGACAGGAAGCAATAACAAGGTCATCTTATAGGAGAAACAAATAATCTAACAATGCAACAAATTGGTCGAAAGGGTATGCTCACAAAAAAGGACTTTTAATTTATGTATAAATGATATACCTACATTCTTTTCTCATGTTGTAGCTACATTTTTTAAACTGTAGATGCTATGGCCATCTGGTGCTCAACCACGATGGAGGACAACATAGGTCTGGTGGTCTATATGACCATATGAAACGGCCCCAAAACACACCATAACTATTACCTGCAAAGATGATATCTATCCTTTTAAAAAAGAGGATCCCATAAATAAAATTCAAACGATAGAGGAGAGTACCGGTCATCTAGGCCGACCATTGTATTTCATCATTAACAATATAATAATTATAATTGTTGGTGATTCGTGAGCAGCCCACCTCGAGATGGGCCTTGGGCCGGATCCGTACCGGCCTGCCGCGCACGCAGAAAGCCTAAGAGGCCACCCGGCCGTACCGGGGGGAACGTCTGGCCCGCCGGGGTCATCCCCGGGCTTGACCAAGTCAACCGCGCCTCCCTAGGTCCTAGCCAGAGGCACGGCGCACCTCTCGGGCTATCCTTAGCCCGGGAGAGGGTCCCACAGACGGTCCGCTTATCCCTGAGCAGGTGGCAACGGCTGCCGGGCCCCACTATACTTTCCCCGGCCTTGATCGGGAGGAACGGTACCTCGCCGGGGTATCTCTAGCCAGGGGAGAGGCAGGCGGGCAGTCTGATTTGTCGTTTGCCCCATGGGAAGGCGGCAAATGGTTGTTACGCTACGCGACGCCCCCAACGGGTGGCGCGGGGCTGGCTCGGTCCAGTCAATGCTATATTGGGGATAAAGGGAAAGTGCTTTCTCCCTGAAGTAGGCTTCTTCCCCGTATAAGCACTCCCAGACAAACACGTGTCCAGTACTAACCAGACCAGCTTATCTTTGCAGGTCACAGACAGGACGGAGCCTCAGAATAAGACGAGAACACCGTCACTAAAGCAGAGATAGGCACGGGGCCGCCGTATCAGCTCCGGACGACCCGCCGCGCCTATAAAAGGAGGGGCCTGCCCAACGTAGGGGGATCTCTCCTTCACGCAGCATACGTATCCGAAACTTCCTTAGCAGTAGTCATAGTCCTTAGCACCTGAGTGTCCAAAACTCCCTTGTAAGCTCGGGATCGGTGCCTTCGACCCCGGTCTCGGCACACTTGTACTGTTTTCCACCACATAATCAACGAAGGCTGAGTAGAGCTGTTACCCGACAGTGGGGACTCGAACCAGGATAAATCACTTGTGCCTTCACGGTTTGTATCTCTTTCGTTCTCCTTCTCCTCCTCTCTTTCTCACCGTACGACGGATCTGTATCCAGATCGCCAAGTCGCACCAGGCGTAGTCTGGGAAGACGGCGCGGCCTAAGCCCCCATGAGCTCGGCCGCCGCCCCGGGCTACTGAGAAGGGTTGTCGTTGGGCCTCACTCCAACTACAAATTCGTCTGCTGGTCCGTGGACCCGCTGCCCTCCAAGGCGCGTTTCCCAGACACCGACAATAATAATAAAGAAGATGGTCGTGTAGTCTAATAAAAAAGGGTGCCACTGTACCAAGGAAGAGACAGCAAATATAGCATATAACATCAATAGCGATATAAGTTTAGAGCATAATCATATGAAAAAGTGGAGTAGGAGAAAACCTCATAAAAAAAAGTTGGCAAGAAAAAATGCTTGCTATGTATCTAAAATATATATGATTCAGGGTTAAAAAAAGGTGAAAGCATTACAAATATGAACAGAGATGTACCAAGGACTATACAGTAAGTTACAATATTAGCAAGAGCTATCACCCAGGCTTGACAAACATACATAAGTGTAACATAGCACAAAAAAATTATGGCACAGCCCTAGATCACAACATTTAGTGTATCACGACAAGAAATGATTCTAAAGATCTATCAACCGTCATCCTGTTGACTATGCCAGGTGCATTTGCATCAACTAAAAGCTCCAGGTATAAACTAACATCCGGCCATAGCAAACTAAAGAAAGTGTGTCAGTAGGCGTGCTATCGTGCATAATATTCATGCTGGATCATGGAATACAGCACGAATCTTAAAGTTATGACAAAAGTAAGCATTCAAAAATGCCTACAGTAAGCAATGTACAACACGCCAAAGGAATTGATCAGCGTCCATCATGTTTATACTCTAAAAACACATAGGTAAGATGAATTTTTCTAGACAAACTTTTGCTACTACATCAAGTAGCTTTTGCCCAAATCAGGGACATGCCCAGCAAAGGAGTAGAACATCGTACATCATGTTTATAACCCAAAAAACACATACGTGTTCTAACTAATTTTGGGTGAAGTTTTTTATGCAAAATCCATGCCCAAATTAAGGACATGGATATGAAGAAGATGGGAAAAGAGAAGCACACATGCCCAAATAAAGGGGATGAACAGACGGTCAAATTTGGTGAGCAGCGGTTGGATCCAGCGAGCGGGCGCTCGTAGCTGGTACGGACATTCATCCTCATGTTCTAAGAAAAAAAAACCTCTCTATCAGCCTCAAACTATCGACTCATTAGCCTTATCCACAGCTTTGAAAAGCTTTTCACTAAAGTTCTTTCCACTCGCATAACCGGTTTCATAGATGAGCTCATCTCCCCTTGTCAAAGTGCCTTCATAAAAAATCGTCACATACAAGATAACTTTCTTTTTGTCCGAAGCAACTCCAAACTTCTCCACACATGCCGATGTCATTGGTGATCGGGTTCAACCTAAAGAACATATCATTCACACTCTCAGTAGGTAGCATCATGAAATGATCAAATTGTCTCCTAGCAAGAGCTAATTTCTCCTCTACTAGCTCCGAGCTACCAACATGAATTTCTTTCAAAGTTTTTCAAATTTCATTAGCTTTTGTGAGATTACTAATGCGATTGAACACATCAACACTCACATTGAAAAGTAAAGCATTTCTAGCTATGGCGTTGTATCGCCGATATTCTATCTCGACGGGAGTGAGGGACAAAGGATTGATGGGAGACGGATAACCGGACTCACAGACAATCCACACATCATAGCTAAATGCTTCTAAATAACATTGCATCCTAATTTTTCAATGAGAGTAATTAGTGCCATCGAAAGTAGGAGCTTTTCCTATGTCAATCTTGGCGTCCTCCTTAGTGGCCATCTCCGAGCGGTTAAGCTACAACGGGAGATCCTATGCTCTGATACCACTTGAAAGGAACTTTACGGCCTAGAGGGGGGTGAATAGGCAATTTTTAATTTATTTCGGTTGTACTTGATTAAGCAACAAGGTTAAAAGTTACCCAAAGCTAAATTCTAGTGACCTATGAAGCGGAAGCAAATAGAACGGCACTGTCGACGGTTGGGATATCGATCCCAAGTCGATTAAGGTTCTTTAAAGAGGGAGATAGGAGACACGCCGAACAACACGAACAACAGCGAACAGGGAGACAGGGTTTTTATCCTGGTTCAGGCCTCTCGGGAGAGATAATAACCCTACGTCCAGCCTTTCTTTATATCAAAGAGTATTACAAGAGGCAAGAATTAGAGGTTTGTTTTCGTCCTTGTCTCTCAAAATAAAAGAAGGTTTTGGGGATGTGTATACAGGGAGTGGGGATTTAGGGCTGAGGGCTGGTGATTTGGTGATGTTGAGGTACAATTAGAGCTCAAGAAGTAGCATGTCATGGTGTTTCATTTGCAGGGTTGAGGTGTACTGATTCGACCTGCTGTACTATACAGGTATTAGAGCTGAGATCTCCTAGACCATGGAGCTCTGCACAGCTTCTATCTCGAGTTCAGCACAGCGGTCTCACATATCAACGCTTGATGGTTGGGCGCCATGCTGTGGATATGCAAGTTCAAGTTCGTGGGTTTCACAAAGGAGAAGGCAGCCATCACTCCATGTCATGAACGCAGCAGCAACTAGTGCGCCGACCTCTTCTCAGAACATAAGCAAGCGCCCACAAACTAATAAGAAATTTGTCAAAAGCATATCGAACAACCAGCCCAACAGCGCACTGGAGCAGCTTGATATCGAGCGTGGTGTCTGTATCCCTTTCCGAAAATACACTCCAGAAATGGTTAGGAACAAGTCAAAAGTGTTTATTATTTGGATGGTTTGCTGAATGCTGTCGCAATAATCGTGCTCATTTCCACAATTGTTAGGTCAGGAATAAAGTTCTGGGATCAAGAGGATCCATTTTGTCCCTTGCTAGTCGGGGGGTGGAGATAATTTGGAACCTAGGACTTTACTGGTCAGCTCTAATGTATGACTGCGTGGTTGGACGGGATGAAGAGATTGTTCCATTCCGTGCCCGCCAACTCCGCAATCTTTTATGTGATCTGGGGCCATCGTTCATAAAAGCAGGACAGGTTGTATTCTTTTCTCTGTCTGATGAATCGCATTGGAAAATCTGACATCACTGGTGTTACCTTTTCTATATTAATGTCCTAACTTTTTTTGGTTTATATATCTTTATACTAGGTTCTAGCTAACAGACCAGATATAATTCGTGAGGATTACATGAACGAACTGTGCATCTTGCAAGATGATGTTCCTCCATTTCCTAACCAGGTACATGGTACAACAAAAGTTACTTGGAAGCAATTTCCGGAATATTATAAATATCAAGGTATTGCAGATAAAATCAGGATGATTAACTAACCATTACCTTTTGTGGGATAATTGATAGGTAGCTTTTGCCATAATTGAGGAGGAACTTGGACAACCTCTAGAGAGTTTGTTTAGCAGAATTTCATCACAGACCATAGCAGCTGCAAGTTTGGGCCAAGTTTATCGTGCCACACTTAGAGAAACTGGGGAAGATGTTGCTATTAAGGTGTTATTTCATTTTTGTTTTATCAGCTTATTTTTTAAATTGAAAGGCTTTGAACTTTACTGACTTGATGCATCATTTTTCCAAGTATGCCCTTTATCAAAGATGAGTATAAACGTACTCTCTCATCCTGATAAAATTTTGTCTTGTCTGCACCTCATGACTATGAGCGTGTGTGGTAGAATGTCCAGTTGTTAACAGTACAAGGATTCTCCTGTATTCTGAGTATAGCATCTGTTTCATTTCTATACAGGATGAAATACCTTTTTTTTGTGACTATCTCTTTAATTTCATTGATTTAAAATTGCAGGTTCAGAGACCAGGAATCGAGCCAATAATATACCGTGATCTGTTTCTGTTCCGCACTTTGGCATCATTTTTGAATGGTATTAGCCTTCAAAAGCTAGGCTGCAATGCAGAGCTTATTGTTGATGAATTCGGTGAGAAACTTTTGGAAGAACTCGATTACACTCTTGTAAGTATCCTTTCTTTGTTTGTTTTTACTGTTTGTTGATTATTTAGTGAATGAAACTATGAATCACCTATGACAACCATCTTATTGATTTACTAGAGATACTTTACGTGTTGTTTATGTACTAGAGGTGTTTTTGTTTCAACTGTAGAATTTTATATTTCATAGTTTACTTTGATGATGGATGGATGGATGGTTTATGATTTTCCTTTTCTCTGCAATATATTAGGAAGCTACAAACATTGAGGACTTCTTAGAAAATTTTAAGGATGATCCAACTGTTAAGATCCCGCAAGTATATAAGCAGTATTCAGGCTCTCGTGTTTTGGTGATGGAATGGATAGATGGAATCAGATGTACCGATCCACAGGTTTGTATAACATTCATCATATCATTTTTTTTCTTATATTTCTAATGTGGGATAGTCCATTGTAAACTTGTAGCATCATTTGAGAAAAGTTTGTTCACACAGGCTATAAAAGAAGCTGGGATTGATGTGGAAGGTTTTCTCACAGTTGGAGTGAGCGCAGCATTGCGCCAGTTGCTTGAATTTGGCCTTTTCCATGGAGATCCACATCCTGGAAATATTTTTGCAATGCGTGATGGTCGTATTGCTTATGTTGACTTCGGCAATGTGGCCGTCCTTAGCCAGGTCTGCAAATGTGGCAGTTGCAGAATTCATCATTGCACATAATTAACCATTTCCTTATTGTGTTTTTTCTGTCAACATGATTTATAGTATATCTTATATGACCTTCTACCTTT
The DNA here is from genome assembly GCA_005191435.1 of Raddia distichophylla. NCBI lineage: Eukaryota > Viridiplantae > Streptophyta > Magnoliopsida > Poales > Poaceae > Raddia > Raddia distichophylla. Next base: position 3,018,128 of record SPJY01000102.1, read on the forward strand.
TGTAATTATTTAGTTGAGAAGATTTTTCATTCAGGAGGTAAAGATGTATGTTGGCTTCGTAGTTTTGTAGTTCTGTAATCTGTTAACACTGCATAAAAGCAGCTTACCAAGAAGAAAGAAATCATATCCCTGTGTGTAGTGAATGCATTCTTGTTATGGTTTGCACGGGCAAATAATAAATTGGTAACATATTCTTTTTTCTGTCATTGTTTGCCCTTTATGCAGCAAAACAAACAAATCCTTATTGATGCTGTTGTTCATGCTGTAAATGAAGACTATACTGAAATGGCAAATGACTTCACAAGGCTTGGTTTTCTTGCTAGTGAAACGGATGTATCCCCAATTGTCCCTGCTCTGGAAGCCATTTGGCAAAACTCTGCTGGAAAAGGACTGGCAGACTTCAATTTCCGGAGTGTTACTGGTAATGCTGATTTGATTAACATTATCTACTTCTGATAAGTGTGTGCGTGATTGCATTGTTCTCATGCTCTATGACTTGCATTAGCATATTTTCTCAATGATGGTTAGATTACATGTTTGCTGGAGTGAAAGTTCTTGATCATGATCGATGAATATTATTTTTGATGGCATTCCTTGTGGATGCTCACTCCTCTTGAAGAATATCTGTGATTACTTTGCTTCCATTAATGATGAATACATAGTGTAACACTTCACTGTGTGTTCAGATATAATTCATTTGCTAATGTCTATGAAAATCATCACAGGGAAGTTTAACCAGCTTGTGTATAATTACCCCATCCGGATCCCAGAAAGGTTTTCTTTGGTTATTCGTTCTTTGTTGACACAAGAAGGAATTTGCTTTACTCTGCAGCCTGATTTTAAGTTTCTTGAGGTATCACATGTTATACCCTTTTCAGCTCTCAAGAAAACAACATAAGTGCATTTGTTCTTTTACTTTCATACCCTTCACTGTATGCCTTTTTATATGTAGGTTGCATACCCATATGTAGCAAAGCGTCTTTTGACAGATCCAAACCCTGCTCTGCGTGAGCGCCTGATACAGGTAACTTGTGAAGACCCTCTTAAGATGTCTGCAAGTACTATTGTCCATTGGTAGTTTCTACTTTCTACCATATGATTTACCACTCTATTATCCAAAACATGAAACAAAATATCAGCACAGAAAGAACAGCAGTTTATTCTGTCAAAAATTGGAAAGCAACAGATTTTTTCTTTGGATAGTTATACCTATTAGTTAACACTTTACAATTAGAGGGCATGGTCCAATGCACTATGCATACAATTTGCCGCCTCACCATTTTATGGATTTTTTTAGATAATATCATCATTTCTTCATTTTTTGAATTCAGGTATTGTTCAAAGATGGGGTGTTTCAGTGGAAACGACTAGAAAACCTTATAGTTCTTGCCAAGGAAAATGTGTCCAAAATGAGCAGTAATCCTGCACTAAAACGGAGCTCGTGAGTGTTGGCACTACTGTTGTCATGTTATATATGTCTTCATAGAAGTTCTCTCAACTTCTGATTTTGTCAATTGTCAGGCAAACTGTGAGAAGTCGACTAATGGAGAAGAAATTAGATCTCACTGAAACAATAAAAGATGGAGCACGAATGTTCCTTATTGATGCTGGGATCAGGAGACAACTTATAATGGCTTTCACTGAAGATTCTAAGTTGCATGTAGAAGAGGTACTCTGCATAGATTGTTTGATGCCCATGCAAGCTAGGAATGCACCTATGAAAGGTACAAAACAGATTGCTAGATGGATTACTGTAACTCATCTATCTGTTTTGCAGCTTGTTGATGTGTACAGGCTCGTCGAAGATCAAATAGACATGCCATCAGTTGCTCTTGAGGTTCTCCAAGGTAAATCAATCAAATTATGTTTACCTTTTTAAAAAAACTCGATCTTGTCATTTGTTCACACATTTATTAAGCATATCCAGTCATGTGTACATGCTTACCCTTCTTTTCAGATTTACCATCCGTGGCGCGTGATTTCATGCTTACGTGGAGTGACTCCGTTCTGTCAGACCGCCAATACTGACCACCTTAACAGATAGAGCAGAAAGCGGAATTAGGACCTGTAACCATGGTCATGCTTCGGTTAATCTAGCAAAACAGATAGATAGACGAGTTTTCCTCTTTTGTTGTATGCAATATACGTTTCTATTGTTTTTCGAAGCACCACTGTATAGCAAAACCTGCAATGTGCAGTTTTGATCTTTTTTTATACCTCCGCATATGCCATTTGTATAGAGGGAAAAAGGAGCTTGTATATAAAATGAGATTTTAACCTGGAAAGCTGTAGGTGTACAAATCAAACATACGAATATATGACACAACAGTAAGTAATTTTCTGCTGTGTATGCTTGCTTTGGTTCTGCTGGAGTGTGCTCGTCAGTTATATAATGCAATGATTTCAGAATTATGTATCCAGGGGATCTATTTCTATGATCAAATGCAAACATACATGTTTGCACAGAGACGCTGTTTTGTTATTCTCTGTGATGAGCTCTCGAGAGCAAAAACGCAAGTGAGGTTGTTGACACCTGTATAATAAGTTTGAGTAATCCTCGATGTAGGGGATGTAGCTCAAATGGTAGAGCGCTCGCTTTGCATGCGAGAGGCACGGGGTTCGATCCCCCGCATCTCCATTAATTTTTTTTTATGCTGTCTCACTGATTTTTATTTGTATCCTTTTTCTCTTATTGCACTGACTGATGGCTACGATTTTATTTTATTTTTTCTAGTCCTATCTCCATGAATTTTTATTTGTATCCTTTTTCTCTTATTGCACTGACTGATGGCTACGATTTTATTTTATTTTTTCTAGTCCTATCTCCATGATTATTTATTTTTCATCCTTCTCTTCTCGGCCTGTATCTAAAATTTTGGCCTTGTTTGTTTTAGATTAGATTAAATTAAATTAAATTAAATGAAATCTTGTTATTTTTGTATAAGCCAAATGATTGCAATGTTTTATAGTCATTCTTATGGGGTTTAAAATAGTTTTTTTTAAAGTTTGTAAAATATTTTTTCATAATTTTTTGAACTTGTTAAAACGTATTTTGAGGGGGTCACAAATTTGCTACAGTAAAACGCAACTCAACATTAATCTGAAACAAACAAAGCCTTTATTAAAAAAAACACCGTTTTTTGTGAGTCATCCTTCCATTTTAGCCCTGTCTCCATGATTTTATTATGCAAACATTTTAGGTGCTGAACTCCATCAGTTTCCTTTTCCTGTCAAATTAGATCCTTTAAAACAAAATAAGAATAACATTAACAAGGGAAGATTTTTTTTTGAGAAAAAGGCAGAAGAACTACGTTGAAAAAAGTTATATGGACAAAATTTAGGGTGAGGTTTAGCGCATTCCTGCTGGACACGCGCAACAATTGAGCTAACATGTTACAAAACGGATGTCTACCGCCATTCAAAGGCGCAGTATCTTCAGGAGCAAATCGAAGAAGATCGTCGGCTTTAGCTCATTCGAGTTGAAAAATGCAATTGTTTCTTTTGAGACATAGATGCTATAAGGTTGCTAGCACGACCGATCCTAGACCCAGGGCTAAGTTGGATTGTGAGATGCCCTCTGTCCACTAGGCGTTGAGATCATCATTGTGGGTCTACGCAGAGCGGAGTAGAGATGGGGTGCTACTTCTTTCTTGGTGAGCGTGAAGTGAGGAAGTGATGGCGTGCAACCGTCGTTTTGTCCGAATATGGCCTTGTACATTTTAGCTCAGCGTAGCGTTTCAACAAAACTTGAGTCTTCAAAACGAGCTTTAAATATTATAAAAATAATTAAAAAAAAGTTTTACGATCTTTAAGAGAACTACTAAAAAGCTTAGAAAAATCATTGCAAATTATTACACCAAATAGGCTATATAAAAAAGATAAATTTTGCTGAAATGCTATGCTACGCCACTAAGCTGAAATGTGCAATGCCTAGGAGACAACTCAAGTAATAAATCACTTCCCGGATGGAAAAAAAAACACACACATAAGAATATGTGTGGGCCTGATCAGTTTGCGTGGACAGCGTGGTCGAAAATTCAACTGATGCGATCGAGCGTTTTTGTGGTACGAAGAAATTACTATTTCCCCCAAGCGGATAGTCAGATAAACAAGAAGCAACTATTCTGCGGCTATAAAAAATTCAATAGTAATTATTAAATTTTGGGCTGGTGTTTTCGAAAACGACGAGACATAGTTGAGGTAATTAAGGCCTTGTTTGTTTCAGATTAAATTAAATTAAATTAAATGGGAATTTGTTATTTTTGTATAAGCCAAACGATGTAATATTTTGTGGTTGTTTTTATAAGGTTTTAAATAGTTCTTCTTAAAGTTCGTAAAATAATTTTTTGAATTTTTTAAAACGGCTTTCAAAGGGTCACAAATTTGCTACAGTGAAACGCAACTCCACTTTAATCTGAAACAAACAAGCCCTAAGATTAGTCCACGTATGAGCCACATGCCTGTCATTCAGATTGTAAACTGCGTGAAGAACACGTAGCCTATTTTCGTGAGGCGCGCGATCGATGAGCCATGGTTATTTCTTTCCTGGTTTCTTCGGATGAATATTTCCCTCATTTCCTCCCTTTGTTATCCAACATTTTCTCGGCGCAGATTGAAGACCGCAGAGAGGCCGTGTCACGACTCTCTCTTGCTACTAGACGCTGGCAGGTGGGGGCCACCTCATCACTTACCCGCCACAACTCGCAGCACAGCATGCGCGCCTCAGGCAGTTCACCCCATTGCTCACAGTTGCGCTCATGGCGGCGTCGTCCACGGCTTCCTGCCCCTTCCCGCCCTTCCTGCGCGGCCAGCGCCGCCGCGCGAGGGTCACAGTCGTCGTCGCGGCGAGAGTGGCGCCGGACGCCGAGCCGTCCCCGGCGGCGGCGGCGGCCGGGCAGGGCAGGAAGAAGACGGTGGACACGAGGATACACTGGTCCGACCCGGACGAAGGGTGGATCGGAGGGAAGGCCAAGAAGGACGCCGGCGACGGTGGCGGCGGCAGCGAGGGCGGCGGCAGGACGGAGCCGCTGGGAGGGCGGTTCGCCGACCTCATCAACAACCCCTCCGAGTTCGAGTCTCACTACCAGTTGAGCTCCTAGACCCAATCCCAGTGAATAATTACAGAGTGGAGGTTAACACTTGGCATGCAGGTTCCTGGGGGTGGCGGCGGACGCGGACATGGAGGAGATAAAGGCGGCGTACCGGCGGCTGTCGAAGGAGTACCACCCGGACACGACGGCGCTGCCGCTGAAGGCGGCGTCGGAGAAGTTCATCCGGCTGCGGGAGGCGTACAAGGTGCTGGGGGAGGAGGAGAGCCGGCGCTTCTACGACTGGACGCTGGCGCAGGAGGCCGAGAGCCGCCGCCTGCAGCAGCTCCGCTCCAGGCTGGAGGACCCCTACCAGCTCGACCTCGACGCCTACCAGCCCGTGCCGGACATGGTCGACCGCCTCGGCGGCCGCAACATGCCGCTCAGCGACCAGGCCACGACCGCCCTCACCATCGACATCGCAATCATCATCTTCTGCATCCTCTGCCTCGTCTACGTCCTCTTCTTCAAGGAGCAGTACTGAGTACTGGCCACCACGCCGGCAGCCGGCGACAGCAGCATCACCATGTCAAGAACGCGCGCCCATGCTACGGGCATGATAGAAATAGCGTATAGGTAAGGTAATTGCTGGTGATAAGAATGTTATTTATACACCGTGCCATGTCATGTGATGCCAAATACAAGGTAGGGAAGGGAACCAATAGCAAGGTAATATAGTCGCATACGTATTGTCTTAACAGTAATATACTTTTGTCCGCAAAACTTTGGTGCAGTTGTAAAGTTGAACTTATTAGAGAAACAAGGTATGAATCTAAGAAGGGCAAGGGGGCAACCGGGTCATGCTGTAGTCTCTACTTATCTCTAGGTTAATGCAAAAGAGAAAGAAGAAAAAAAAAAAAAAGAGACGTGTGTGTCTCATCTCTAAGTGGAGTCACACTCGATGATCTTGACCACCGAAGAATCGCCAATCTTTTCAAAAATTATCACCCTGTCAAAAGGCTTTACTATGCCCACCAAACGACCATAGTTCAGTGCAAGTTTTATCCCGTACTCTTCCTTGGAGACCCCACCAGTCTCGGCCTGTTACAGAGTTCAAATATATGAATGGTCTAGTTAGATATAAGAAGTTCCATACTGAAATATCAGAACAGCAGTCATTTATAACCTACACGGCTTGAAACAAAATTGGTATGCTGAGTCACCCTAAGTTTAACAATGCACAAAATAAAAGAGAGGATTTGACGGTGCCTCTGATATGATAGGTTTAACCATGCAGAAGGAAAACAGAACTTGAATATTCCTCTGATATCGCTAATGACTGAAAAATACCTCGTCAGTACTCCCCATCAAAGGGTAGACACCTCTTACAGCAAAACATTGCCTCGCCTGAAAGTAATTCAGCAATTATCAATACAATGTTTCCAGCTCCTACTTTGCGCCTTTATGGTGAGCAAAAAGAAAATTCATATTACAAACTTAAATGGGTCTGGTCGATATGCATGCGACTTACCTGTGTCGTGCCATAAGAACGCCACTTTGATGGATCAGATCCATCACGTGGGAACACAACTGCTAAAACTGGCATTGGGGGCTTGTACTTGGCTATTAACCTTCAGAAAGAGGATGTATAATCTGAATTAATAGAATGTACATCATAGAACTTAATTAAGTGTTGATTTTGTAGTAGTATGGAGCACCTAGCAGCATTCCCTGAGAAAGTGAATACTACAATTGCAGCAGCTTTTACTTTCATTGCAGATCGAACCTACATGTGAAGAACAGATTGTCATTAACATTTTAGACTACAATATATTTTATCTGATTCTGCTCCCTAATAATTTAACCAACGTTACCGCTGCTGATGCCACAGATTCTTCATAAGGCATTGGCTCGCCGACATGCCTCACTATTTTCTTGAAGTGAAGTGCCTGGTTGTACACAGTCTCAGCCTACAAGAATAATTCATCAATGATAAGTTGACAAATTGTTTTTTAGCAGCATTAGCCAAGTGCTACTACAATTTATTCTCAAAACAGGTAGAAACATACCTCTGCACATATTCTGCCCACAGTATTAACTGTATCAACAGGATACATCCCTCGAAGTGTCTCAGCCCCAAGCAAAATACCATCAGTTCCTGTAATTTGAACAGCATAGGAATAAGTAAAAAGTTTGTCAAATGGTTGGAATACAGTACAGATTTACAGACCATCTAGGACGGCATTGGCAACATCAGTGGCCTCTGCACGTGTAGGACGTAGATTGTCGACCATGCTGTCAACAACTCTAGTGATGACTACAGGTTTGCCAGCCAGGTTACATTTCTGAATAGATGCTTTTTGAGACATGAACACCTGAAGAGTCAAAAGCGACAGGTTATAGCATGAAGCAAAGAAAGACATGCATTCATAACATTTGTGCATTGATAATTTCAAAAGCATCTGCTGACTAGCAAAGCTAAATGGGTCCCTTTTTGCCGTAAAATTGAAAGTATATAGCTGGTCATTTCAGTAGTGTATTGAAGCCCATCAGGGCTAAACGAATCGCTCTCCAACTAAGGAGATATTCTTGTAACTATGTTGCCGTACTAATTAGTTGCTATTATGTCAAGGCATAAAAGCATCATGAGTAGAAATGAAAATGCACAACCAAAAGCATAATAAGGGGAAACAGTACAAAACTCATGGAAAAGATCAAAATTTACTCTTTCTGGTGGTAGATCAACTCCTAGATCTCCTCGAGAGATTATGATACCATCTGCTTCTTGGAGAATTTCATCAAAATGTTCCAAACCCTAGAAAGAGATGCACAGGGAAATTAGTCACGACATAGCAGTGAAACAAACATACAACAGCATCTCTAGTAAAAGAATGGCAATTACCTCAGTATCTTCAATTTTTGCATATATCTGTGTGTCTTGAAGGCCATGAGATCCTAAAAAGGCTCTAAGCTGCACATCGCAAATGTTGAAGGATCAGCAATGCCCACACAAGGCAGAAGGCACAATGATAATTAACTCTCAAAAGTTCTCACTTCTCAGCAGTTAAAATTCAGGAGTACAAATAACCTATCATTGTGCATTGAATGTGTGACCTCAAACGACAAGAAAAAAAGGAAATGCCAACAAAACAGAAAGCAAAGAAGATGACGAAAGATTAATATCAAAATATTCTTCCTTATGTACAATTATGCTTTCAGCTTTTATCATTGGTATTAAAATGACTAACAATTTGCATTAAAATGCCCCTTCCAATTTATTTTATTCAGTGAAATTTATTGTGGCAAAAATCAGCAGAGTGAAAAGGCCTGTTAAACTAAGTAAAATAATAACTACAAAAAGAAATTAAAAAGACAGGTGGGTAACAAACTAATGTATATTTATTCAGGAGCAAGAGTGGCAAAGTCAGAAAATAAAACTCACCTCCTTGACATCCTTAGCAGAGCGGGTATGGGAAAGTGATATAATGTCAACACTGTTATGCAACCCCCAAGTTGAAATGACCTATTTCAAGGAAAAAAATGCTTGGAATGATTTTGGAAAGATTCAACTTTAAACAATTCTCATATGAGGATTTTAATAACATGAAATCAGAAAGAAATAAGAACTATCAAGTTCCCAAGTGGCATGTCAGTAGTATTTACGCGAAACATGGCGCTAGTACAAATTCTTTATACTGTGTTATACTTATAGCCCAATCAGCAAAAGTGTTCCCTTTAATTGAAGAAAACATTTAGCTTTCTCTGGTTGGATGTTGCTCTAAAACTTCAATATAGAAATTGAAGTAAAAAAAAAATACATGGCTAGAAACCTGAAATAGAACTGCATTTGAAAAATATCTAGCTGAAATCTTTTGTTCAGCCAAAGAGTCCACATTACCTGTTTATCATATTCACTCAAAGTTGGCAAACTGATATGAACTTGTGAAACATGCAGAGTAAAAACAGGGCCTACAAGCGTAGCCGTGTTCTTCACAAGACAATTCACATTTTGACCAGAAGTGTCAAGAACCTGCAGATTACAACATATAATGAAAAGTTGATATTACGAAATGGCACGCATTTGAGACTTTCAAACTCGCACACCTCAAGCCATAAAGACGTTGATTCACTTCCTGTGAAGAGATATTGACCAATGAAAAGTGTATCACCCTTCTTCACAACCTAAATTCACCATGAAAAAATACAATCAAACATGCAATATTCCAAAATTCAACTTTCAGAAGTGGCTGAGAATCCATACCAAGTAATTTTCACTTGCACAACAGAAAAGTCAAATGGTTTTTGTTTATTGTACAAATGTGCATGAACAAATGCCAGCATGCTAGATGCAGTCACACAAAAGCAAAAGAAACTCATATACAAAAATGCATAGGCATAGAGATAAATGGATTGCTATATTTTAAGTTTAAATAATATACTAATACTTCATATGTTGAATTTTTTATACTATCGACTTACTTTTGCAAGATCACCAAATTTAATTGGCAGGATCTGAGCTGAGGGACCTTTAGAAAGATCTGGTGTTATCACAACATGATTTCCATCTTTCAGCTCAATTGGACCACCGGTTGAATTGTGAACCTGAATTTCTGGACCCAATGTATCCAGCATTACCTACATAATAAGACTAAGTTATTACTTGTATATAGGATATGTGTAGAAACAATCTCAAAAGTAAAAAACAAACATATCACATAGACACATACTATGTATAAATGATACTATGTAAGCCAAAAACAATAATGAAGATGCCTGAGCGCCTGAAAGTATTAAACTATTAATTGGTAAATTACTAACTATTCCAAAATTAGTTCATGATGGCAATATGAGAACGAGCAGCGACTGCCTTAAATCAACAGAGATTAAATAATTTATAGCATATAAAATTCACTATGCAGTGCACTAACTAAAGTAATATTTATTTAAAATCCAACAAGGAAAGTAGCATGAAGAAAGGCAAAGTGAATATAAACAGTTAATCACACACATTTATGACATACAACATATGTTTTTTTAGCAAACCATACAGTACATGTCATAATTAAAATTAGCAAGATTTAGTTTTATTAACAAAACATTTTCAAAAAATAAAGGCCTTCACATGACAAATCATATGCAATTGGACCTTTAGTGCAGGTTTATTAAAGGAATAAAACTAAAATGTGGGGAAGACCACAAGAGGCTAGCAACATATTTGCAAGCTATGGCATGAAGTAACTAAGCATGGCATAAAAATTGAATTTACAGAGGGAAAAACATTTGCTGGATAGAGCAAATGATACTGTACACGTGGTCATAGAAAATGTGATGTGTATGCATATAAGCATTTAGATATGCCCATTAAAAGAGCAACATGATTTAAGAGATACCATGAAAAAGAATTCCCTATTGTTCAATGCTTAATAAAGAAACTGAAACAAAAAAAAATCATCATTTTGAAAGAGATAAAAAGGTAAACCATAACAGATCCCGCCAAATGGATGTTACTGGAAAACATGAATCATAAACTAGCATGAAGCACACATGAAGTTATTTACTAAAGATTCAAGTCGGAGATTTTTTTTTTATATACTAGTATTCAATCTTCCAAGAAAAGCTATATTTGTACAATAAAAAGATAAATAACTTCACCAACATCTCCAAAGAAGTTACTAGTCGAAGTTAGCTTACAGGGCAGAGTTTCTTGAGATTGTGTGCTGCTTTCCTCAAATTATTGACAGTCTCCTGATGATACGCAGCATCCTTCCATGAGAAATCAAACCGTGCAACTGCAAAAACGAAAACATGCAGATATCGTCATTGGCATCAGAATCAACATAACAACGACTAGATCATTCGAACTCGACACAAGTTGCTACGAAGGAAATGTGGCCAAACCTGACATCCCAGCAGTAAGGCATTCTTCAATAACCTCCACGGAGCGCGAATTGGGCCCAAGCGTCCCGACAATCTTGGTGAGAGATGGGAATATCTTCTGTACAACATAGAGAAAAGGGTCAGATCCCACCATCGTCAGGACCAATCCGAAACACTGGTCCATTTCAGCTACCATCCCACGCATCCAAGTCCTCCCAATGCGTTTCGTACAGAATAAATTCACGCAGTTCTCACATATTAGTGCCGTCACTCACAGGTTGCCGCACACGACACTAGATCCCAAATCCCCACTCCGGCACTTCCCACTACCCACGCGCCCGCCGTCTCCGGTGTTCGCGGCGGCGAGCATCACTCGTATTCCAACGAAATGGATCCGGCCACCCCATCTCCTCACACTGAATCGGATCGAATGAGCCAGCTATAAGCACAAATGCACAGCCGTATTCACCACGCCCAGATGAGCCAAGCCCGAAAGGATCGTGACCACCACGGGCAGCGGCACGGGCATGGCCGCCACGCAGGCGAGTCTTCGAGATCGATCGGGATGGGGGAGAGGGGGGGCGGCGCTTACGGGCTTGGCCGGGGTGAGGACGGAGGCGAGGCGGAAGGGCTCCTCGATGAGCATGTGGTTGCCGCCGAACATCTCCGCCTCCCGCTCCGGAAGCTTCCAGAAGGTTCGGGAGGGGGTCTCCTCCGCCTCGTCGCCTCTAGGGTTTTGCTCCTCTCTCCGGCGCGTCGCGATCTCCTCCGATTCGAAATGGAGACGAGACGGAGGAGGTAGAGGAGGAAGGCGTGCGGAGAAAGAAGAAGCGAGCGCGCCTACGTGGCGTCGTGGGCCCGCTCTGACGGTTTGAAGCGACAAACCTCGGGGTCACTGGCATGTGGACCCCGCGCACCGGGTGGGCGGCGCGGTGCCGCATGCGGCGAAGCAGCCCAGTTACCCTGACAACCGGGGCCCGGAGGAATCGGGCCCACCCGGCATGCGTTGGTGGAAGGTGGGGGCCCATTTCGCGAGGTGGGGGCCATGAGGGACGGACGATGGTCGGATCGTGGGTCTTGGGTTGATTGGACGGTCAGGAATCGTTCCTAGGGCGTCGGGAGCCGTACACGTGGCGCCGTTGGGGTTTCGTCGGGCTAGGTAGTAGGTGCGGGCACAAATACGAAAAGCGAAAAAAAGAGGGGCTGAAATCGAATATGCCGAAAATAATGGGTTCTTCAGTTTTCGGTATCTAATAAACTTTGGTTTATTTTTTGTTTCGTTTCGGAATCGACTCAGTTCAAACCAAAATATGAAAACTACACGGCATCAGCAGTGTCCACCTCCGCTCTAAGCACTGGGCTTTGCATTGTCCATGATTTTTGGGGCTGTTTGGATGGCAGCCCTCACGCGCCACGCCAATCCAGGGCGCACCATCGCGAGCGATGGCGAGAGATGGCGCCGAAAACGAACGCCCTCACCATCTCGCGCGTATGCGTTAACTGTAGCTCGGCTCACCGTCGTCCGCGCGCCCGGGCAACCAAACGGCCGCCAAAATTCCATGGCGCGCCGATGGATGGATGGATTGGACTGGGCTTAGCTTCCATGGTTGTCCTCTCCGTGACTCTGCAATCCCTGAGACATACTCACACACCTCATGTGTCGCGCTACTTCATCCTAGGACAAATGCACAACAAGTTGATCTCTCCTATCTCGGTCTTGCACTCTTTCTTAGCCACCAATTCCATATTTGTCCTAGCCGCTGCTCTCCTCGACTGAAACAACAATAAACTGATCAATCATTAAAAAATTTGAAAACTTGATGTCAGTTTCTTATACGTAATTTTTTTCAATATAAAAATAACTGAATTTCCACTATCAGATGCATGTTGAAAACCGAAAAGGTATGCAGTTGCAAAACCTTTTTTAAATGATCCAAATGCAACCATATTGTTTAGAGATTGATAGATTGTTACATCGTCCGACAAATGCGTAAGCACCCCTTAAGTATACTTCGATGATTGATTGAAGTTTAGAATTCTCAGGGGAAAACTTAAAAAGGAAGATGAGACTCAAGATTCTCTAGGTGACCCTAGGGTCGGCCCATTTGCATCCCTATTAGGAATTTCACGCAAGACGTAATAGGTAAAACAATGCGAACAACTAACCAATAAAGGAGATTAACATTCCGTATAATATAGGAATTTCACACAAGACTTAATTGGTAAAACAACGCGAACAACTAACCGATAAAGGAACACTAAAAAAACTAACCGATAAAGGAGATTAAGGGTGTGTTTGGTTAAGCTGCCACTACCGCCCCTTCCCCTACCCACCGCCCCTACTTCCACGCCACCGCCTCCCCTCCTTCCCAGTGCCGCCACCACCGCCCCTCCCCCTTTCCACAGCCACCTCCTCTCCTTCCCGGCGCCGCCACCACCGCCCCTTCCCCTACCCACCGCCCCCTTCCACTTCCTCTCCACCTCCCCTTCTTCCCGGCGCTGGCAGCTCCGCTTCTTCCCCTGCACCGCGGCCTCCCCCTTCCTGTTCCACTGAGGCACCGCCTCCCCCCATCCGATCCCTCTTCTCTCCCCCTTACCTCGAACCAAGATCTACAAAGAAGGTGACCTTTCTTGGCAAAACATTCTTTCTTTGAGTTTGATCTGTTTTACCCCCTCATTTTCTCATGGATTATCTTGTCATGTTTGATTGTGCCTACGGTTAGGGTTGTAGAATCGGAATCGAGGGGAAGAATCTGCTCTATCATGTTGTAATTGTGCCGCCAAAATGAAGTGATTCATGTGATTGAGCATAGGAATGGTTCTATCGTGATGGATTTAATTTTTTCTAATATAATTGTAACATCTTTAGTTGCTGTTAATTTTTGCCATCTGTGTGATGCAGTTTTGTACCAAAAACATATGAGAATGATGTTGCTTATCGATTGTGATCAATCTTTTTGTAGGGTTTACTCTCATCTAGCAGAAGGCCGTGACGTTGGCTGAGCTGTTCTAGAAACGCAAGGATTTGTTCCCATTTATATGCATCCTATTTTTCACCAATGATGCTACGCATGATAGTGAAATAGAAATTATCTGTAATTACTACTATTATTAATGTGGTGATATATGTCACCAAACGTGAATGTGTAATGGTGAACGCACAACTGAAATGGTGAAAAATACTTCTATTATTAATGTGGTAATTTCACCAAACGTGAAAATTGATAGCTATTATTCCATCTAAGTGCACAATCAAACAAAAAACAGCAAAGACTTGGATCATTTCACCCTTGATGAGAACATCACAACCAAACGTATCGGACTGGATGAATTTGTGATTTACCGGGACATCCCATCCCAAACCACATCCTGGATGATCCTGTATGGCTAAACCAAACACACCCTAACATTCCAAACCCTGGAATTGATCAACACATTTCAATATATTAATTCATACGAGGCAGGATGTATATAACCTACTAGCTCTAAGCATGCATGCATGCAAATATTAGGCAATACATATGTATCATGCACGTACGCATACGTATAGTAGCTAGACGCTGAGGTACATGTCGATCTGGAGCACGGCGTTGTTGGTGGTGGCGTTGAAGGAGTGCGTCCTGAGGAGGCCGTAGCCGGCGGCGCCGCGGAGAGCGCCGGCGCCACCGACGACGGGGAGCTCCCGGACGGCGTCGAGGATGGCGTCCCGGGCCAGCACGGCGACGGCGGCGCCGCGGTGCGGCCCCGCCGTGAACGCCATGGTGGCGCTGAGCAGCAGCGCCGGCTCCGACCGCGACGCGTAGAGGTAGAACCCCTGCGCGCGCCCCACGGCGACGGACGCCGCGTCGGGCCCCGCCGTCAGCGGGTCGTCGATCACGTACAGGTCGCCGAAGCGGTTCACGGGGTCGCCGGGGAGCGGCGCCGCGCCCCGCGCCACGAGCACCGCCGTCGCCGGGGAAGACGGCCCCGCCGCCGTCACCGTGTCGTGCATGTAGAACCGGAGGTGCGTCGTCGCGGTCGCGGCGGCGGTGACGCCGGCGAGGGACAGGGTGAGGAAGACGGCGAGGAGCATGGGGTGGTTGGCCATGGCGCGTGCCAGAGGGATTGCGCGAGAGGGAAGTGCATGCAGTGCTCGATCTAAGGTGAGGTCCAGATGCTTGTGCAATGGGAAAAGTGCTTTTGTGTGTGTGGTGGATGCACACATGGCCTCGATACTTTTGTTTCAGCTACGCATCATCCATGTGCCTTTACAATTAAGAGCCGTTGGATCAAGAACGAACACACAAGATCGATCAGAGTCCAATGTTTACCTAGGTCCTAGAACCTAGCACCTAGACTCTGGCATTATTTGTTTTGGCATTGCATTGCGTTGCGTTGAGTTTTCCCGCCAGCCGCGCGTAAACAAACGAGGTCTCTGATTGGACGATGCCCACCTAGGACAGCAATGATCTAAGCGCTACAGTGAAGGGGTACCTTAGAAAATCGAAGTTGTTTATTTATCATCTAACGAGGTTAGCTCGGGCTCGGCTGGAACCAGCATCGAGTTTAGGGTTAAGCTCGAGATCGAGCTCGATGAAAGCTCGACTAGGCTTGAGATCAGCTCGGTTGAGGTCGAATGAAGGCGTTTGTGTTGTTTAAAGGGAAAGATGACTAGATGAGACTATACGAGCTCAGTTGGACTCGAATTGGTTGAAGAATTGAATTTAAAGAGAGAAATATGCTATGCAATAATGATTATTCAAGCTCGGTTGGGCTCGACGAAGGCTCGGGATCGAGCTCGAGTTCGGCTCGAATAGAATCGAGCTCGGGACAGGGCTCGAGATCGGCTTGTTTAGCATCCGAGCTCGATCCGATTTCAAATAGCTCATCGAGCCCGAGATTTTGGTCCACCGCTAATCTGAACAACAAAGAAATATAGATCAATACATTTTATTCCTCCAAGGAGCCTCCAAAGTGACCATTTGCTTGAACCTAATACGTAAATTTTGGTATTCTTTGGCTTGCGCGGTTTGGTTTGGTTTGCTTTTGTTCGGTTGCACTAGAATTTGTTATATTTTACAGACTATTCGATGTAACATTTTGTAATAATCTTTTCGGAGCGTTGTAGAGTTTTATCCAATGATCTTAAAAAATCTTGAAAATATTTTTTAAAGTAGTTTTTTAGGTCCTATTCTTTTCAGTTTAACAGCTTATCAACTTTAACATCTTAACGACATATTTATGTTTTAAAAAGACATATGCTTTGAGTTTCTTATTCCGTTTTTCGCTGTTTGTCCTAATGTTCTAAAAAGCAAGTCAGACAAAATGGATATAAATCTCGAGACTACCTCTAGAAGCTATCAAAATTCGGTCATTCTAGCCGTTCAGCTGTTTAGCTGCTCAGGTCAGTCGAAAAGAACAGGCTCTAAGTTTTTTTTCGTATTTTTCTTTAAATGCTTTCAACTTTTGACCTGATCAAATTAAATCGAATCAAACCGCGAACCAAAGAGGGCCTCGACCTTCGCTTCACAGTGCATGTATATACACAGATTTTTTTTTCCCCCCCAACCAGGCCGGTAGGCCAAGACACATCATGATCATGCACTGGCTAGTGCGCTACTGACACAGGATCATGGATGCACGGTAGGTAGCGCCATGAGCGTTAAGTTGCCGGGTCCCTGTGGAGTTTGAGGAATCGTAGGTAGGCTTTTAGGGCAAAGCAAGCACGAGTGGCGACGAGTGGTTAATTGCAACTTTGCATGAGTGCGCTCGGCCGGTGATGGGGTCGATCCACCGATTCGTGTCATGTCCAAATCGGAGTTTGGTTGGTATAATCCATGGGTGTCCAAGGATAGGAGATAGCTATTCCAGCATCTGGGCCTTTTATGTCGGCTTGCAAGTGGCCACGGCTTCACAGGTAGCCCAGAAAATTTAGCCCGTCCAAATCGTTACATGGGCTCCGTGTTTCAGCTTTAGACGACTGGTGGCCAGCCTGGTTAGCCCAGAATGAAAAAATATTTTTAAAATAACTTATAACATCACATATAATAGAAAATATCCAAAAATAGTAGCACACATGGCATACATGACATATCACCCAAAAAATTGGAAGCACATGGAAAAAATAAAATATTGCCAATTTGACAACCTAAAAAATATTAAAAAATAACTTATAACAACATCACATGTAATAAGGAATCCAAAAATAGTAGCACACATGGCATCACAGATTCAATTCGATCTTGAATCACTAGCACATAATGACTATTACAACTTCAAATAATTGTTCATCCACCAAAAAACACTTATTGCTACTCAAGTGGCAGAGAAAAAATGCAGAAGTGCTACAACAAGTTCCACCAAAAAAGAACCTATTGTTTCCCTAGAAGCAGAAAAGGTGCATAGGTACTACAACAAGTTAGCTGTTCATGAAAATAAAATGCAATAAAATGTAAACTTTCAAATTCTATAGCTCCAATATTAGATGCTCTCAAACATGGTGCCTCAAAGATGACCTTCAGTTTTCCTTCCGAAAAAAAGATGACCTCAGATTGTGCTCTTGTAGAGTATGTTGAAAACCGCATACACTTACCAAGAGAAAATAATAATACTACAGATTGACTCAACTCTCATCGTAATTAAACTAGTAGCATTACGATGAACAAACTAGTTAATTAAGGCCACAACCTTCTGTCCTCCACTCCACATTTGATGTCTAATTGTCTGATGACAATTTCAGCATGCCATACCTAATAAGTTCATCAAGGGCAGCTCAAAAGATCCCTACCGATTAAATTCAGTTCAATAGTCCAAGTTCAGCCCCCGAGGTTAGAATTTGGAGTATAAAATAAATAAAAATTGCATTCCAAAACCCCAGCAACTGGAGCAGTTCTTCGCCTTTCACCTGAAAGGCCTTGGAGATGATGCCGTCATGGAGGTAAACTTGGTAGTAATTACGAGGACTTCTATCTAAATGAAATAAACTATTCAGTGCAGCCTTCGATAGACTATCACAAAGTTGTTATTTTTCTTAGATACATTTTTTGCCACAAAAGAAGCACCTTTTTTGGTAAAAAGGTGTTTGTGAAAAGATAGACAAATAGAACACATATTTGTATCTCAATCATTTATTTGAGCAAATTGTATCTCAATCAGAAGAACACTCGACAGAAAAATAGACGACATATTTTGTTGGATGTACCCAACTACTCATAGTTTGCTAAAAAAAACTTGCCTAGTAATCGAGTCCTCTTGCACCAAAGTAAAAATATTAGAAAACGAGCAAATTGGAGGGCGCACATTTCATGATCCAGTGAATATTGCAACTTTAGAATGATTTTGAGTCATAATGCATACGTTACAGTTTGAAATATAGAATGTGAAAATCAGTCTTGGCACAAAGTGACTTACTACTTACAGATGGGAGGGAGCTTCTTGGTGCTTCTCGTGTTGGAGAGGGAGCTTCTTGGTGCGCTTCTAGGTGATGGCGAGTAGATCTGGCGTTGTGACCGCAGGCAGCACCGAGAACCAAAGGCGGAGGGGACGCGAGGCTGTGCCTAAGGTTGGGAGGTGGAGGCTGAGGCGGAGAAGGCAGGGGGCTGCGCCTAGGGTTTTGGAGGTGGAGAGGATGGGTGGTGGCACTGGAGGTGTAGGGCGAGGTGGAGGCACAAGGAGAGGCGGAGGCGACGGGGAGGTGGAGGCGCGGGACGAGGCGGAGGTGACGGGGAGATGGAGGCGCAGAGCGAGGCGGAGGTGGCGGGGAAGATTTCCATGAGTCCACAGCAGAGGGTGATTTCCCTCGGATCGGACGGGGGAAGGGCCGAAAATCCCTATGTGAATGGGCTTCCAAATGCCCTGCAGAAATTTTGCACGTGGGCCTCCATCCTCGGGATTAGGCCGGGATCCCAGCGGGGAAGGGCCTTCCAAACGGGCCCTAACTTGTTTTTCTGTTATTTTTGTATAAGCCAAATGATGTAATGTTTTGTAGTCATTCTTGTGGGGTTTTAAATAGTACTTCTTAAAGTTTGTAAAATATTTTTTTCATAATTTTTTGAACTCGTTAAGACGTATTTTGAGGGGGGTCACAAATTTGCTACAGCGAAACGCAACGCTACGTTAATCTGAAACAAACAAGGCCCAAATCACCGGACGAACTGGATTGGTTTTGCTGTAGCACATCATTTAAATTCCAAGTACACCACTTTCCGAGAAATATTGATTTAAATCTAGCTTATACAAGCAAACTAGACTATACTTTTATCTACCTTGTGAGACTAGGAAAAAGGCAAAGGTTATGGCTTACTAGTCCCTTAGTTCATAGTTCTTTATCTGTCATGTATACATATAGTGAAAATGCCAATAGTAATAAACATGAATGTTGATTCTTTCCTATGTAGCAATTGGTTTATTTAATGCTTGAAACTATATTCTTCGGGCTATTAAGTTGATGAATGTATTTGCTGAAATACATTTATGAAGATTATTTGGCCTTTGCTTTTCTTTCTCTTAACTTTAGTTAAAAAATATAGATGACTTTCTAAGATTCCATCGAACTCTCTTTGGGCCATGATTGGCATAATTTTGAAAGTTCATTGTTAAAATCATTTGTTGTAGTTTATGTAAATTGTCCTTCCTGCAGGTTCAATCTCATAATTTTGTGGCACATAGCAATATTTTTGTGGCACTATGCTAATATTCTTGATCTTCTTCGGCTAAGGTATTGTTGCAGTGACTATTTTCTAGCTATCATGTTAGCCTGGATTTACTTAAAAGAAAGGCTATCTTGCTTTACATCATCTAATCCTCTGATTCTCTATGGAATTTTTAATGTGTAGTTATGCTCGTAATCCAAATTGACATTGGCAAGTTGTGACAACGTTTCGTATAAAATGCCTTTGGAGGACATCAACTGAGTGTTACTTCTATGTTGAGACCGATAAAAAGATGGGTGATTTTGTAGGGCTGTGAGATGAAGGAGAAAGAGCATATTGTGTTAATCCATGTTGAGAGACTGGAAGTTCATGCCGAAGAAAATAGGAATAAAGTAGTCATCTTTGTTGTATTTCATATTTTCAAGTCCATTATTATTTGGTAGCTTCTATATGTACGGATAATGGAGTTGTTTTTCATTTCTACGTGAAGTGATGTACATTACATTATATTGAAACTAATAAAAATCTTTTTTTATTATTGCTCATTTTTAAAGTTGCTTAAGATCAAGTTTAGTAAATTATATGTGACAACTATATTATCTACAAAAAATAATATAATTATATTGATGTATTTAATGATGTTGCAATAGACAGTTTAAGTGATGCTGTCAGATAATATCAATGTAATGCGTACATGTGATGCTAAATGCATGTTGCTAGCTAGCAACACATATATGATCATATTGCACCATATAGTTTGTGATGCAGAATACAGCTAGCAACACCACTTATAACAACACCTACGTTATGTGATGCTACTGATGCCTGCAACACATATGCGTACATATAGCACCATATGAGTATGTTACTATAGACTAGTTCTCTTGTAGTGATTGCAGATAAAATAGGAGTATATTAATAAGTGTTTTGTGATAAGCACGACAATGATATGTCGGCTATGTTTTTGTGTAAATACTTGGCTATGATGTCATGTAAAGGATCAACAATCAATCAATATAAATCTACTTTTCCTACAATATTTTTTTTTCATCGTAGTAGGTCTAGTTTAGAGTAATCTTGTATTGTAGATTTCGAACGACTTGTTGCGCGTCACCTTCAATCGGTCTATAGGTACACCCCGGGTAGGTACTATCTAAATTTAGTTTGATATATCTTCTTGCTTGCTTTCACTTGCTATTGTCTTGTCACGTTAGGACCGACCAATAAATCATTTATCCTACGTTCTACTTACTGGTTGATTACATTGTCTAGTTAGCACTCTGTTTACCTTTTTTTCCACTGCTTTCTTGATTTCTTCAGCTAAATAGTAGATTATCTACCGTTGTTCTATTATCTTGTTGAATCTATTTGACTAGATAGTATATTTATCATTTGAACCTATTGGTTTAGATCATATCTAAGCCAATAGTTTCATTCTGTTTTACCTTTATTTGGATCTATCTCCTTGAATTCTAAAAGGTGATTACGTCTTTTCTTGTTGATTGTAGGATCAAATCTATTGGAATGCATAGAACTCAATTTTGGTGTTGTCGAGGGCTCTAAACCCTAAGCTCCACATTGTGGTTGGCCGATTCACTTTTCAGAGTAAACACATTATATGGTTTTATAGTTCACTTTTTCTTTGTCCGATACTACTACTTAGATAATTACATACCAACATTGAGCCATGAAGTTGATGTGCAATAATATGGTTGTAACATCCCAAATTTTTAAACGTCAATTTGGCACATTAATAATTTCCTAAACCGCATAATTTCCAAATCACCAAATATTTATTATTTGTTGCATCATGACATCTTCATTGCATGCATTGTATTTAAATTAGAAAAATAATTTAAACTTTCCAAATTTATACCTTGGTGGAAAAATATGGCATTTGGTTAATGTATTCATTATATTTTCTTAAAGCCAATCCCATGTGGAATTATTTGGAAATGTGTTAATAAAATTTGAGAAACAAAATTAATTTTTCCTAAGTGTTAATGTAATTAAAAAGGTTATTTGAAAATAAAAGTCCATTGGAAATCAGAAAATCCAAAAGGGTTTTATTTTCCCTCGGCCCAAATCTCGGCCCACTTCTCCCTTTCCTTTTCTTTTTCCCGCCTCTCCTCTTTTTCTCTAGCTGGGCCGCTGGCGCTGCGCCGGCCCACTCCCGCCGCAGCCATCTTCCTTGCCCCTGCGCGCCAAGGCACCCGCCGATAGGTGGGCCCGCCCCGTCAGCGCCTCTTCCTCCTTCTTCTCCCCTGTTTCTCCCCCTCTGTTGGCCTTGCCGCCGCTGTTCGTCCCCTCCCGAGGCCTCGATGGCTCGTCTCCCCACGTGTTGCTCGCCTCTATCTTCTCCCCTCGGACCCCCTCTTCTCTCCCTACACTTTCTTGTCTTGTCGCCGACCTCCCCGTGACATCGATGCGATGTCGTCACGCCACCGGTCAGAATTCGCGCCGGCGCTCGCCAACCTCGTGCGCCGCGTCAAAAATCCTTCCGAGCGAAGCAGGTTTATAAAAGGAGGAACTGCTCCTCTGTTCTCCCAGCTTCGCGCCACCGCATCGTTGTTCGCCCAAACCGGTGCGCTATCCTCCCCGCTCCGCCGCTGTTCCCTTCCTCCTCTTCCACCTCATCTCTTTTCTTCTGATTCGAGCCCTCTTTGGGTTTGACGTGCAGGTTGTTTTTGTGGAGCTCGCACCCTGGGGATTGAAGCCGCTTGGTTCGCGTGCTCCGGAGCCCGCGCCGTCGTCACCGCCGTGGTCCGGCCGTTGCGCTGTCTCCTTCGACCCGGCGACCCCTGAGGTAGCTTCCTCCGCCCCCTTCATTCTCCCTGCCGGGGGAAATTTTGGGACTTAGCT
This sequence comes from Raddia distichophylla, assembly GCA_005191435.1. NCBI lineage: Eukaryota > Viridiplantae > Streptophyta > Magnoliopsida > Poales > Poaceae > Raddia > Raddia distichophylla. The sequence continues at coordinate 3,040,524 of SPJY01000102.1, forward strand.
AGCTACCTCGCCGGCCCCACGGTGCCCGTGTATCGCCGCCGCCGTGGGCCGCCGTGCCGCTTATTCCAGCCACCCTTGGGGATGCCGTGACCCCCATTGTATTCACCTTGCTCACATCTCACGCTGCACGCGCCCAATTGGACCCTGGTGACCAGAGCCGTCACCGCCGTCGGCAGCGCCGCCGCCGGGGTGTGCCTCCCCTGTTTCCCCCCCCCTTTTCTGTCGACGAGGGAGGCGCCGACATGTGGGACCGGACGAGGGCCCACCTGCCAGTTCGCTGTGCCGCCCTTGCTAGCGCGGTGCCGAGCGCGCCTCGTTGTTGGGCCGTTCGGCCGAGCCGGCCAAGCGCCGGGAGGCCTGTCCTGTTATTTTTCCTTTTAAAATTTCTGTTTTAAATCTTTTATGTTATCCTAAGAGCATTAGTTAAAAATAGCTGATGTGCTATAGAAATTCTGTAAAAATTCAAAAAAATACTTTATTGGTTTATGGACCTAAGAAAATTATATATATGCATGTCATGCATGTAGCATCCATTTTTGGTAAAATAAATAGCTTTAGGTGCATTATTTCATGTGGGCTAGATAAATTTTCACAATAATCCTTTTGAATAAAAATGCATTAGAGTTGCTGCATTTTTTTTTCCTTAAAACAGCAACATCATCAAACGTTTCGCTTATGTATGTTGTATTGCTTTGCATATGTGTGCGCGCGTTTAGGAGGTCAAGCCCCCGAAGACCCGATCGACGACGTCCCCTTCGTTTTCCCCGGAACTAATCAAGGCAAGTCCCCTTTGACCATATTGTGAAACCATTTTGGTTATTTAGAATAGATTTGCTAGACTTGAAAATGTGCATTCTAGTTTAAAATGATAACCGCCATATTTACTAGACTTAGATATAATGCCGAATAGAAAAGGTAAGAAATATTGTAGGACTAAACCTAAGGCTAAAATATGGATTGCTCATATTTAGATTCTCCGTTGTGGTAGGATAAATGCTTAAAAATCTTTATGCTAAGTGATATAATCTTCTGTGTGAAATGAGATTATTGTTGAGAAATGTTTGGAGAAAAGGGATTTAAAGATAGTGCATCATGGGTGATGCCGGTAGGAAAATAATTTTCCTCTTTTCCCAAAAACCTTCCAACTAGGAAGAGATATTTTGTCGGTTGGTGCAGTGCGGCACCGTTTTGAAAACTGGGCTAAAATATCAACTCTCTCCTAGTCTAAGGACTGTTCGTCCTATATATGATGCTACGAACTAAGCTATAACAGTACGACCTCGAGCCCCGGTATGGGACGGGCCCGGTTGTTGGCCCTCGTGGTTAGCGGCCTTGTGGCGAAACACCTCCGGTGCGTCGCCTCTCGAGGGTAAAGCGTACCCAGTCTGCAGAGTTAAAACTATCATGATAGCCGTGCTCGCGGTTATGAGCGCGCGAAGGGACTGATCATATGGTAGCTTTTCATTCTAAAAACCAGTTTAAAAAGGGGTTTTAAACGAAGGATTTGAGATGAGTAAAGAATTTGAGAAAGATTTCGTTTGAGTTAGGTGCCACCGGCTACATTCCGGATTGGGGTCGGCCTACCTGAAAGTGTCGGCGGAATGGACCTAACCGTTTTAAGAAAAGAAATGAGAAAAGATTTTGTTCTCGCTATGGCACTGAGGCCAAGTGGCGAGAACCGTTTGAGAAGAGCCCAAAGAAAATGTTAAGATTTATTGTTTCTAAATTGTTTTGCCAAAACTAGGCCAATAAAGACACTTCCGCAAAATGTCCTAAGCTCCCCTTGTACTTGATCACATTTGCATAATTCCCAACTTGCGAGTACAATTTGTACTCACCCTCGTTTTTTCCCTCTTTTTTTAAAATTTCAACAGCTAGTCCATCCGAGTATGGCCCGCCGTCCGAAGAGGAGGACCCCAATTACGACGAGGAAGCGTTCTCCGAGGAAGACTATGAAGAGTAGGGTTGCGTGTTCCTACAGCCCTCATGCCTGTGGAATGAATAAATTCCTAGATGTTGTATTAGGCTTGTTTCGCTGCGTACTCTGTATTGCGGCCTGCGAGCCGTTGCTTGTGTTTGTATCGGACTAAGTTCCCTTTTTGTAATAATCAGAACGTTGGCAATGTACCGTTTCTGTATAACTATGTGTACTAGCCATGATCCTTGGGACTAGTACGTGTTTACGCAGGTGGAATCCGATCTTGTAAATCGGGTGCCGACAATGGTTTTTATATGCTTATTTTTATTTTTATAGTATGTCATTTATTATCCAATAGAGTACCCATATTTTATCTATATGCGTAATCAATATTGTTTGCATCCTATTCGTAATCAGTAGTATCCTTCTCTGAATCAAAATGAGTGATTTTCAATCTGTATCCCATCCATTTCATCTTTTTTTTCTGTATCCAAAACTGAGTGGATAATATGTCGTATACATCTTTGGATTTAAAGGCTGGATTAATTTTCATTATCGAAAAAAAATAACCGAGTGGATAAATATAGATGGATATGGTAAAGCCACTATCCTTCTATCCTACTAATAGGCTTAAAAAAAAACTAGATGCAACAAGAAGTCGAAATCTGATGATGACCCAAACTCTAAAATCCTACACCTAGACCAAGGGTAAGAAAAAGCAATCTGAAGCAAAATCTGGAGACCTCCGACCGAACCCTCATGATCACTGACTTTGGAGAAGGACCATCTGATGCATTCCTCACGAAAACGAGCATATCTCCTAGCCCCAAACTCATAATTGGGTGCTTTTGGACTTTACAAAAAAGCTAAGAGTGAAGGCTATCCAACCAATAAGGTCACACTACCTGAAGCCCTAGAGAATGGGTGGAAGAAACACGAGGAATCTAAAGGAAACCTATTATCTCACACTACCATACACCTCTTGCCGGCACCACTCTCTTGCGACATATCTCCAACGCCTATGAAACCTCACTACGCTACCTAGTCATGGTCCACAGGGCCCTCTCTCTCCTTTGCCACTCTCACCCTTGACGCCTTCTCCCATAGGCTGGTGTGCGTGAAGCAGCATACAAGGACTAGTGGTTGTGGCCCGCGTCGAAGTCATGCCGGCGGCCAGCGAGCCACCACCCCCTCTCTCACACATGTTGGCAAGGTCCTTCAGTGAGTCCAGAGGAACATGACAGCGATGATGGTCAAGACAACGTAGGATGTGTGGAGTAGGACATCGTAGATTTGATGGAGGTGAAGATTCATATCCAAGCAATGTCATAGTGTACATCGGTGCAAAGGCAACGGATCTAAGCAAAGACAGCAGCGTAGACGTGGAGTCTAGTCCAATCGAGGAGCGGTATGGTGAAGCTTAAAGGATGGCAGTAGCGGTGACAGCCGGCACGGCACGAGATGTGCAAAGTAAGATGACATGGACCCAATGGATTGGAGGCACACCATCGCCTTACCACCATCAGGCTCCTCCCCATCATTGGTGCATTGTGTCGTCGCCACCTTGTCGACCTCTTCACAACCAAGGAATACTACCAACCTACATCATACCGCCTCCTCATAATCTCCCCTAAAGCCATGTCAACCAACACCTTCTTCCCCTTCCCTTTGACACCGGTGTGGCCGTCCTCGGTCCTCTTGCTCTACTATCTTCCTACTTCCTTAATTTGGGCAGTATTGTGTTTTTGGTTAGGAAAGAGGCATGAGAGAGAGAAGAAGAGGGGGAGATGAGAGGAAGAATACAACATGTGGCCCTCACATTAGAAATAGATAAGAAAAAAAATGCCATGTAGACTACCCACATGGCAAATTGACCATCCGAGGGCCACTTGTGAGGTGGTCGGGCAACTCACTCATCAAAATCACTCTATAATAATGTTATTGGACTTAATTGAAACAACAACGCAACTTTGTATACCCAAATATGGTTTCAAGAGTTGTGAACCTAATTTGAATTACAAAACTTCAAGGACCTACAATATAATTTGCTCTTATCATTGAACAAAATTATAGACACACGAACATAATACGACAAAGTAATCATACGATGTATAGGAATAACATGCGACATATTTTTCTTTAGAAGCATCACTTCCACCCTTAACTAAGGATTTTTCCATCTTATCTCTAACTTCGATCACGCCTTATAATCCATACAGAGACTCAAACCACTATCAAATGGTCTTTTACGAAAACACCACTCAATTTTTTTTTTCTAGAATCGGTTTTCTTCCTTATCCCTCCTTCTCCTTCCTCAACCGAGCCGCCACCCGCCGCCACCTCCTACAACCACCACCAGCCATGCACGATGACAACGGGACGCGGTACGGCTCGAGCGTGCACCACTGTGGTCGTGCGTGACTGAAGGGGTTAAGAAGGGAGGAGAGGAACACAAGAGGAAGAAGGATATAATGTATTTTAAAATTTGAGGAGTATTTTTGTAAAATTAAGATCATACGAGCAACGGCACAGATCTTGCATGCATGCACGCACGCGCGCGCGCGCGGCGACCTAGTGGTGCACGTAGACGTCGATCTCGACGACGCCGCCGGTGACGAGGCTGTAGTCATAGTTCCTCGTGAGCATGTACCCGTGCGCGAACCGGAACCGGCCGGTGCCGCCGACGACCACCGACTCCCGCACCGCCGCGTCCATGTCGATGCGGCCCTTCGCCGTCAGCGAGCTGCCGCGGTGCTCGCCGGCGTCCAGCACCAGGTGCAGCGTCAGGTCCGACACCACGCCGCCCTCCGACACCCGCACCGCGAACCCCTGCGCCCTGCCCACGCGCGCGCTGCCGCCGGCGGGGCCCTCCGTCAGCGCGTTGTTTAGCACCACGATGTCGCCGAACTGCCGCGGCGGCGGCGCCGCCGCCGCGGCGCTGCTCTCGGCGGCGCTGTCGCCGGCGGCGGGCGAGGCCAGGGAGCGGCCGGACACGACGCGCATGGCGGTCGGGAGCGGGCCGGTGTAGTCGTCGTGCATGTAGAAGTGGAGGTGAGTGGTGGCGGCGGAGGAGGCGCCGCCGCCTTTGCCTCCGCCGGCGTCGTAGCGGTGGAAGTAGACGGCGGCGGCGAGAAGGAAGCCGGAGCCGAGGAGCAGGGTGGACAGGGAAGCCATGAGCTCGCTAGTGAGTGGTTTGTGTTACTCGTAGCTAGTACGCGCGCGCTTGCAGTTGCAGTGTGGATACTGGAACTGGAGTACTGGATGGATAGACATATATATAGGAGCGTCTTCACGACAGTAGTCTTCGTTTTGTGGTGGAACACAGTCCATCTGTCCATGCACCACCATTTAAAATGGACGCGATTTTTTTTTAGAAAAAACAACTTGCTCAATGATTAATAGGATAAGTTCATGTTACACGTCTCGACTATTCAAAAAGTTTGTTCCACCATTTTAAACTATAAAACTATTTAACATTCTCGTATCTTTTGAAAAAATATTCTCATATATAAAAACCAAATTTTATACTCATTAGTGGTTTAATTAGGAGGGATGGTTTTGATGATGTGGCATCAAATTTTGTACAAGTCACTTATAATTTGGTCTAATTAATTTTTTGGACAAGAACTATAATTTTATGCCTCCACTTAATCTGACACGTATGTTCGAGAGCCCACATGTCAGCGAGACAAGAGATGAGGCAAGCTAAACCAACGGTTTAAAACCATGGCTCGACCCCAGCTGCTAGTGACACAAAAACTATAAAACTTTTTTAATTAAAATAACTAAACGGGATGAGTTACTCACATATTAAGCACAGTGATTGTGAGCATGACGTCAGCCTTCGCGTACCTCTTCAGTCATGGCCGCAGCAGAAGAACAGGACCTCCTCGACGTTATAAGGCATAAAATCGGGTATTCCAAGTCTCTAAAGAACCATCATGATGGTGCGGTTCTAAGGATGCGCATGTCTATGCCGAGGATGAGCTACGGCAATGGGAAAAGTGGAGGCGACCACGGCTAGACATGGCAAGTGTGCATCTAAGAGGAACTGGTATGGATAAGGTGTCACTACTAAGGAACGGGTCTTCTATCCCGGCACATCAGTCCCGGTTGGCCACGAACCCAGGCTGATAGTGGCATCAGTTTTGGTTTATGGCTACTAGGCTAAAAGCACGATTTTTCGCCCATATTAGTCCCGGTTCGTGTCACAAACCTAGACAAAAGAGCACTTTGGAAGACGAAACATGCCAGCTGGCATGGGCACACGTTAGTCTCGGTTCGTAACACGAACCGGGACTGAAGGTAAGATTTAGTCCCGGTTTGTGTTACGAACCGGGAATAAAGCCTCGTTACAACATACTTCAAAAGGAATGCATATCCTAGTCTGGTATATGTGCGTGGCTAGGTGGGTTGGTTAGAAGGGTGAGTGGGGAGTCTCATGGTGGCAGAAGGTTCGAGTCTTGAGTTAGCCATATTTTTTTAGATATTTTCTACACCGTGGTAAGGTTTGTGTCCCGGTTGGGAAAACCAGGACTAAAGGCCTGTGACCTTCAGGCCCTAGCTAGGAGCTATCCCGGTTTGGCAACCGGCCGGGACTAAAGCCAGTTGCCAACCGGGAGTAAAGGCCATTTCCCTAGTAGCTCCTTGGGGCCGGATGAGGATGGGGAGGAGTGAAGGAGACTAGCGTCGTGGGAGGCGGTGGTGGCCGACACAAGGAGGCGTTGCTCGGGCGCTTCAGAGATCTTTGCATCGCTTGCATCAGGATCAGGGAGAAGGTGTCACCAAAGTGGTGTAGAAGGATGCAGGCATCCAGAGATGTCACTGACAATGAGCAATTCAAAAAAGGGACGAAAACCAGTGGTGGTGACAACAAGGGCTCCTGGTGAGCCACAAGGGGTTAGAGCTCAATAGCTTGTAGGAGAGAAAGGGACAAGGGGTTAGCACTCACTATGTGGACGCGGGTCGATGTGTTAGGCTCATGTCCGGTGGCAGGCGAAGGAAGAAATGGCAATGGAGGGGGTTTCTCGGCTTAAATAGAAACGAGGAGCTTGGGGACGATGTGGCAATGGAGTAGCTCAATCTAGGGAGCATCGAGCATAGGAAGGAGAGGACAAAGGCAAAGGTGAGGGTGCAGGGGCGCGTCGTGGCCATTGTGATGACCGGGCGATCCAAGGTGCGTATGGGCACGCATGGAGCACATTGCACACGGGCATAGGGCATGGCACGGTCTATGCTCGGGGCGGCTAAGTAGAACTCAATGGTCTGCGGGTTCCCTGTAGGGAAGGAGATGAAAGGACTAGATGCAAGGGCAAAAAGGCCATTTCATAGGGAATTAAAATTCAAAGTGAAGGATCAAAGGTGATGGAGCATGATGTTTCAACGCTTAGTAGAATAAGGAGAACTAGGAAAGAGGGTTTTAGGACTTTAGCCAAAAGGCCCTAGAAGGTAAAATGGACATTTTACAACCATTTTGAAATTTGAACTAAAATATGACATGAAAACATTTAGCAAACACACACACACACACACAGTCAATCCTATTGTTGTGACCATGAATAATAATTACACAAACAAGCATAAAAGCATCCAAATTCAAAGTTTGAAAATATAATACATGTATAATTACGGATATACATGGGCTGCGAAGAGGCTTTAAATAAATAAATCCATCTTTTCATAAAAGCCAAATATATGTTTTTCAAAATTTTGAAAGTAAGAATTTTGTACAAGATTTATGAAATGTACGTTTTGGTAAAAACAATTCTAGAAAAATAGTCAAAATATAGCTATTGCCATATGACATAAAATGCGATGTAGCAAAACCTACAAAGGGTCCCGAATAAGGTTCATTTCCAGGCCACCAGTGTATTATAGATTTTTTTTTTATTTAGCTTAAAATACGAAGTGCAAAGTATTATATTTCCATAATATCTTTATTGTTTTTTAATATGTTAATTTTTTTAGCAAATCTGAAAATTGGATAATAAAAGTCCCCACCAAATAATCGATCTTCGGCCCACAACCACTTTTTAGAAAGATTCCAATGGCCTGTTTTCATAATTGTATGAGACGAAGGATTATTTGGACCATTGTACTTGTTCTTTTGTGGCAGTGGTTAGATACTTAGATATGGATAAGATTTGGTGAGATATTTAATAATCACGACGAAATAAAATAATCCTTGAAAAGGAGATGAGTACCCATTGTTCGTGTACTCTACTAGCAACTGGCATCCTCTCGGGCAGCTTTTAAAGGATGGACAAAATTTAAAGTTCATCTGGCATATGGCGAAAGCATATCTACATATGTGACTTTTAATCAGATATGCAGCGCACAATCAATTAATTTACTCTGAACAAGGAAGTCCGATACAAGAGACAATTGATTTGGCTACGATTTTTTTCTTTTTGAAAGCAGATTTGTATACAGTTGAATTGCATAAAAGCTAGACTTTGGAAGTTTTGACAAGTCCAAACATATGGCTTGACTTGGCATTGAGAGCTTTGAATCGAGCTTAATTTAAAACATTCGAGAAATGACTGGAGAAGCCGAAGTAATTAGCTTGAAAGAAAGTCATAAACGTTACGCAGTAAGTCGAGGGTTCCCTAGCATAAAAGAAGAGGATATTTTACCATTAAACAACATTATAATTCTATCTAGAAATTTGGAGCACAATTAGAAACAGAAAGCATATGCAACAGTACGTAGACCTTCTCATATACAGCTCGGCCATGCTGACCGCCCTAGGATAGGCACAGTGTCGTTGGCCGCCGCAGCTCGCCGACCCTACCACTTCTTTTCTTCTTTTTTCCATGTCTTCCTCAATCCCTCTTCCTCTCTTTTCCCCATTCCTCATATCTATGTCCTTTTCTTTGGTCAAGATGTTGTGCAAGTTTGACGGGCTTTTTCTCGGTCAGATCAGACAAATGTGGTGTGGGGGCTCACCTAATCTGGAGAAGGTGGGGGGCAAGAAGGAGGTGCATCCTCATTTTCATCACGTAAACTTGGTGTGTATGTATGAAACATGGATTTTGACCGATGAAACTTCTTATTTTTGCATGAGGTTATTTTTTTAACACGAAGTTTCATCACTTGTTTGCAAGTTTTATTAGCGCTTCCTCAAAGTTTCATTGGTTATTCTGCGAGTTTCATCGGTTGGTTAGGGCAAGTTCCATCGATCATTTTTCAAGTTTTATCGGTATTTTAGCGAAGTTTCATCGTTCCTTCGTCAAGTTCCATCAGTTGTTTATCGAGTTTCATCGGTAGTTTTCTCAGGTTTCAGAAAAAATTATTCGCTTTTATCTATCTGTCAACCTTTGTCAGTAGTATTCTCAAGTTTCATTGGTTATTCTTCAAGTTTCATCAATAATCTTCTCAAATTTCAGTAGAAATTTCATTAATTCTTATCCATATGAATACATTGTCAAGTTTCATCGTATTTCTCAAATTTTCGCATATTCGTCCGATGGATGGAACTCCCACGCCCGCCTTTTTACTTTTAGCAAACACAAGCTCGTCTCACCTGTTTTTCAGCCAACCCCGATAGAAATTGGGCTTTTAATTTACTCGTGACATTTCTTTCTATATGTTTTTTTTCTTTTATCTAATGTATTAATGTCAATGTTCTCACTATTTTTTCCTAAATAGGAGGTTTTGGGCTGGGCTCACACTTAGAGCATCTCCAATGGTTATAGTTGTTTTGCTAGCTATAGTGCTTATGTGGATGTCCATGTCAATAAAAAAAAATCATCCAGGGATCCACACACATTAATTAATCACATCAGTAATAAACAAATGGAGCAGTAGGGGGGCGTCGATTGGGCATAGTGGAGCGGCATGCAACGCTATTGGCTCTGCACAGAGCAGCAGCTTTTGCAAGCACTATCGACCGGCGCCTCCACAAGCGCCAGCGCCAAGCTTTGAGCTGCTCTCTCTCTTCCATCTCAGCAAAAATTCCTATGTGGAATGCTTATAGCTAGCTGACTGTACCCCATTGGAGATGCTCTTAGCAGCGGGCCGTTTCGAGTCCGACCTGAAAACATGATTCATGAGTTTTGACCGGGAAATGATCACGTCTACGCTGGAGGCATCATGATTCATGACTGCTCTCATGTTGGGCCATTTTGTGGCGGGCCAGCCCATGAGCCCATTCTCGGTGATAGATAATAGTTCACAAGAAACAAATTGCAGCAGTTAGACGAATTGGGCCACCAATCTATGATAGCCGTACATAAACAGGCCCGAAGAATTCTAATCCATCATCTTCGACTACTATGCGACAGAAAAAGTCTATTTTGCCCTCCTTCAAATATCCATAAAGTTCGATTTTGCCCACTCAACTCCAAACTGGGTAACCAACCACCTTGTGCTATCATACATAGTACCCCTACATTCGAAACCACTCCGGTTTTGTATAAAGTGGTCCTAGACTCCTAATCAGCATGATTTTCATGAAAATAAATTTTTAAAAACATTATAGAAAATCATAGAAATGTTACAAAAATAAAATAAAACGTACCAAATAAAAAATTACGTAGAATACAAATATACAATAAAAAATATTATATTTATATACAAATTTATACGCAAAAAACACTTTAGTTCTGTAAAGTCAATTGATTAAATAAATCAAGTATTAGGAAAAGTTAGTATGACATGTAGGAAAAATGGAGGAAACTTAGAAGAATAGAAGATTGTTAGTTTGACCATTCAATTTAAATTTATAAATTCAAATTCAAAGTTAGTTTGACCTTTTAATTGTAATTTAAAATTTTCAAATTTGAAGGTTAAAATAACATCTTTACATTTTTATTAATATATTCATCATTAGCTAAAGTAACTTTCCCCATTTGTCCAGAAGCAAAAAAAAACTTCTTAAATACTTATTTTATTTAACAAATAAAAGATATTTAAAACAATTAATTTGTTCAGATAAGTATACACACAAACATTAGTTTTATTGCGTATTTGGATTGTACACATTTTTATTTTTTGGTATTTTTATTTTATTTTTCTATGCTTCCTATGATTTTCTGTAATTTTTTAAAATTTATTTTTGTAAAAACAATGCTGGTTACATGCAGACAAAACTGAACTTTGTCAATAGTTGAGCAAATGTTGAGGGATGTTGAGTATCCGGTTTTGGAGTTTTTTTTAGCAAAGGGCAGGAGAGCTGCCATCTATTGATCAAAAGAGAAGAAATTTACAGAATTAGGGGTTTTAAAGCCCTCCCCCCAGATGACGCACAAAGAACTAAGAGATTACAAAATACGCTCCTGCGGTTGTCCACAGCCGCAGGTCATCTAGAAGTTGCCAAAAGACAACGTCCGGTGGTCGTTCAGACGAGCGAAAAACACGGTTATTCCGCTCGAGCCAGAGATGCCAAATGGTGCTGATGGCAATGGAGAGGATCGCTTTTGGGTTGGCATCCTGGGCGACATCAATTTCCCACCAAAGCGGTAGGTCGGATTTCCATTGCCAGTGTGACGGGTCCAGCGAGGAAAGTCGAAGCGAAGTGGCAAGGCGCGTCCAGATGAAGGAGCTGAAGCCGCATTCCGGTTTTGGAGTTGAGCATAATAAATTGAACTTTGTCAATAGTTGAGAGAGATAAAATGAACTTGTTCCCTAAGCGAATGATTGGGACGGAGCTAAGAAGAGAGGGAGCTATGGATGGGAGGATTGGGGATGCAGCGCCTTGTAGTTGTAGGCTGTAGCCTGGTGTGATCAATCTCAGTGGTAATTTGTTGCTAATCATCTGCTAAACCTAGACTTTGTAGCACCTAATCCTCTGCGAGATTAATTAGAGGTTTGATCCATCATCAAACGACTCGGGCGCTTCTCAGTTCTCACTTAATTGCTTCCATGATGCTGTCATTGGCGTCGGATTCGAATCGGTATTCAGTCCAACAGCCACCACCACCTATCTTCAAAGGAAATGCCTATCACTTTTACAAGAATAGGATGGCCTCCTACTTACAAAGTCACGTTCAACCTATTTGATAGAAGGTTAAGGATATATTCAACTTTAACCATATTTCGCATCAGTAAACAGATCGTAGAAAATAGGATACATTACTGGATTTGCCCTTAGAAGTACACTTCTAAAGTTCTAATGTGGATTATAATAATAAAGCGAGGAACATCTTTTGCTGATACATGTGACAAATTCGGCCATATCCATGACACACACAGAGGCTTAACGCTGCTAGACTGTCGTATTGAACATGTGTGTACACATTCCTGCTCAAGAATTAAATGTGTAGGGGCTTGTGGGAAATGAGAACGGCCGGCGCCAAGCTAGGTTAAAACCCGGTTGTGACCGTGTGTATGGTTTGCCCAATGCGCATGACACTTGACACCTATTGTGAGAGCTCTTTCTAGATAGAGCATTTTTATGGTACAAAACGATAAAAATAATAGAACAATAGTATGTCACTCACAGAAATATGCTAGCATTGTATTAAGTACTTCTATGGTAGTATGACAAAATAGTACGGAATATGAGACATTTGGTTGAGAGAATGGACGGACCGTATTTATTTTAGTGCATCGTAAGGGCATGTACAACGGCAATTAATGAGTTGTCTATATACTGCCACCTCAGCGTTTTCATCCTACGTGTACTGAGTTAAATGAGGAAAGAGAGAGGGGTCGTCGCCTCACGAGAGGACGGCACCGGCTCGTGCTCCCAGATGAAATCGCTGACTCCAGCGCTGGGCAGGCTCCGGTTTGCATGCAGCACAGACATGCAAACTCATTTACGATTTACTATTTCCTATATCTTCTTATTAGCATTTCCGATTACCGAATCGATTTCAAAAATGGATTCCTGACATTTTTTCGAACAAAACTAGACCACACTTGCCACATAAATTTCAAAAGTTTAAATTTTTTATTTTTAAAATTTTGATTATATATTGTTTATTTTAATTTTTAAATTTTATTTTAATTTTTTGTTTTAAATTTATAGCCCCTTTGATAACAATATATTTTAAACCCTATTAAACTATATAGACAGCTGTAAAGACTACCCATTGTATGCACTGTCTATATAGCGGTCTGTAGATGACATGGCAATGCTTTAGAGACAGCAGCTGTCTGCACCATTGTACATGCCCTCATTTCCATTCTTTTTAGCTGGTTACTAGTGTTTATGAAGGTTCACGTTGTTTTGGCCCTTTTGGTTGCTCTAGATTGAACCATTTAGGATTCCAAGGGCTACCTCCATTGAAGCAAGTTCTGTTTTGCAATCTAACTCTTGAGTCTTGATTAGCTTTGTTCAAATTGAAACTTGAATAAGTAGATAGGCTATGAAGTACACAACCTAGTTACTCAGGTAACCGTTGTTATTTTGATTTTGTAGTGTGGTTTAATGTGAAGGGCTAACCATTTCCTTCTCCCCTGCATCATTTACACTTGTTTCTTAAACTGACCTTTTTAAAAAAGTATTTTTACTACAAACCTTCATCTCCTCGCATAGTAGTGCACACAAACTTACCCCGACAAATAAATAGTTTCTTCTTAATAAATATGCGGGGAAAAAACTTTTTTCAGCTTTATTCGACTGCCAGGGAACAGGGAAATGCTGCATCCTTTGTCCTTTGAAAACACTTGGACACGGACGTCCAGTGCGACCGGACTCGTGCACGCGGCGCGCGCAAACGCGCTCCAAGGGAAGTGCACTATGCAGGGGTGGGTCCCCCAATATTTTTTCTTTTGTTGGTAATAAAATTTGACTGGGTACTCTAATTCACCAACTGTTTGCACCAACGCATTCCTCGTATTTTTACGAACAAAACAAGACGTATGCTGCTATATAAATTTTGACCGGGTTTCGTCAAACTTCAACCTTACTTGATGAAACTTGGTTTTCGCCTACTGAAACTTGGATTTCATACTCGTTAAACACTTAAACTTGCCGAACTATTAAGTTTTATCAGGTTTAATCCAAGTTTTATCAAGTTTCAACAGGTTTCATCCAAGTTTTTTCAAGTTTCATCAGGTTAATTCAAGTTTCATCAAGTTTTAACAGGTTTTATCCAAGTTTCATCAGGTTACATCCAAGTTTCATCAGGTTTCATCTGGCGCTTGCCTTAATCAATACATAGACCAAGGTTCATTAGCACACGAATAAGTTTCACTAGTATACGTGTCAAGTTTATAAGTGGGTTCTCCTAGTTTCACATTACAAAATTAAAAAAGTAAAAAAATAAATAAAAAGTAATTAAAATGGGTTGCCCTCGATTTTAAATGAATTATGAAATTTATTCCATGCATTTTAAACACTGTTTGAATTTTATACAAAAATCAAAAGTTTAATTGAAAAATGATCAACTGCATATCTAGCCTCTCCGCCTTCATGCCTTGGATGCACGTGCTGCTGGCGATATGACAGCCGAGGTGCGTCCGATCGGTGCTTTCTCGGACTGACGTCCAGACGCTGGCGCTCACCTTTGTCCTTTCTCCCACCTCTTTTTTTTTCTCCTTTTAAAAAAAACGCAGCGTCCTTTCGCGCGTGGCCCACCCAATCTCTCGCTCCCAAACGGCCTAACAGGCCGTAGGCCCGTAGCCTGCCGACCACGTGAAGGCCCAGCGCGTGCGCAGACCTGTCCCACACGCTTCACCTGTCAGCCTCATCCGCATCAGGATCCAACGGCTCATCCGAGTCCACGTGGCAGCGGCGCCGTGCTCCTCCTGCTCCTCCTGAATATGAAAACGAGGTGGCGAGCGAGAGAGGCGAAGCGAAGCAGCAGAAGAAGACGCTCCATTCCCCTTCCAAATCCGAGCTCCCCGATCGCCCACGCATGCCGCGCGCCCGCCCCCGGGCGCTAGGGCTCGCCCCCGCGCCCGCCGCCGCGCGCCGCCGCGGCCGCGGCGAGGTCACCATCGACCTCGACAGCGACGGCGGCGAGCAAGGTGCGGGGCTCCCTGTTTCTTCCTTCCTTTCTTTCTTTCTTGTGATGCTGCTGCCAAAGGCGCGTGCTTTGGGGTTCTTGGGAGCGCCTCGTGGCGGCGGCGGGTGGGCGTGCCCGGGGTGGGGGGAATGCTGCTAGGTTTCTTCCTTTCGTTTCAGCTATCTTTGATGGGGTGCTTGGCTCGATGCTGCTCCCATGTTTTTTTTTTTTTCGGGTTTAGATGGCTGCTCCTCGTAGTTTCTTGGGAATGGACAGGGTTTGAAGGTTCGCTTGCGCCTCAGATTTTTTCCCTTCTTTACTAGTTTGATTTCGTGCAGGTTATTGTGATGTTTTTTTTTTCAGACTTCAGAGGATATAATCATGCTCTTGTTTTGTTCAGATCATCAGATGGTTTGTTTCTTTAGCTTGTTGGATAGGGGCAGGGATTCTAGGTTCAGTCATGCCTCAGTTTCTAATACTAGTTTAATTTCGCGCTGGTTCTGATGGCTACATGGAGATTACAGACATTGCCCTGTTTGGGTTAGATGATTTGCTTCTCGGAAATGGTCTGTCTTTCTAGGTCCACTGGTCCTCAGATTTCTTCATAGCCGTACCTGTAATGTTGTCTATCATGTTCTTCGTGGAGGAATAGATCTTTAGGATTAGTATCTACCTCTAAATCAGACCATGAGTAGGCGTGTCCATGAGCTTTATCTAATAGGTGCATGGCTCCATTGCAACATTTGGGTGTCTTTTTATCGGTCATGTTGGCATGCCGTGGTTTGCTTCCATGAACAATGCTGATAAATGTTACGTGTCTTGATTCTGCTATTTGGGGCTTGCATACGTAACATTTTAATCCGTGCATAGAACCTTTTTGCTGTTGGTTACTATAGTATAGATCATGTATACAGACATGCTCTCCCAATAAAAAAGATCATGCATACATAAACACGTCTCTGTTTTATACTAGCCTATAAGCTTAACCACATCTGGGGCAACGGAGAAGCGCACATAGCAATTTAAGCTCTAAGAAGTGGTGTGATCTCTCACTTGCCGCCATTTAGTTGCCATTCATAATTCTGTTCCTTTTATTTAGTCAGCTTCTAATATTTGGTTTGTTACATATGCAAAGTGTGATATGACTCGTTGTTCACAAGTTGCTTAAGTTTCTTATTAGTTGTTTTCAGAATTTTAGGCTGAAGCATGAACTAAACTTGGACTTTGAGGGTTATAAATTGTTATAATTTGTTTGGTCGTCGCAAATTTCGAGGGTTTCAGCGTGTATGTCAGAGTACATAAAGGCTATTTGTTTCGTGGTTACTTAGATTTGTTGTCACATTCTAGCATGATGGTTAAATTCCTAGTTTATTAACATGTCTAGACAATGTGTTTTCTGCAGGTTATGGGTTTAGTTATGTGGGTGTTGTGTCAATCTATCTATAGGATTTATATCCTAATGCATTTGAATCAAGTTTTTGGCTGGCTTTCTATCTCATGCATTGGAAGTTGTAAATGAAAATATTTCCTAGTCAAATTGTTAGTTTGCTAGATTCTTGTATTTCTTCTAGGATTATGCGTTGTAGGTAGAATAAATGTTTCTGCTTAGAAAAGTAGATCGTTATTCATTAGTTTACCATTGCTCACGTTCCTGTTAGTTTCTAGGAATCTAGAATATGACACCGTTCTTGTGCAATAGTAGTTTAGTTCACTATTCCCATTTTTTAATTGCATGAAGGAACAATATTGTGTTGTGTTCCTTCGGATGTGTGGTCAACATAATAGAACAGTTTTTTTTTTAGCTCGGACGAGTGTTCGTCAGACTTGAGAACTTTGATAGATTCTTACATTGGAAGGTTGGATGCAAAGATAAAAAGAAAACATAACCTTAAATGGAAAGGAGGTTACAGAAGGGAAAATTTCTTGCTTGAAACAGGGATTGTTTTGTATTCTGTGATGTATGAACCTGAATTTCGCAATTTCTTTTCGTAGAAAAAACAGTGACCCTCTGAAAGGTCTTATAAATATGATTTTAGTCCTATATCTTATTTTAGTTTAACTTGCACTAAATATGATTTTAAAGATGATTTACTAAATTAACAAAACAGAAGGAGAGGAATGAAATCAATGAATTTTAAGTGCATGTGATTTACTGATTGTGATTCTACTTGTGATCTGCAACACATGGCAAATGTTTGGTAGTTAGAGGAAATTTACACTTTTGCCATGACTAACTGACAACTCTGTTATGTGAGATTTGTTAGAACATGTTTGTGCACTACTGCACCTTAAGTTATAATGTTATTTCTATTTTTCTGTGTGTAGAGTGCAAAAGCAAGTGTAGCCGAACAAGTAGAAGGACAACAATTAAAGTGTCTGATAACTCCACAAAACTGCCCTCCTTTTATGATGATGTCCCGAAAGAAGGAAAAAGAAGCTCAACTTGTGTTGCAGGTAGCAGGAAGGGCAAAGCAAGTAACAAGAAGGCCAAACCAAATAATGACAAATTGAATACTGATATTTTTGAATTATATTTGGAGTATGTATTGCCTAGATCTTCCATTTCCCCCTTCAATCTGTTGCTCTTCTTAATTTGCTGTTATATCTTTGTGCGTAGGGATCTCTGGAAGCACATAGATGAAGACAAGAAGAGTGCTTATACATACTTTGACTCATTATGGTTTCACATGTACAATGGTGGGCATGATAAATCAAATGTCCTTAAATGGATAAAGGCTAAGAAAATATTTTCAAGACAATATGTTTTTGTGCCTATTGTTTGTTGGTAACTTGCTCTCATTATTACCTTTTGCAATCACTTAGATATGATTGTCAAATTTCTAGTAAAATTCCACCTTTTTTGCTATAGGGGACACTGGAACCTCCTTGTCTTGTGCAACTTTGGTGAGGCAAACCCACGCATGTTGCTGCTGGATTCACTTAAAACAATAAATCCAGCGAGAATGCGATTAGGCATCAAAAGGTCTGATATTTCTCTTCCCCACCCCACCCCCACCCCCACCTACCCACACAAAAAACAGGGAAGGGAAAAATACAAAAAAGGATCTGCTTGATATTAAGAGGGAATGAGCTTCCAAAATCTATGTATTGACTGGACATGTTACACTTTAGACCTTAATGGATTGGATGATTGGATCTTATTGAACTTTGAACAATATCCAAAATTAGGTCCAATATAGCATTTGGATGGAATATGGGTTCTCTAATGGACATCATGATTTATGCTTATCCCTTCATGGCCATCTCGAGCTGTTGACTCAGCACACTCCCTGTTGAGGTCTTAGTCTATGCTCATTTACTTGAACTATGTACAGTTCTATACTTTCAATCACATAATCGATAAATTTGTATGATGCCTCATTTAAATGGCAACATATCCCGTGTACACAGGGTTCCTGTGTAAACCTGTGTACTTGTACATGTTCTTCATTGGTTGCTCTACCTATATATTTAAATGGCAATATATCCCGTGTACACAGGGGTTCCCGTGAAAACCTGTGTACTTGTAGATGTTCTTCATTGGTTGCTCCACCTATATATAAAGTTTGAAGATCAAATTCATTCTATATTCTATAGTAAGAGTTATAAAAAAGATAAAATAATGACAATTTGAATGGTTTAAAATTGATATAGTTTTCTCTTTTTTATAACTCTTACTATACAATGATTTTGATCTTCAAACTTTATACATAGATGGAACAAGTTCATTAGAACATTTGCAAATTTTTTCGATTTTTTTCATGACTTTTGCTAGTTGATGTACACGGGCTTTACACGGGAACCCCTGTGTACACGGGATATGTTGCCCATTTAGTTAGCTTTTCTTTGCTGCCCTACCAGATTCATTGCCGATATTGTGAGAAATGAAGAGCAAGAGATTGAGAAGTTCAAAAACATTCATATTGAGTTTCCTGAGGTATGGTATATTGGTATTCAACATATGGAGTGTATTTTTATTTTCTAGATCATTGCTTCTGATTCAAAATTGCTATCACGGTTAATCAACTTTGCAGGTGCCACAACAAAATGGGGATGAATGTGGTATATATGTTCTTTATTTTATCCACTATTTTCTTCAAAACAGAAAACTGGGGGAAGATTTGAACCAGCTGGTGTGCCACACTTTTCACCTTTACACAGTTTCCATTTTTGTACCTTGCTAGTGTTTTAACTGATGTGTTTTATCTGCATTCTTGTTCTAAGGATGGCATGTTTGATCCAGAGGGGCTAGACAACTTCTTCAATGATTTTCATTCGTTCCAAGCGTATGTTTCTCCTGTTGTCTTTATTTCCTGTATTCCATATTGTGATCTAACTACACTTTTTATGCTTCTGCAGGAATAGGAGCGCAAGAAGTGCAGAGTAGGGTGGATGGCAAGATTGAACCAAGTATATGTAGTTAATATCAGGTAATGGAAGATTATACTTATATGAAATCATTTCCTTTTGTGTAGTGCTTTTGTCTGTTGTATTACTTATCAATTTATGTCTCTTACCTAGGCAGCATCGTACAATATCTAACAATATATAGGTTACCGGGTTTCATATTCCCGGGTGGCACATTCTGAGGAAGTTTCAAGATTGTCGAGAATCTGTTGGTAGTACAATTTATGCAGTCATGAGGAGGATAACTGTTGCCCAAGCAAAGAGCTTCAGAGACAGCAGTTATCATCTAGTTCATCATACAGGATTATACAGATTTACCTTTCCTTCACAAAGCTAGAATTTTATATTTAGCCAATTTGAATTCTTTATGTTTGTAGCTGGGTGGGATTACCGTCTCCCTTTCATAAATATTGTTAGCAGGGGGATGTATGATATTTATTGATGTTTAAAATTACATACAAGTGTTATTGTATGCTCCTTTTATGGATAATATCATTATCATTATTTATGTGTTGAGATAGGGTCAATAATCTGAAGCAGCATGTTATTATTATGAGTTTCAGACTTTCAGTATATAATATTATTCACTAGGAACAGAACTTAGTAAAGTAGCCAACGAATCGTGTGGTGTGGATGTCATGTTGCAGAGGAGATCATATATATACTTCTGTTTCTGTATGATATTAATACTTTTTTCACAACCATGTCACATGGAGATTTAATAAAAAAATCCCATGAGATGTGTGTGGTGGAAATGAGATCAAGTGTTCATTCTTGTATGGTCTATGGACTATTGTTTTTCAAATGATGTGCTGTCGATGCCTATGGTCTCGTGAAGTGATAGACATACAAAGAATATGGTGACTTTGGAACACCTGATCAATACGGTGACTTTCTTCGACATGGACTTTTCTCAAGGCTATTGTTTATTCCTGTTCGTTGATATTTGTTCAAGCATGCCCACAGCTTCTTTATATCTCTTCTTTAAAACACCATTGACATCCATTTTATCCATCTCTCTAAAATTTCTTTATAATTTACACTACACTATAAAAGATTATAGGGGCTGCTGAGATGTTTTTCATATTAATTTGATGGCTGCGAATAGCTCACCAGAGTAAGAGGTTCGGCAAAATGTGTCAATATGGTACCGTTCTTTCTATAGGATGCATATCAAACATGTCTATGATGCTACAGAGAGATTAGATATGGTACTATTGTTTCTGTCATGGCGTAGAGAGATCAGATCCCATAAGGTGTATGTGGTGTCAATGAAACCATCCTCATCGATGCATTCTTGCGGGTCATTGTTCAGCATTAGATGCATAGCCCCTTGTATATTGATTGAGGTGGAAAGGTCGGTGTCCAAGGAACTTAACAATCGAATCAATCTAGTGTCTTTTTCGTGACAGAGACTTCGCTTGGTGCTATTGCCTTTGCATGTTAGAGCATCACCGACTGCCTCTATATCTACTCTCTAAAGAACTATCGGCGTCCCCTCTATCTATTCATCTAAAATTCCTTCACAATTTATACTACACTAAAAAAATTATTCCTTCCAACAGTTCCTCTATATCTATATCTACTATAACATTATAGAGGGTTTGTTGGAGATACTCTTAAACTGTTGTATATTCATAATAATGGGCTGACTACAAATAGTTAATTAAGCAGAGCAAAGAAGTTAGCCAACGAGTATGTCACATATCAAATATGATATGTGACAGCTAGCCCCCGAGACTCAAGTGGAAGGATATGTGTTGTTGACATATCAACGAGTATGTCACATATCAAATATGATATGTGCCATTATTGCTATGACGATATAGTGAGATCAGGCATGATGTCACTGTTGGTGTGAACGTGTGATGCTACGTTGAGATCAAATGTCTGTTGTTGTCAAGCCATTGTTGGTATGCGGTGGCGATGAGAATGACATTCAGTGTTCTAAAAAATGCATCATCGTGGATCTTTTTTTTTCCAGATTGATGTGGACGCTATTGTGAAGTGATGAGATACAAACAGTCGATGGCCTAGAATCTTCAGAGCAGTAAAATTCAAATAATGAATCTGATTTGTTACTTCATAGCATGGCCTTCCATTAACTGTATTACTTGTATGATGCTCATGTTACTTTGGTGGGTACAGAAAATTGAGCAGAACAACATGTGTGTCACAAAGTGATCAGCTATTCAGCTATGATCCACTTGACTTGTATAGGTTGCTACAGAGATCACGTACGTTAGTGTTGTTGCTGTCATGCCATAGAGAAATCAAATTCCTCAACATGTTTCTCTAGAAAATGCATTAATGTGGAGCATTGTTTTTTCAATTTACGCATGTTCATTCGCTACTACTGAAATGGCCTTTAGTCCCGGTTTGGAAAAGGCTTTGGTCCTGGTTTCCTAACCGGGACATGCAATTCGAGGCTAAAGCCCACCTTTAGTCCTAGTTCGGAGCATGTTTTAGTCTCGGTTTTTTAACCGGGACATGCAATTCGGGATTAAAGACATGTGGGCTTTCAAGACTCTTGGGACCCCATACCACAGCATGACTCTCCACCCACCTTTTAGCCCACCCCCACACATATTGATTAGAGTATGACATGCATTCCTTTTGAAGTTTGCCAGAATAAGCTTTTAGTACTGATTCGTATACAAACCCGTACTGATGAGCCCCTATCAGTATGGGTTCATATTACGAACCAATACTAATGAATCCGCGTGCCAGCTGGCCTATACTCGCATACGAAAGATATATTTACTGTTGTCTCTAACCGGTACTAAAAGTCAAAAATCGCTATTGTTGTTGTTACGAATCAGTACTGGTTCACTATCAATATAGGTTTCAATTCAGCCGGTACTGATGTGCCGGTAAATTAAGTCATTTTTTTAGCGGTGGATCCAGATGCAAAGAGTCGGTGAAACTATCAAATCAATCCGTCTCATTGTTCATGACATGGACTTTTGTTGATGCTTTTGATTGGCGTTGGTCATGTTAACGTGGTTCCTGTGAATAGTTGAGCAAAACAAACAAGTTCAACGAATAAATACTCGTAATTTTTCATGAGCTCATCCCAGCCCAGTAATTAATATTGATATCGGGTGTCCATTTTCAATGCAGGATTCCAGCGAGTGGCAAGAGACGCTGTGCCGACATCTCAAACATAAAAAAAAAAAGACATTATTTTTGTTCCCCTAACGGATACTTCCAAGCTGCAAGTCAATATTAGCCGTAGTTTCCTAGGTACAAGGTTGTCATGCCTCTTGCTTTCCTACAGCTAATTGCATCGGGGCACCCGATTAACCCTATCGATCAAAGACTAATCCAGGTGCCAAAGTTATATATAGCTGGATGGAGCACATGTAGCCAAACACGTCCTTCTCCTCAAGTGAACAAATTTATTATGTTTGTTTCCTTTCATTCGGGGGAATGCTTGGTTGGACCATATGAGATTCTGAATTTCTGACAGCATAGATCCAAACGTGCAAAGTATTATGAAATAATGGTTTTATTTTGTTTATACTTCAAAAGAACCTCTCTCAGTGGAACAATCAGTTCTGGATATATATGTCCACCCCAGGGATATTTTAAATTATTTTTTTGAGGTGTTTACCCCAAAAATCAAATGTTTGTTTTCAACACGAATACTATGAGACATGGACAATATATTAATGAAACATAAACAAAATATTGATGAACAATTATATTGAAACATAGGTGAAAAGTCGATAAAACATGCCAAAAGACTAACAAAATATGACAAAAAAACCCGGTGAAACATCATTTCTGTAGTTATTAAAAAAAATCACTTTTACTTGTCTATCTTCTGAAAATCCAACGAGCCCCCATGTCATGCTCATCGAATCTGGCCACCAAGTTCGAGTCAAACACATCAGACAAGTCCATAGGGATAGTAGAATGGGAAAGAAAGATTAGAGAAGCCTAAGATTGGAAGAGACGAGGGGGGAGACCATCAACACTAACTACCCTTCCCCTCCACTTTGTGTGTGTATGTGTTGCATTTGTGTTATAAGTGTGTGCGCACATGTGTATGAGACAGAGAAATGTGTGGAGAAGGATGTGAAGAAGAGATAAGGCGAGATAGGACCTACAATGAGCAACTAGAGGCAGGACCGTTCCTAAGTTTTTTGAGGGCCTGGAGCGAAATTATAAACGGAGACCCTAACATAAGTATCAAAATATTAGCTCTTTCTTAGGAGCCTAGACCAAGTAACAATACAATTGAAAAGACATTATTCAATGCATTATAGAAATTGTTATCAATAAAAGGATAAAAGTACAAAAGTAAGTTTTTTTACCTCAAACATTTTGTACATATCATAGTAAAAATGTTTTCTAACATTTCCAAATGCAAAATCATCAACTCTCACCAAAGCAGACCGACGTGATCGCCGTTGCCACCTTGGTTGAAGCGATCGACGAAGCAGTCGTCATTGATTAGGGAATCGAGGAGAGGAACGAGGAGAACGTGTCATCGTCGTCCACCAAGACGCAACCCAGGTCGTCAAGGCTTCCACGAGCAAGCGAGCAACATCCGTGATCCGCCGCGGCGTGGAAGTTGGAACGTATCGCCGAGCACCCGAGCCCTTCAAAACCCTCGGTGGCTTAGCCGGCGCACTAATCACGATCATTAATTAAGTGAATTAACAGACACAGTCAGGACGCACTAATTACGATGGCTAATTAAGTCAATTAATAGGGCCATGTGGGCAGAGCTGGGTGCCGGGGTGGGGCCCTAGCCTTTGGGGTCCGAGGTGGAGGCACTGCTCGCCACACCTAGGCACGGCATCTAGAGGGGTCAAGGAGTATCAAGGTCTCGGTCAAAAAACGTCGGATGCTTCAGGACATTGGAAACCCAGTAATTCCTCATCTTTTTGGGGTACAATGTTCATTACAGCTCGTTTGGTAATTGACGGGAAATGGAAAGAGTATGGGAGGTATTGAATAATTATATCTAGGGTGCCTTAAGGAAGAATTTATCCTTAAAATAATTCCCTTTTCTTCCTTCCACTTCCCTTTAACTAAACATGGGAATTTACTTTCCCAACTCCACTATTCTCATTCTCTCATTCTTCTTTCCTCTGATCAAAACACCCATGAATTAGCAGAGAGAAAAAACAGAGAAAGAGGCGCATCATGTTGGTGGCTAATAGGCTGTTTGGTTGCCTGCATCCAAGGAGTTTTGCATCTAGAGATATAAAACAAGAGTGTTTGGTTGTCTTCTCACCCATCTGAACTAGACTCTCCAGATGCAATTACCCCCTCCGGGCCAGGCTCTGGAGATACGACCAAATTGGGCGTTCCCCAGAGCCAGGCTCCACGGATGCAGCAACACAACCACATGCGCAACATATTTGATTCATTTTTTCGCTATATCTTTTGATTAGTACTTTCGATTATCGAATCGATTTCAAAAATGGGTTATTGATATTTTTTGAACAAAACTAGACCACACTTGTCATATAAATTTTAAAAGTTTAATATTTTCATTTTTGAATTTATTTATTTATGAGACTTTATTTTGAATTTTTTATTTTTGTATTTGATTTTTTGTTATTTTGATTTTCTATAATTTACTTTTTAATATGTTTCGTCCCTTATTTGAAATTCTCCATGTCATTCTCTCCTTTGTGCAGTCAACCAAACAACATCTCTACGTAGCCTGTACAATCTCATACACCTAACCAAACAACAACCATTTGCATCATCTCAGGTTGGCTCCAACCAGCCTGGCTCAGCTCATACAGCCTGATTCAACTGAAAAGGCAACCAAACAGCCTATAAAGCTCTTCTTTTTGTCGTAACATATTCTCCGATAACGTTGCGAAATAAATTGACGAACCTAGACATATATGTGCACAAGCAAAGATAGTAGAACGAGAATAGTATTCTGTAAGTGATACTTTTTTAAAAAAAATAGGGGCAAAAAACTGTCATCCAATTTCAATTCAAAAGGAGTACAAACAGAAAAAACCATGCAAAAACATGGGATACAACCACAGCGCAACCGATATAGGAAGACAGAAAAACCCATGGGTATCCGACCTGATGGGCGTGGGTATAGGTCGCGACCTATACCCATAGGTTTTTTGGGTTCGGGTTTAATTTCGTACCCATGGGTATCCATGTGTTACCCGAATTCATCCAATGATATGTGGGTCCATGTTTCTTTCTTTCTTTCTTTATATATATATTTGATAAAAAAACCCTAGTTCCCACCCCACAACCCACAGCCGCCGCCCTGCCCTCCATCTCCACCTCGCCGGCGCCGCCCTGCCCCCTCTGCCTCCACCATGCCGGCGCCACCTCGCTCCTCGCCTTCACCATGCCGCCCGTGCCGCCCCTCCGCCTTCACCACGCCGGCGTCGCCCCGCCCCTCCAGCCTCCACCTACACCACGCTGGTGCCCCGCCGGCGCCGGGCCGCCCCTCCAGCCTCCACCGAGTAGACGCCGCCCGCCCCTCCAGCCTCCACCTACACCACGCTGGTGCCCCATCGGCGCCATGCTGCCCCTCTAGCCTCCACCGCGCCTATGCCCACCCTTGCTCCTCTTCCTTAGTGCCTCCAGATCTAGATCTGCATTTTGGGTTTTGCGTAATCTGATAAAGGTTCCCATCAAGTTCGGGTATGTGTGCGTGTTTGTGTCCGAGACAAATTTCAGGTTAGGGTTTTAGGTTCGGGTTGGATAGAGATGTACCCAGAGGTACCCCCCGATTGCCATCCCTAAACCGCTACCACCACGGCCAATGACCGGACACCACAACCACAAGGAAAAAAGGAGCCTCACAGCACCACAACTCACGCAAAACAACAACTGACGTACATAACACCCACCGACATTGCCATCGGTTATCTAGAGGGCGAGCCATCGACAAAGAGGGAAGCTAGAAACAAGCCGGACACACTGCGACGCGTAGAGGAAGAGACGTCGCCGCTGTAGAAGAGGAGGACGATGACAAAAACCACGTGCAACTCGCGACAAAGCATAAAGCATTCTATGGTGGCATACGCGCGTGCTCCAATCATAAATGGAATAGTTTAGAATTTATTGATTGTGTTGTACTTTACTCACCACAGGCTACCAGGCCACAGGTTCCCATGGGAGTCTCCTAGCGGGGCACACATGGAGGTGAGAGGAATTTATGTCGACGGATAGCGATTGCCATCGACACAGATATTCCGGGTCCACCTGCCAGGCCAGGGACGACCTTGGCAC
The DNA here is from genome assembly GCA_005191435.1 of Raddia distichophylla. NCBI lineage: Eukaryota > Viridiplantae > Streptophyta > Magnoliopsida > Poales > Poaceae > Raddia > Raddia distichophylla. The sequence continues at coordinate 3,066,984 of SPJY01000102.1, forward strand.
GAGAGTCCTAGCCGAGCCCAAATGCATGCTAGTGAGATAGGTCAATGTCGGCGGGTTTGGGGGCAACCTATGTCATCGGCTTCCCAAAACCCGATGGCACAAACTGCGCCTCGAACTTCGGCACTGACGTCGCAGCTTTGAAGGTTTTTTTGCCCAATTTTTGGGTGAAATATGAGATCTATATGTTCAATAATCTATTCCAAGATACCTTTTTTTTGTTGTTATTCATGTGGCATTCCTCAATCCCTATGAATTATCCTACTGTTCAATAATACAACTAACGACTAACAGAGCCCTCCTCGTCGAACAATTTGTTCTATATGTTAGTGGTGGTCATTTAATAGCTGTAGCGTAAAGTACAACCATTCTGAATCACTTATTTTTTTTATATCTTTTCATCTAATAATAACATTTAAATAAATTTACAAAGTTAAAAATAGATTTAAATGGAAATTGTTTTCCCGCCAGCTTAGGGTTGCACCAAAGACACAACCTGGTGTTGACCCCACATGGCAACCACTACGTGCCTCGTGGTATTAACCATATATGGCCCCCGAAAGGCTCTTTGTCAGCAACGTAACACAAATCGACAGCACAGACTACACCAGGACCACCTGCTTGGCAGGCGAGCATCAAACAGGAGCCTCACATAGCGCCCACATGTCGGTCCGTGTTAGCGGCTTCTACAAAAACCATCGGTGCAGTTTTTTTTTGAAAAAAGGACCTACGAGCTTGAACCCTAGTCACTCGGGGAAGCGCGCACAAATACTACTCCTTTAAGCCAATGGGTCAAATGTTCTACCAACAAAGTGGCACAGAAAGCCAGAAATTCTCATTATAGCCATATCCCTTATGATCCATAGGGGCCTATACAAGTTTCCATGTTGAAAGAATCTCTGACTTTTTAAGGTTAATATCGGTGTGTCGGTGGTGTGTGAAGAAGCTGCCAACATAAACCCCACCGGGTCCACCTTCTAAGCCATGGGGCATTGGCACAGGATCCTCCCAGTAGGGCCCACATAAATAGTGAAAGCAGGTCTTTTGTTGACGGCGTTCTATACAGCCGACGACACCGAGCGAACCACCCACTACAATGTGAGGGGTCTCATTGAAGTGCTTCTGTCAGCCCATTATCTGACCATGAGGGAGTGATATTGTGTCGTCGGCTTTGTTTTGACCACAGACACAGAACCTTTTTGGCGCGCCCTGAAATTTGAATTTCTAGCCATGCCATGCACTTAAATCGTCCGAGGAGGCTTGGGTTCGACGGCGTTCATGGTTCTATATTTTGGCCGCTAACACGATAAAATATTTGTCATCAGCTCTATTGCCGACGACACAAAAATTCGGACCGACCAGCCTAATCTCGTTTCGTAGTGTAGGTTTGCACATCTCTCGGTGTCCCTTGTTATTTCTTGGCATGAATAGCCAACCTTCGGTTCAAGAAAATAATGGAGCTAAGCGGACCAACCAGACGAATATTCGTTGCATTCTAGCACGTGCTCCGGTGCTCGTGCTGCCATGGATTTGTGAGCTGTAGAAGAACAGTATCTAGCAGCATACAGAAAAGAGACGGTCTGAACCAGTACGTCCTCAAGTATAAAGCGAGGAAAGAAAAGCAAAGGAAACAAATATATAGTGGAATCCTTTATGTAAGAGCCAGCCTGTTGATAAAAAAGTGCAGTATAATAATTGGTACCAAAGATCTCTTTTGCATCATCTTTATACTGTACAGAAGAGAGAAGATGAGGTATGGCATGTGCTCATCTGTGCCAGCCGTATTATTGATATTTCGGTCTAGTAATGATGTCAATAACTGGTTTTGTAGTGATATTTATAAAAGAAGTTTTAAAAAACCAGCACACAGTATAATTGTTTTTCCATGTGACCACATGAAACATAAATAGGCTGTTTGGTTGCCTTTTCAGTTGAACCAGGCTGTATTAGCTGAGCCAGGCTGGTTGGAGCCAAGCTGAGATGATGCAAATGATTGTTGTTTGGTTAAGTGTATGAAATTGTACAGGCCGCATAGAGATGTCGTTTGGTTCACTGCACTAAGAAGAAAATGGCATGGGGAATTTCAAAAGAGGGATGAAACATTTTTAAAAATAAATTCTACAAAATCAAAATAACAAGAAATCAATTATGAAAATAAAAAATTCAAAAGAAAGTGTCATAAATAAATAAATTCAAAAATGAAATTTTTAAATTTTTAAAATTTATATGGCAAGTGTGATCTCGTTTTGTTCGAAAAAAATATCAATAACCCATTTTTGAAATCGGATTAGTAATCAAAAATACTAATCAAAAGATATAGAAAATAAATGAATCAAATGTATCGCGCATGTGGTTGTTGCTGTATCCGCGGAGCCTGGCTATGGGGAAACGTCCAATTTGGTCGTATCTCCAGAGCCTAGCCCGGAGGGGTTAATTGCATCTGGAGAGCCTGGTTCAGATGGATGAGAAGACAACCAAACATCCTAGTTTTGTATCTCTATATGCAAAACTTCTTGGATGCAGGCAACCAAACAGCCTAAAAATAAAGAGGGAATTTTGCTATAAAACACTCTTTTAAGTTTCATGTCATTGGGAAACTTGTGAGTCAACGATATGTGGCCCATGTTATTAACAAAGTCAGGGTCACAATACAAATACATTAAATTTAAGACGCACACATATTTTTAGATTCAAATGTTATAATTTTGACTAACTAATTTTTAAAAGATATATAAAGTTTTATGATACAAAAATGGTGCCAGCGAATTTGTATTTAAACATACTTTTAATGGCCACAATTTTATTATGAGTAAATTGCAACACATGTACATGAAGTTGTCTTAAGTCCTTGCTTAGGTACATGGTCTCTGAAGCTAGGTATTTTTATAGATGAAGTTGAATTTTTATTTCAAATAGGTCAAAGGGTGGTTTTGTGACATCGCACTCCTATTCACTGTGACAAGATGGTCACGTTGTACACGTCACTGCTCTTTCCTCCCTTCCCCTTTATTGTCTTTATCTATCCTCTTACCCCTCTCTCTCCCACTCATTCTTCATTGCAGCGGTGTTGCCTCTGGATGCCGTCGCATCGCCGCCATGTTCTCCTTGCCTAAAGAAAGAAACAAAGAGACTGTGGAAAGAAGAGAGAAAGGGACCCGTTGCCCTAGCCAATAAAGGGCTACAAGCAGCACAGTGGCATGGCCATGGGCGACAGCGATAGCAATGGTAGGTTGCATGCAGTGACAGCGAGCGACACATGGCGAGCGTACGCACCAAGGACACCAGCAAGGGCACACAGGCTTTAAAGAGCCTCGGGCGGCGCGGCCACAATGAAGTCATCTAGGTGGCATGGTAGGAGACACATTGGTGCGGCCATGGCGGCGCAAGGCTGAGGGAACGGTGGACGGCTATGGAGGTGTGAAGTCGATGGTGTTGCTGCTTAGATGTCATGCGTCATCATCTTGTCAGGTTTTCAGCCTAGCTCCTTCGCATTGCCGCCCTCCTGCAGGCCCGGCCACATCGACACTGTCAACAGGTAGGACACCGTAAAGGTCAAGCCTTCTAGCCCAGCGTCATTGAGCGGCAATAGTGGGATTCCTCGTGGCCACGGTTGGCTCCCCGTGGCTCTTGGTCGTCATCGTCGTTGTTGTGTGCTACGTTATGTGGCGTGACACACATATGCTGTGTAAAGGAGAGAGGGGAAGAAAAAGAGGAAAGGGACCGACGTGAACAAAAAGGAGAATATTTGAGGTTTTTTACAAAAGAATATGAGCGTATGCCACCTACGCAGATGACATGTCATTTTACCTCATCAAACCACTCTCGAAAACTATTTTGGACTTGGAACGAAACGAAAATCCAACTTCATATATAAAAATGTCTAGTTTTGGAGATCATGTATCTAAACAAGAAACCGTGTTAACTTCATGTATCTATGGTGCACTTTATGTAAACAATATATTATAAGAGATATTAAGAGTTAAAGTGTAGTTTTGAAAATTATGACAAGTCAAACTTCGTTTTATAAAATTGGATGGAGGGAGTACTCTATAGCAATTTTCGCCAATAAAAATTCGTGCCATATTTACATGATCCAGATCCACCTATAACCAATCCACTCAGCAATAATTTGGTTATCACTGGCTAGGGTGTTAAATAACCTGTATTTAGTTGAGGATGTATAACGAGTTTTTTTCCTTTAGCGAGCGAAATCGACTTATTCCTATACAAAATAGTTGCTCCTACTAAGCACTAAGACAAACTAGTGACCAGTCTAAAAAAGACAAAATTGATAACTGAAGCAACGCTCGAGAGCGTTCCACTTATAGCTTTACAATTTTTTACAAACGTTGTGAAAAATTTCAAAGCGTTAAAAATAATTAAGTATTCTAATTTTCTACTCGAATTAAAACTGTTAAGGCTTAGGGGCTGTTTGGTTGAAAGCCTAAAGCCTAACCTTGCCATAACTTAGCTTAGGTGTGCCACCAAAAGTTAGGCTAGCGGTTCGGATACTATAGTTAGTTGTGCCGCAAAAGTTAGTCACCGCTGAAACCACTCGCGTTGCATTTTTTTTGCCACACTTCTGGCATCACCACACCTGCCACAATGTTCCCCACCACGCTCAAAGCCACTCGCGCCTCTCTCTCTCTCTCTCTCTCTCTCTCTCTCGTTGATAGTGGCGGCAATGGCGAGACCCGACCCAACCCAGTGCACTGGTCATACTGGGTCGGATCGAGTCGAGTCGGGTATATCGGGCGGGGCTACCATAAGCATGAGCAGATCTATCCCTAGTGCACAACGAAAATGAAAATGCAGGCTGCCCCGGATAAATGATCCCTGACGGTAGACTTTCACGTATATGAAGGCCAACGTGGCGTGTTGGTGGCCGCCGATCTCGCGGAATGAACAGCCTAAATAATCTGGCTACGTGGCTATGGCGAGAATGCAGCTATAGGAATGGCTACGCCGTATACTAAGTGATTGAAAAAAAAATACGGACATAAGACATTCCATAGAGCCGCACGCGCCCCTGTCTCCCACCACCGGATCTTCTATGGGTGCCACCTTGGTGGCCCCAATTCCACTCAGCCGTTGATTGAAGTGGACCTTGGACAGCTATCCGGTAAATGTAGGGTCCACCTTGCCGGACTTATTAGTGCACTTATTTGACAATTTCCTTATTTTAGCTTATTTCAAAATAATTAGAGTTTTTGCCGTCTTTTTTTATATCAAAGATTTTCTAAGAGCTCTAAAACACAAGTCAAATAAAGTGCACTTAGCTCTTGATCGAAATAAGTTAGATAACCAAATAAATCAAATAAGATAAGCTGACGAGAACAGACACTTAATTAAACCTGCAATAATGTCTTGATCGGATTAGAGCAAGAAGTTTCCACCATGGGAAGTTGTCATCCTCTGCCACACGGGGAAAATACGTTGTACGTCACTCAATTCAATCACCTCGTGAGTTTTAACATTAAATTTAATTGCTTGGACGTAGATGACACCGGGCACCCTAATTTCTCTCATCAGTAACATTTTACCCATTTTCTCTCCATTTTCCTCACTTTATCCTCTTTCCCCATATACTTCTCAAGTGAATTGACCAAAATGCCCTTGGGTCATCTGCGTAGTGCAGACCTAGTGCACCACGGTTGGACCCAACTAGGCTGGTGCAGATCTGGTTCGTAAATTAGTAAATAATTTGTATAAATTTGGTTTAATGACTAAATAATTTTAATAAATTCATATAAAAAATTTGAACCAGCGTATGGAGAATTTATGTTAGAGGCAAAAAACAAAAAGTAGGCATGTAAATGAGAAAAACTCATCAATGACCATGACAATTTACATGAAAAAACATTAAAATTCCAGATTTTGAAAACACATCCTCACAACAATATTGTCATCTTGACAGCAATATTGCAAATTTTAAAACTCATCCACCTTCACATTTTGACAGCAATATTTAAACATCATAAAAAACAACATGTTGACAACAATATTTTAATAGCATATGAAACAACAACATTTTGACAATAATTTCAACAGCAACATCTTAACAACATACTTAGTTTTCACATGACAACACATTGTACATTGCAGATTCATCCAATAGCAAATTGAAAGAAGTTCATCCATGAAGTTAGGCCTTTTTGGAGTCAGGTTTTTGTTGGCTCTTGTAATCCTTGGAGGGGTTGCCATGGTGTTGCTTGTCCCTTCACCAGCTAGGTTTAGTGCTAACAATCTGAAATATAAACAGAGGTTTAGGTTCATCAATGTAATATTTGATGTGATCAGTTATGTTTAGGTTCATACATGTAATATTTGATGTTACCTTCTTGTAACAGGACCATGACTAGTATTGGTTGCAACCTTCTACCTCTTGGTGGGGCTTGGTGGGTTGTGTTTAAGGGCCGGTGAAAGTGCATCTAGGCCCTAAGTGATTTCGGTGATTAATGAGTAACAATTATAGAGCTAATATTTCTATTGAAGAATTATGCACAGATCGTTTACATATGCGAAATCCTAAACAAGACATACACAAGATCGATTGAACGAGACAGTCGCATATATCGGATTCAGAAAAAAGCATATGAAATACTTGACAATCGGCATTGTAGGGTAAACACATATTACAGATCGATTGAATCGAGTCAGTGCAATATGCGATAACACATTAAAGATCGGTAAATCCCGAGACAGTTTAACATGCTTTGTATACACGAGATCAAGATGATACAGCCATGCATACGGGTTACAAGGAGAGAATCGATTATCCCATCGAAATAGCTCTACCTGCGATTTGAAGCCTTTCGACGAAGTCGATTGGATTCGAGAGAGTAATTTTGTATTGAGTATGATGATCTCTATTCTCGAGGCCTAAGGTCCTATTTATAGTATTACAAAGTCGATACCGATACGACCTATTTTACCGCGTCGCGCTTCTGATCAGATCGTATTTCACCATCGGTATTCTGCTTTTCTTCTTTGCCGATGAAGCCCATTTTCTGATTCGGCCCAATAATTCAAACATATTTGCCCTTTTCTGATTATCCGATTTTCTGCCAAATTTGGGTGTCAACACCCATATACTTCTCAAGTGAATTGACCAAAATGCCCTTGGGTCATCTGCGTAGTGCAGACCTGGTGCACCACGGTTGGACCCAATCAGGCTGGTGCAGATCTGGTTCGTAAATTAGTAAATAATTTGTATAAATTTGGTTTAATGACTAAATAATTTTAATAAATTCATATAAAAAATTTGAACCAGCGTATGGAGAATTTATGTTAGAGGCAAAAAACAAAAAGTAGGCATGTAAATGAGAAAAACTCATCAATGGCATGACAATTTACATGAAAAAACATTAAAATTTCAGATTTTGAAAACACATCCTCACAACAATATTGTCATCTTGACAGCAATATTGCAAATTTTAAAACTCATCCACCTTCACATTTTGACAGCAATATGTGAACATCATACAAAACAACAACATGTTGACAACAATATTTGAATAGCATATGAAACAACAACATTTTGATAATAATTTCGACGGCAACATCTTAACAACATACTTAGTTTTCACATGACAACACATTGTACATTGCAGATTCATGCAATAGCAACATTGAAAGAAGTTCATCCATGAAGTTAGGCATTTTTGGAGTCAGGTTTTTGTTGGTTCTTGTAGTCCTTGGAGGGGTTGCCATGGTGTTGCTTGTCCCTTCACCAGCTAGGTCTAGTGCTAACTACCTAAAATATAAACAGAGGTTTAGGTTCATCAATGTAATATTTTATGTGATCAGCTAGGTTTAGGTTCATACATGTAATATTTGATGTTACCTTCTTGTAACAGGACCAGGACTAGTATTGGTTGCAACCTTCTGCCTCTTGGTGGGTCTTGGTGGGGTGTGTTTAAGGGTTGGCCTTCTCCACCAGCAAGGTTCAATGCTAGCTGCCTATTGTCATGATACTTGCCATTAGCAATGATGTCAACGGCTAGGTTTAGTAGATTTTACCTCCTTGTAACAGAACTTGGTTTAGCATTTATTGAATCATTTGATGCCCCCTTGTTCACTACAGGAAACGTCAACAGTTTCCAGTACCAAAACCGTCGAACATAGCGAACAAGCCGTCAGGAACCTATTCTCTCGACGGCCAGCCGGACTACACTCGAGAGAGAGACCTAGTCTCGACGGTTACTTATAAAACCGTCGATAAAACTTATTATCTCGAGGGTTTTATCATTTCTAGCACTCGGCGATCAACCCAATGTAAATTGATTTCTAAAAATACATAAAAAAAATTTGTTGCTGCTCAAAAGCAATGCGTTGACGTTTGTGTATCAAACATAATCATCGGCAAAAATATAAAAAAATTCCGAGCATCTAACGCGACGAACAATATTAAATGGGATGTTTTTCGGCTAAGTTATAGGTTATCGTTCGGTATCGCGTGTTCCATTAGTTACTACACATAAAACTTTAATTTCAAAAATTAAAATTTCAAATATCAATCAAAACTTATCAAATGTTGTAACATGGAAAAATTGTTACATTGATTTTTCTCCTTTAAAAATAATTAATATCAATTAAACTGTAATATATAGGAGCAAAATAGTAAATTTAAAAAGAAGAGTCTCGACAGCATAACCTTGAGCCGTCGATACAGGTAATGCCGTTTGGCTGCCTTAACAGCTGGGTTTAATTACTCGACGGTTTTTTTGTTAGCCGTCGACACTAGTGTGCCATGATGCTCTCTATCGACGGTCTATTTTAGGCCGTCGAGACATCTCCTGCTGTGTCGACGGGGAATGTATGGCCGTCGAATGATGTTTCGGCGCTCGAAACTATATCCTTTTCCTGTAGTGGTTGTTCTTTGGAATGGTATGGTTGAAGTTGCACTTTGTTTGGGGCCTTTCTTGGCCCTACTTCTCCTGCACAACATTAATGGAATATGGCAGTAAGGAATGTTAAGAAAACAAATTTATGAAAATAGCTCTCTGCCTACCAAGCCAAATTATACTATAGTTCAGTTTTATAAGATACTTACTCTCCAACACTTTCAATAGTTCAGTGGCTCCCATATTTGGTTGCTCCTTCAAAATTGAGATTGTCCTCTCTGTTGCACAATAATAGTTGGCCATCTTCCCTTCCACTCTTCCAGAAGTTGCGCACAAATGCTTAAGGTTATTGAGTGTTATCTGCATACAAGCGCACACAAATTAGACAGAATGATAAAACAATAACATATTTATGAGGCAAGAAATTATACCCTACTAGTTATAAGAAAGCTCTATGTCATCTATAGATAACTTGTATACAACATTTTCAATGGATTCGTTATAGCATTTGCTATTAAATTTAATATGAACCCATATGTAATAGATGCAATGCACCTTGTAATCCGTTGTAGACTAGCTATTAGTCAACAACTAGTCTTTATCTCTCTCCTCTTCTTCTCGACATAGGAAAAAAGATATGGACTCTTTATAGCTAGCTGACATGGCTCTATTGGAGATGCCCTTAAGTTCAGCTACAACTTATCAACATAGCCAAAATTTATGTGCGTATGCCTATATAGATAGCTAGATTCCTTTTAGTCCTTTTTTTTGCTTAAATTAAATTAAATGTTTTTATAAATCAAATGATGTAGTAGTTTATAGTTATTTTTGTGAGTTTTAAATCTAAAACATTATATATGTATTTTTGACTCTCCAAGACTTCTCCCAATGGGTCACAATTTTTTATATTAGAATTTTTAGCGACTTTTAGCTGAAAAACAAGGCCTTAGTGTAGTGATGGCTTTCAATGGTACTAACATTTTTTCTAAGAGTATTTTTAGAAGATCCACAACATGTATTTAAAAATACCGTAAATTTAGATAGAATAGATGGTAGAGTTAAGCAAGGTAATTTTAAAGTACAGTGTAGAGTATTAAAAGGATTTTAGAGGGGACAATATAAAAGTAGAGAACAGCTAAATAAAGTAAGAGATGAAGAAGCGTATGTTGTTGCTTCAACATAATTCTGCTAGGAATAATGGTATTCAAACTAGAATAGCATGGTGTATCTAGCCCAACAAACCCTAAGATTTTCTTGGTCTTGGATGAAACCCGGTTAGACCTGGGAACTGGGCCGTGCCGGGCCGGCACGGCACGGGCCCGTCATGCTTCGGGCCGCCATGTTTCGGGCCGGCACGGCCCGGTCAATACTTTGGGCCGTGCCGGGCTGGCACGAACTGCCAAAAGCCAGGCACGGCACGGCCCAAAAGCCCGACGGGCCGAAATCGGGCCTCATCGGCCCGAGCACGGCACGCCCGACAAAACTGATAGCTAAATGATTTTTTATAAATTTATGCGTTGTTCAAATGAAAAAGTTATCTATACAAAAAAGATGCGTCTCGAAATTATCTACAACTTTCATGTAGAACATAAATTCATCTGAGCAGCGGAATATCTCGAACAATATTAATTACCCAAATGGGTCATGTGGGTTCTAAAACAGCCCGCGCACTAAATTTTTTTATAAATTCATGCATTGATCAAATGAAAAAGTTGTCTATACAAAAAAAGATGTGTCTCTAAATTCTCTACAACTTTCATGTTGAACATAAAGTAATCCGAGCAACAAAAGACCACCAAAATTATAAATTACTTACCCGTGCCTCAGTTTGGGCCGTGCTGGCCCGAGCACGGCCCAAATGTTCGGGCCGTGCCAGGCGGCCCGTCGTGCCTGCTTCTCAGGCCCGGCACGGCAATCGGGTCGGGCCGGCACGGCCCAAAAAATTTCGTTTCGGGCCGTGCTTTGGGCCGACAAAATTGGGCCGTGCTCGGGCCGGCCCAAAAAAGCACGGCCCAATTCCCAGGTCTAAACCCGGTCCTCTTCCATCATTGACTCATGGAAACATTAAACTTGTATTACTCCGTCTATTTCACTATATTTGTCTATTACCTCGAGAAAATGTGTTTCACATTTTTTGTCCATTGATAATACCAAGAGTGTAGCTATTGTGATGTTTTCACAATTTACCCCTCAATTAAATGCTTAATAAGAAGAAAAGTAGTTGTAACATGTTATTACCTCCTTTTTTTGTTTGACGCCTTTGACTTTTCGACACGCCTTTGACCATTCGTCTTATTCAAATTATTTTTATAAATATTATTTATTTTGTTGTGATTTGTTTTATCAATAGAGATACTTTAAATATGTCTTTTTTTTCATCTTTGTACTAAAATTTTTAATAAGACGAATAGTCAAAGACGTGCCAAAAAGTTCAAGGCATCAAACAAAAAAAACGAAGGGAGTATTTGATGTGGGGTGTGATGACCTTTGCACATATTTTTTTCTTAGAACTACTATTTTTTTTTTGTTATGATGTGATTTAAACAAATATACCGAAACGGAGAAAGTAATCCCTAAGGGCATCTCCAATGGTAGAGACATCTATTGTCTGTAAAGATCTATGTGGCACATCCACATCATCTTTATAGACCATACATCCGTCCAACAAGTAAGCTATAAGCACTATCTCTAAATCCTGTGGGACCTACACATTATTAATGGCACCTTCTTCCTCCCGTGGGCGTCTCCGCAAGCACAACGCAGCCTCCGCCCTCGTGCCGCGGCGCGGGCGCCGCCGCCACCGCCGTCGACATCGCCCCGCCGCCGCCACCGTCGTCCTCTCGCCGTCCACGCACGCGCGTGCCGCCGTCGTCCTCTTCGTCAAGCTCGCGGTGTGCCGCCGCTCTTCGTCGAGCTCGCCGGTGAGGTCGGCGCCGAGGACGTCGACGCCGACGACGTCGAGCGGATGGCGGCGCCCAGGCCTTACTCGACGGCGGCGCAGTCGGAGGGGGACGGCGGCGCGCCGGCCGACGCCAGCCTGAGCAGAGGTGGAGGACGCGTCGACGAAAGGGGAGCGCCGCCGCGGTCGTCATCGCGCGCGCCTTCGCCGTCGACCATGCGCATCACCGCCGTCCTCTTGCGCGTGCCGCCGTCGTCGCGCGTCGCAGCTGTCCTATTGCACGCCCCGCCGTCGAGCATGCTGCCGCGGCCGTCGTCACGCGCCGCCGCTGTCCTCTTGCGCGCGCCGTCGTCGCGCGTCGCCGCCGTCCCCGCTGGATATGTGCGGTGGAGAGAGAGGGAAGTGAGAGAACGAGAAGGCAGGAGAGAGAACGAGGGAGGGGGCGGGGAGCCACCGGCCACGTGCTTGTCGCTTCTCGGTTTGCCCGCCTGTAGACGGGCGCTTGATCAAGCGCCCATGCCTCTCCAGATTGCTCCCTCTCTCCTCCAGCTCATCCAAAAAGATGATGTGGCAGGGCTTATAGCCCATGACATGGCCCCGTTGGAGATGCTCTAACAAGAATCCCATTTCCCAACGTGCTGCATGAGATCCAGGAGGGGATGGCTGGCATTGATGGGCTGATGAATGCGCTGAGCTGGTTGAAAACTGAAGAGTAGAGTAGAGGGCGCCAGGCCATGTCCTGAGCTGAGCTGAGCTGACTGACCCAGCTGAATGGGAGTAAATGGCTTCTTATCTCTTTCTGCTATGGGCCTCCCTCTCCCAACGGCTACCTGTTCATACAATCATACAATCATACTCCATAGGCCTCCTTTCCTCTTCAAACTTCCAAGCTAAATTTGGCAGGATCCCATAATTTGGGCAAAACAAGAAAATCTTGGTGCGCCGTAATAACCCGAGTCGTTGATAGCATATTTTGAATGAGATGCTATTATGTGCCTTACAAAACATATTGCTTATAAAACGGCAGAAGGATAGAGAGCAATAATACCCGACCATAAATTGATCATTTTATAAACAAAAAATATATTCTAGATGCAGCACATTATCTTTTCGCGGATGTCCACATACATAGAATCCATGTGCAACATGCAACAAGGGAAATTTTGTATTAAAGAAGATAGGGAAATGTTACATTTAAAGACAAATCAGGATTAATTATGTTCTATGCACTCTTTTAAGTTTGAAAATAAGAGTCGTTTTACATTTGTATAGTAGTCGTTTTACATTTGTCATAAGTCAAGTTTTTTATAATCTATCCTAAAAAATTTTAAACTACGTAGATTGAACACTTAATAATCATATAGATATACTTATATCAAAAGGAACTTCCTTAATATTTAGCTGCATATTATAGAAAGGAACTTCCTTAATACATTAATATAATTTAGTTGCATATTTTAATCAAACTGTAAGGGATTCTAGTGGTCAAAGTTACATTTTAGAGATCGTATCAAAACGACTAATATTAGAATGGAGGGAGTAGCATTCACAGAAGAAATTCTTTTTTTTAGAAAAACCTGTACGTACAGTCATACTCCGAGCTTCACTTACGAGTGAAAAAAAAAACATTCAAATTTAAAAATTCCTTCTCACGCCAAATCGTCTGTCTACGGCCGAAAAATCTCAAATCAAACCGCCTGAATGAATTTTTAGAAAAACAACTGAATCCCAGATTCGGACCAAATTCGGAACCTAAATCCGCAACAACCCACGAGCTAATTATCCGCTGTATATTCCCCCACGTCCCCAGCAAAAAAAAGCTACGCGCCCCCAGTATAAATTCCCCCAACTTGAGCACTGTTTCTCTTCACCCCTCCCTCCCTCCCTCCCTCCGGCCTCAGCTCAAGAAACCTCCGGGCTCCGGCCACCACCACCCCCTCTGCTCGGTCCCAATTCCGGCAGCTCCCGGGGGACCTCGCGGCAATGGCAGCGAGTTCTTGGCGAGCTGCGGCGGTGGCAATGGCGGCGGTGGTCGGCTGGGCTCTCGGCGTCGGCAGCGCGTGGGGGTTCCCCGAGGAGGACTTGGTGCGGCGGCTGCCGGGGCAGCCGGCGGTGGGGTTCCGGCAGTTCGCTGGCTACGTCGACGTCGACGGCGAGGCCGGCCGGAGCCTCTTCTACTACTTCGCCGAGGCGCAGGAGGGCGCCGCCGGCAAGCCCCTCACGCTCTGGCTCAATGGAGGTCAGTAGATGGCCTGATAGCCTTCCTTTGCGGCTTTGCATGTGTGTGTTGAGTTCTTGCTTCCATGTCTGTTCTTGGATGTCCTTGTGAAGCCAATGCATCCAAGTTTCATTCTTTATTTTTTTTGGTGTGTTAATACCTAGGTTGATTAGTGTTGATTTCCGTGTACTGGTTGTTGTTTTTTTGCTTGCTCGAGGTGATGATTTTGATGGAGTACGCGCGGCCGTTCTTCACTGATGTGCCGCGTTTGGTTCCCTCTCTCCTGCCCCATGATTGCATCTGAATTTTCGCCGTACTGATAAGAAATCGCTTCGACTATGTCCATCTCCCTCTTGCTGCTTGTCTTAAGCGGATGAGAATCAGGATGCTGTGGAAATCTTTGCTTAATTTTTGGCTGCATCTCCCTCTTGGATTTTGATGTATTGTTTGTTTCTTGTACAGTTCCCTGGATAGCTCCTCTTGTTACAATAATTGTTTTTCTGTTTTTTTTCCATTATTAGTTTTATACATGGCTATCTCTGTTGATTCCATTATTTTTGTAATATTCTCTCGTGTTCAGATCTCGCGATGGTTCCTTGAAAAACTCCTCACTCTTTTTTACTAAGTTTTCTGATCAGTTTGGAATTAGAACTGTCCTTGTCAATTGTACTGTTCCATTAATAATTTGATGGCTGGGGCAGGGGATGACTCTATCATATACTCGGATGCCATTTTGCCACAATTTTTTTCCCTATCCACTCTGCTTGTTCATCAGGGGACTATGATGACAGATAGTGTTTCCTGAACTGGAAACATAAAGAACTTCCTATTGGGCATCTGCTCCACGCATGCCAAGAAAAAGCAACATAAAATAAATTAACCTGAATTTGGTACCCTTTTTACTAGGACTTTGCAAGTAGAAATAAGGTATCTTTGAGGTAACCATGTTCCCTTGGAGCCTTGTCCCATTGGACTCTTGTGTGTTGTGGTCCTTGCTGATTTAGAAACATGTGAAGCGTCATTTGATTTTCATTTTCATTGACTACAGAAAGATACAGTAATTCTCTTTGGGCTCTCTTTTTTTGAGGAATGAAACAGCAAAATGCCCGCTGCCAAAAGAAATAAATTATAGAATATTTACAAAGTTATATGTACATGTACAAGGTGTTAGCAAGGGAGATTAGGGGTTGTGTATGCTAATAGTTGCAGGGTAAAAAAACATATCAATGCTTATAGTTATAGTACATCTGATTTTCAGGTCCTGGATGCTCTTCGATCGGAGGTGGGGCATTCACGGAGCTAGGGCCATTTTACCCTAGAGGGGACGGCAGAGGCCTCAGATTAAACAAGAAGTCATGGAACAAAGGTTAAAATTTTTTGTTCGTCTTTATTACTCACAAGATATGGAACAACAGGGTAGGTCTTTACTTTTAGCATGTTGTTTTATCTTTAACATTGCAGTGTCCAATCTTCTGTTTGTGGAATCACCTGCTGGAGTTGGATGGTCCTACTCGAACAGATCATCAGACTATAATACTGGAGATGAGAGAACAGGTAGGTTATGATCCTGTGTATCACAAAAGAACTACTAGCCTGCAAAAGTTGTTCTGACTGGATGTGTGGATGCAGCTAATGATATGTACAAGTTTCTGTTGGGATGGTACAAGAAGTTCCCTGAGTACAGATCAAGAGGATTATTTCTTACTGGAGAGAGCTATGCAGGTAGAAAAAAAATGTTTCAAGTGCGAGTTCTATTTTACTTGTTCACGTTGAATCTAATTGCTTTGTATAGTGAGTGATTTTTGTAAACATTAATGCAGGGCACTATATACCGCAACTCGCCAATGTACTCCTCACACACAACAAAAAATCAAAGGGCTTCAAGTTCAATATTAAGGGAGTTGGCGTAAGAACTCAAGCATATATTGTTTTGTAGTTTTATGGAACCAGTTTGCTCTTCATACTAATTTTAATTTTACTATTGACTTGTATAGATTGGGAACCCGCTTCTCAAGCTTGACAGGGATGTCCCAGCCACTTATGAGTACTTTTGGTCCCATGGCATGATCTCTGATGAAATATTTCTGGCCATCAGCCACTCTTGTGATTTTGAGGATTACACCTTCAGTAACCCTCACAATGAGAGCAAGGCATGCAATGACGCCATTGCGGATGCAAATGGTATAGTTGGGGATTATGTCAACAACTATGATGTTATTCTCGATGTCTGCTACCCTTCAATCGTGATGCAGGAGCTACGATTGCGGAAATATGTATGCTTGCTCCCTCATGATTCACAATCTTGTACTTAGGAATGGTTCCTAATATGTGCCTGGTTTTGTCCATTCCAGGTGACTAAAATTAGTGTAGGAGTGGATGTTTGCATGACTTATGAAAGATACTTCTACTTCAATCTTCCAGAAGTGCAGCATGCCCTCCATGCTAATAGAACACATTTGCCATATGGCTGGAGCATGTGCAGTGAGTAAGTGTTTCTATCGCTACTTCTTCCGAATAATATTTGTTGCCCTTCTAGTAAATATTTGGTCCCTGACAATTATTTTAGGTATGGTTGGATGCTCATCTGTTCTTCTCAGTAATTTTTTGTTTTTAAAACACACCCTTCCAAGTTCCAACGAAACTACGGAAGTTGCTATGAGTAGTTGTTGCGGTGTGTAGGGCTGCCAAATATTTTTAGAATTAAATATCAGAGAGAGAACGGGTAATTGGAAGATATGGTTGCAGCTCAAGACTCACATAGATTATTTAAATCGTGTACCAGAGTGCTGAACTACACCAGTAAGGATGGTAACATCAACATCTTGCCTATACTTCAGAGAATTGTAGAACACAAAATACCAGTTTGGATATTCAGGTACATAGCACTTTTTCTTATTTTAGATAATTCATTTCATTTCACATGCAATATGTTACAACAATATTAATGAATAATGCAGTGGAGATCAAGACTCTGTGGTGCCCCTTTTGGGCTCCCGAACCCTTGTGCGAGAGTTAGCCCACAACATGGGGCTACATGTCACAGTCCCCTACAGTACTTGGTTCCGTCGAGGCCAGGTATACTTTTGTTACATGATTATCTACTTCTGTTACATTATTATGAGTTGCATTACATTTGAAAAATAAGCTGATATACTACATACATGAAAACAAAGTTGCAAACTTGTGAAATCAAGCTTTTCAATGATATATCCGTTGCCCTTTGATTCAAGGTTGGAGGCTGGGCGACAGAGTATGGCAATGTGCTGACCTTTGCAACAGTGCGCGGCGCATCTCACATGGTGCCATTTGCGCAGCCAGACCGAGCACTTGGATTATTTCAATCATTTATTCTTGGACAGAGACTCCCGAATACAACCCATCCACCTATTGACTAAATGTACCTATAAAAGGAGCTGAAGATAGACATAACTAGCTTAGGATTTTTCAGTTCTGCTGCAGTAGATAAATTCATATGGATTTATTAGATTATAAATAAGTTCTTGATTCTTTAAAAAGAACAGGAAAATAATACTAGTAATTTTTTTTATCGTTACTTAATTGGATTCTCACATTACATTCCTGCAAGTCGGGAAGCAATTTGTACTAGTAACTGACACTACAGTTAGTTACTTTGGGCCACAGTGCTCTTTGCAGCCGTAATTATGCCCATTAGTCCAAAGTCCAAACGGATGGCAAACATCCATTCATTGAAAAGGCTGCCGGCTCAAGTGTTATGATTCTTCTTATACTTGTGTTTGGTCTATTGCTGCTAATAGAATACATGTGATGTTATGTTAAGAATCTTCTTGAAAGACTGAAAAAAAAAAGTTAAAACCGTGATCCATATGGTTATTACTGAAGACAAGGTAATAAAACTCTGCATTCATGTTACCTTATCCAATACTGTGTTGGACTCAACTACTGGCCGTGCCATGGCAGTCAGCACTCGACAGGGACAATTCCTTACCTAAATTAGAGTTCTTTTCTGAGCAAATTCTGCTTGATTCAGTGTGCAATACCACCGCAAAGGATCAGAAAATAAAACTGCATCAGGAGTAAAGTACTCAGGCTTATCTGTGTACTGTGTCGGAAGGCACAAATAAATTATACTACCTGGAGAGAGAACACGCGCAGCATAGAAGCTGCCCCAGTTGGAAGCTGGATGCCTGTCCTCTCCAAACGCCAAAAGCTGACAACAATTGAAAAAAAAAACAATCTTTGCTGTTCTTGGGCAGTTCCATATTGTTGTCATGAAGCGAGTTGATGGTAAGAACCATGCTGGACGGTGTCAACGAGGTGCCATGTTTAGCAAATTGCAATAGATAAAGGTAAAAGGTTGACCCATTTTACATTGGCAATTCTGTAGTAGAGTATTGTGTATTATTAGTAATATGCTCTCCTATAATAGTCCCTCTGCTTTTTTTTTTGTTTGACGCTTTTGATTTTTGGACACGACTTTAACCATTCGTCTTGTTCAAAATTTTAGTGTAGACATGCAAAAAAAATAAATCATGTTTAAAGTACATTTATTGATAAAACAAATCACAGCAAAATAAATTATATTTACATAATTTTTTTGAATAAGACCCCAGTTGGAAGCTGGATGCCTCTGCTCTCCAAATGCCAAAAGCTGACAACAATTGAAAAAAAAAACAATCTTTGCTGTTCTTGGGCAGTCCCATATTGTTGTCATGAAGCGAGTTGATGGTAAGAACCATGCTGGACGGTGTCAACGAGGTGCCATGTTTAGCAAATTGCAATTGATAAAGGTTGACCCATTTTACATTCGCAATTCTGTACTAGAGTATTGGGTATTATTAGTAATATGCTCTCCTATAATACTCCCTCTGTTTTTTTTTTGCTCTTTTGATTTTTAGACATGACTTTAACCATTCGTCTTATTCAAAATTTTAGTGTAAACATGAAAAAAAATAAATCATGTTTAAAGTACATTTATTGATAAAACAAATCACAACAAAATAAATGATATTTACATAATTTTTTTGAGTAAGACGAATTATCAAATGTGTGTCCAAAAGTCAAAGGCGTCAAATAAAAAAGAACGGAGTGAGTAATTTGCATGGTTGTTAAGGTGTCCTTGAAGCGTCGCTTTATCGACGCATAGGCGGTAAAAAGGTTTTTTGCGGACGCCATAGCTTCGAGGTGTATGGCATCGCTGTGGCGTCTAAGGCGGATTTTGCCCCAGATCCGGAGCCCAAATCCCCTAAATCATCAGGTACCTTGGCTAGTATGAGGTCGCCTGGTGCTTCTCTAATCTGCGACACCTATAGATGGCCAAACGGGCGGCCCGGCCCGGCACGACCCGAGCACGGTTAGGCCCGGGCACGAATAGACCGGCCCGGCACGGCCTAGTACCATCCTCAGGCCGTGCCGTGCTGGCCCATAGGGCGAGGCAAAGGCCCAGGCATGGCCCGAAGGGAGGCTGTGCTGTGCGACCCGAAACACTAACGGATAGAGAAATATGTGCTAAAAATGGTGACTCCAGGCTTTGAACCAAAGACCTCTTGACATCCAAAGCCTTATTGCCACACCTACTGGCCACTAGAACTTGATTTCACTTGTGTTGGTTTGTGTCATGTTACATTATAATATACATATTGATAAACAAAAAATCGAAAAAAATTAATCGTGCCGCGCCAGGTCTGCCCGGCGTGCCTGGCCTTCGGCCCAGGCACGGCCCGCTGACCGGGCCGTGCCGGCCCGGGCCGGGTCTATGTCGTGCCGTGCCGTGCTTCGGGCCGGGCCAAAATGTCGTGCCTCGTGCCGGCCCATTTGGCCCAACCCATTTGGCCATCTATAGCGACACCGCCTGGTGCTCCTTGGATCTGCACCACCGCCTAGCCGTGGTAGCGCAAAAGTGCTCCACCTGTCCCCTTCATATTGTAGCCGTCACGGAGTGAACCTCCGGTAGCGGTTGGTGCTGAGGAGTGGGGGCAGTACTTGGAGAAGGGAGTAGTGGAACTCGTTAGCTGGACCATGGGAGGAGAGGGAGGCGGTGCCAGAGTAGGGGAGAAGAGAGAGGTGGTGCTGGATGGAGTGGCGGCGGCAGCTTGGTCTTAGGGTTAAGAACGGGGAGGGAGAAGAAGAAGTTGGCGACTGGGCACTTAGGCTGTAAGAACCGGGAGGTAAATGAAGTGGATACTTGGGCTGGGTAGCTGGGCCTTGTAAGTTGGCCTTTATAATTTCTAATTGAAAAATGCAATGCTGGATTTGAATTGAGCCATAAAAGTGGTAATTTATTTGCTATCATTCGCCATACTTATGTGTCTATGACGTTGCCTCGCCGCACGCCTTAAGTGCTTAAAAGGTTAGAAGGTCCGGGAGACCACTGCGCGCCTTAAGGGCTGTAGCAACCATGGTAGTTTGGATGAAATCAATAAGAATTGCAGATTCATTTGGACTACACCATAGAGCATATGTATATAACTATAACAGGTCAATATCATACATAATTTTTTTAAAAAGGCAATATTATAGTATATAGACTATACTACATTGTGTCCATACTCGATAGCCAAACTGGACCTACCTTTCAACAGCCCAGTCATGATTAAAAAGATGAATCATGAATCTCTAATAGCACTATGATTTCAGTGCCATACTATTGACTGCTTCGTATAAATTGAAATTCAGAATGAACACATCCAAAGAGGGTGCATTTCCCTACTGATTATAAGAAATACAAAGAGTACCCTCTGGGATAAATCCAATGACTGTTGAATCTTGCCAACCGAGTGATCTATAACCATGGTGAAACAAATGGCAGACAGTTAATTTCTTAATCCATCACCACAAACAAATGTAATGTGATAGTTGGAATACCGAGAAGATGAGCTTCCTCACCGATAAAGGATACGAAAACAAGGACCATTGATAAGCTTCCAGACATTCTACAACACAGTACTAGCAACATGAACTCATTTGTGAACTTGGAGAACATGACTATGCGCAGTCTCTTTTGGTGGCGTACCAATCTCTTTATTGAGGATAAAGACAACAGTGCAATCCAATACAACGATAGCAATTATCACAATACGACTGTGAAGAGTTTGAAGTTCCTTGATTCCAAAATAGTCACTCATCCAGTAACTTGAGTAAAAAAACACTCATCCCATGCACTTGTATGAAAAGAATGCTTGGGGGTTACCGTTGGATCACAGTTTGTCACTAAGCTCATCCCTAGCAGCTGCATTAATAAAACAGATGCTTCCTTTCAAAGAGAGCTTAACAATTTTTCTTCCATCTCCATTTGTTACATATGTTCAGAAGCACTTGATTTGAGCCAAATGCATTGGAGCACATAATCACAGATCCAAATTGAGAGTCAGGCAGCCACTGACCCTAGCACCCCTTTGTTTTGAAGCTCACTGTTCCAGTCTTCCAGATATTGGTTATGAATGTTTCAGAACCCGGGGCCTTCACATTGACCAACACATAGTACAACACACAAAATTTCCTTGCTCATGATTAATAATTGCACATGTGACCCATGAGAACAATTAAGGAATACCCTTATCCTGAAACTAAATTGATTCAGCAACACATGACTTGAGCATGACAACTTCAGTGATAGGTTAGCTCAAAATAAAGATCTGCATGCTCATATCCAGATTCTGAATTTTCCATATCCTCGAGTAACCGATCTAAAATCCAAATCATACGTCTCCTCAAATATCGTGGGAGTGGGATGCTCCCTTTGTAAAAGGCATGAAGTCTTCCCTTCACATCAACCCAGCTGCACCCAGGTGTCTTCACCATGCCAAGTTCCTTCATCCGTGATCTTAACCCTGAGACACCATCAGACCGACCAACTGCCTCATAAATGCCACATAGCGTAATATAGTTACTAGCATTGTCTTCTTCTAACTCAAAAAGTCTATAAGCTGCAATCTCTCCAACATCAACATTATTATGCATGGCACAGGAAGACAGCAACGCTCCCCAAACATTAGCAGAAGGCTCCATAGGCATCTTCCTAATGAGCTCAACAGCTTCTTCAATGGATCCAGCACGCCCCAAGAGGTCGACCATACAAGCATAGTGCTCGACAGTGCGCTTCACACCATGAATCTTATATATTGACTCAAAGATTGCCTGACCTTCAGTCAAAAGCCCTGAGTGGCTACAGCTTGACAAGGCCGATGTGAACGTGATGCAATTCGGCTTCAATCCTTGAGATACCATCTCCTCATAAACCCTCAATGCCTCTTCTCCCTTACCATGGACACCATAGCAAGATATAAGAGTTGACCAGCTCACGACATTCCTCTCCTGCATACATGCAAACACTGCCCGCGACATGTCCATTTGCCCACACTTTGCATACATGTCAATCAATGCATTCCCAATCGGGACATCCGAATAGAAAGCAAGGCACCGCACCATCCTACCATGGATTTCCATCCCCTTCATTAGCTCCCCATTCTTCCCGCAGACATTCAGAATGCTTGGCACAGCCCGAAGATCCATCGCCATGTTCACCACCTCCACATGCGCTCTCCTGAAGAGCTCCAAGGCCTCTGCTGCCCTCCCAGCCCTCGCATATGCAGAAACCATGCAATTCCACACAACAGCGTCTCTCTCCAGCATCTCGTCGAACACCTTCACTGCATCGTGCAGGAGGCCAGCCTTGGCATACATATCCAGAAGAGCGCCGGAGACTACAACATTGGAGAGAAAGGCGAGCTGGACGGCGAAGCCATGGAGCGCGGCGCCAAGAAGCGGGTCCGGGAGCTCGGCGCACGCGCGGAGCGCGGCGGGGACAGCGTAGCGGTCGGGGAGGACTCCGGCGGCGAGGAGGCGGGAGAGGAGACCAAGCGCCACGCGGGGTGGGGACGCGGCGAGGAGGATGTTGTAGGCGTGCACGGACGGAGAAGGCATCGCGTCGAACACCTCGCGGGCGCGCGGGAGCGCGCCGCAGCGGCAGTAGAGCAGGACGAGGTCGGTCTCGAGGGTGGCGTGGGGGAGGAGGCCGCCAAGCAGGGCCTGCGCGTGGAGCTGCGTGCCGGGGAGGAGCGCCCCGGCGGCGGCGCAGCGCCGGAGGAGGCCCGAGAGGCGGCCGGCGGTGGGCGGCGGCATCCACGGCCGCCGGTTTAGAACATTACGGGTGATTCGAGTTTTGTAACGGGAGTGTTACCGTTTAACGACCCTTGCTGATAAATAGACCCAGCCCAACTAGGCCTGAGATAACTAAACTTTAAGCCCAGTAAGACGGTTGGCTTTTGAATAAGAAACGAGTCTATTAAAGACATGTTTGGTTTGCAGATTGTCATGTCTAACATTAGTCGTGCCACAGTTTCTTCGGTGAGTGTTTAGTTCATGTCATAAATATGGCTTGTCATACTTTTTTATCCATTGAGTCTATGCGTTATAGACTGAAATTCTTGCCACACTTTGCCACAAAATTATTGGTCACAAGTGTGAAATTCAAATTATAAGGTATGTTAAACTTGAAGATAGTACATCCCAAGCTACATAGAAATCTTTGAATTACCATAAAAGGCAACCAAAGGAGGGAGAGTGAGTATAGGGCCTATTGGAGAAGCATGGGGAGGGGGCTAGTGATGGAAGAGAGGGAAGATGTAGGGAGGAGGGATGGAGGAAGAAGGCAAATATTTTGGTTAAAGAAATATGACAACGCTTGTCAGGAAATTCAAATTTAAAATATGATCTTAGCAAATATGGACTCAAAAGCAGCATTTTAAGAACATCACAACTTCACGATGACATTGAAACAATTCCCCCAACAAAATGATGCTTGAATGGCAATCCTAGACGAAGAAATTGTGAGCCACACACGTCATTGGGCTCGACGGCTAGGGTGACAACAGTTCACCGACATCACATGGGTTGCGTGCGTAGAGAGTGGGCCGTTAAACAAGCAGCTGGGCCCTTTTGTTTAGCTCGGAGCTACAGCTACGGCTGTTTAGTCCCACATCAGCGACGTGACGCGGGCGGCGAGCCTGCGAAGGCTATAAAATAGCGCACGGCTGCGCCTCGTCAACCCATGATCCTTCAGGCAGTCAAAGGGAGATGAGGAGTGGTATCAGCTCGATAATTCTCCCTGCGAGTGTATGCAGATCCCACATGTCAGTGACCACAGTAGAATGTAGTAACTGCAGAGGATCCGGATCCTGAGTGGATGGGGTGCCCGCCCCAACCTAAGCCTGTTACGACAACAGGGGCATATCCCCGTGATTTTACCATCTGATCCCGATATCCATCCATTCATAAAAAAACATATATTTTTTCCGTGTTCGTCTCTCTTATTTATTTATTTATTATGTGTTCTTTCCAATTTTTTAGATTAATTTGTTATGGTTTCCAATTTTTTAGATTTGTTATGGTGGTTTGTTTTTTTTGTGTTCGTCTCTCTTATTTATTATGTGTTCTTTCCAATATTTTAGATTAGTTATGGTGGTTTGTTGTATTTTTTCTTCCCTCCTGTGTTTTTATTTTACCTTTTGAATTATTTTAAATTAAGAGTTACAAAATAGATAAAAAAAGGATAGCTTTAACGACTTCAAAACTGATAGTATTTTATCTTTTTTAACTTTCAATATAGGATGAATTTGAACTTCAAATTTTATAGAGGTTGTCTAACTTAAAGAGTATATCTACAAATTTTTTTCATAATTTTTTACAACTTTTGATAGTTCAGTCGCATGGTGATTACACCGTAAACATGATATGTTCCCTATAAACTAAGGGAGCAGCTACGTATCGAATGTCCAGTCTAGAAAACTAGAAAAATCGAACCATTGTTCTAATTGTAGACCTTTTCGTCCACCAGTTTTTGACTCTCCAGAGCGGAGTAGAGCAGTTTGGTAGCTCACGAGGTTCAAGGTTGAAGTAGAGCAGTTTGGTCGCTCACGAGGTTCATAACCTTGAGGTCACGGGTTCGATTTAGCGATCTGTATAAAAGGACTATTCTATTTGTATAAATATGGTACAGAGCTATGGGCGGTATCTAACCTTATTTTATTCATTAGGTCCCGGACCTACAAGAAGAACTCTCAAAGCTCTCTCCTACCCTGTAGAAAAAAAAGAAATGAAAGAAAGGCACAGTCTACCTCTTTCTTTTAAAATAAAAGCGGTTTGCCAGTTGTTCTTCTCGATGAATTCCCAATTAAGGGAGCCCTCTTGGCGGGTTTGATTTCCTCCTCTGGAGCATCCTTTTTTAGTGGGGTGCAAAGGTAGGTCAAGATAGTAAAGGATATTGTACTAGACTAAATATTTTCTGAGATTCGCGACATGTAAGGTTCTTCGCTCTGCATCAAATTAAACCACATGCTTCACAACTTGTAGACCCCCCGTTAATCGAACCATTGCTCTAGTCGGAGAAAATTTGTTATGAACATATACAATATATGCTTATAAAACATTTGGTTGAGCCTATAAAATATGATGTTTTGCTGATTGAACATTCAACATGGCATCATCAAAAAAGAGAGAGAATTATTGGAACACCTGCCTATAAAGTAATGATTGAACATGTTGAAACATAGTTGACCAATGTCAAAATATTCTTAAAAAACTGTTGAAACATATAAAAAGAACGCTTGAACATGTAAAGACGGACGAACATGGCAAAACTAATAAAAACATCATATTTCACTTAATCATACACCCATACAAAAGTTAGATGCTCCACACATGTGATGTTCCAAGGACAAAAAATCATGGCACACCTATTTACTATGTTCTTCATCGGATCTAGCCACCTAGCTCGTCAGGCTAGATGGTTTGGGGAGGATGCGGGCATCTTCTCCAAGTTCCGTCCATCTTCATTTCTAGATTTGACATGAGAGAGAGGAGGAGGAAGAGGAGATGCCGCATCTGATGTCGTCGCCGGCGAGGAGCTACACCGATGAAGTGGCCTTGCGCTAACCACCAACTCGCCCCGAGCTTCTCGTCAGACCATCGCAATGGAAAAGTAGAGGTAAGCGACAACAAGTGATGGTTGGCTCCTATACACAATGCACCTCTAATCTTTTGGGCCGAGCGAAGGTTCATGGTCGTGTCCGATTACCACATCTAATGTCATCGCCGGTGAGGAGCGGCGCCGCTGAAGTGGCCTGCGCTGGCCTCCAACTTGTCGTGAGCTTTTCGTCAGGCTACCGCTCGCTCGTTGCTTCAAAGGGGAAGGGAAAAACAGAGGAAGCAACAACACGTGATGGTGGGCTCCTATACACGGTACGTCTCTAATCTTTTCAGCTGATGAGCTGAGCAAAGGTTCCCGATCGCGTTCGATTTGCTTTACTGCGCTGGACGTCGGATAATTAGCATTACCGATAAACTAATGATTTATGGTTAGTTGTCTACAAAAGAACAAGGTGCCCCTCTTTGACAGGGTTGGAAAGCTTGGTTACCGTGTAAGCTGAAAAGTTAAGAGCAACAACAAGGTAGAGTGCTCCATCATGCGATACATAGGACCCTCGAGCGCTCCCATCGGGTGACTCAGGGCCGGGCGAACTGCCTCGCAACCCTAGCATCTTCCAGCCGGCCTTCCTCCCCGCTGCCGCCAACGGTAGATACAGTGGGCCTCCCTCCCTTTCTCTCCATGTCCTCCATCTCCCCTTTTCCTCTCTTTCCTCCCATCTTCCTTCTTGGTGATTCAGCGCTGACATCGGTGATGTGGCTATAGCTTCGGCGGCTTGCGGGCAGATCTGGTGGGGCAATGGCTGGATTTAGCGGTCGGACTTTTGGATTTGGCGCAGCAGCCCGGGTGTTAGCTTGCCTCTGGTGCGGCTAAAAGGCAAGTGGTCCGCAAGCTGCGTGGCGGCGAGCTCTAGCATGAACCTCATGCAAGTATATGTGAAGCCACTTATATGAATCAAGAAAGAGTGCTTCTGTGTTTAGTGTTCTAGAACATTGCCTTGTGAGCAGTGGCGGATCTAGGATTTTGATAAAACCCGGTCCAACTATCGGCAAGTTAAGTTGTTAGATCAAACAGTAAATAATGTTCATAGTAATGTACGATGAAAATTTGTCCAATTACACACTCAATTTGTCTAATAGAAAAGTAAAATACAAATGAAAGGCAAATTTGTGGACTGGGCATCGGGCTCCTGGGTCGACTATGGCATGTGGCCAGTGGCCTTTGGGCCTGGGTGTGGCCCGAGTGGCCCTAGGCCTTGATCCGCCCCTGCTTGTGAGAGAAAGAGAAGTCTACTAAGTGAGCTAGTTCCTTGGGCCAATAGAGGCTTGTTCCATTGACGTGGGGCGGTGCAGGTTGGAAGTTGTTTTTTGGTGGCATGACGGTTGGATCTGGCGCGTGGTGGACCGGCCCGGCCTTCTTCTGTGTCTTTCTTCTCCCGTTGGGTTCACGGTGGCACCGGAGTTGCTGCGGCACGTGGCCAGATCCGATAGCACGACTTTGTGTCTGTTCTACGAGCGTGTGGAGGGTGGCTCTTGGGTTTTCATTCTCTAGGCGAATGCCTGCCTATCTGACGACTGTCGATGATGGCAATACCCTTTGGCATCGCTACCCTCCTTGAAGGCTTTGTCATGGAGATTACCAGGGCGAAAGCCCTACCCACTTAGGCCATTTATGACAATGCCTCTCGGTACCGTTCCCTCATAGAGGTATCACTACAGGTATCCCTTTCCCCAAAAGATTTTTGATGGACAGTAGAGCAAGTGCACTAGTTGGAGCAGTCCTGTCACCCTTCTTTTATGGCGGTGAGACCCATCCTCCTCCTAGGTGCTGGTAGCAGTAGTGGCTGTCATGACACGTGCAACGCAATTGAAGCGATGTCGCAGCTCCCCTCTCTTGTAGTGACGACACCCGTTCTTTTCAAGTTTGCCTGCGACAATAGCGACTTTCTTGTTGCGAGGTGTTTGCAGTGTGCACAGCTCGCTTTCGCATTCCTCTATGTTGGTGGCTCTCGCTCTAGAGGGCCGGTAGTAACATAGGTGGGTGTCGTTTAGACTTCCTTTGGCTAAGCTCATGTCATTAGATGGTGTTCACCTCATGTCCAACTAATAATAACACTCTTACAACAAATTGAGTAGCTATGTGCCATTTTTGCAAAACAACCGTCCCATCATTCATATTGAGGACTGTCTGCTGGGTAGTCGTTTACTCTTTATATAGACCATGAATAATTTGATTCGGCCGAAGGTTTAAGTCCAATTTGAGATCAGGGGATCCTTTTTAAGGCGACAAGGACTGCTAGCTATGTATTCCGAGTTGGCCGATTGGACATTGTCGTTATCTTTCACGGCTTTACTCTGATTTATGATTCGATACAAAACTATTTACTGTTTATGTAAACTGAATAATATAAAATGTAAATTAAATACTTTATTAGCTAGTGCATGTTGCGACTATATTCAATTTAATTGTCCACTGTGAGATACAACTATGATCTTCCAGGACTAGTAATTGATCACCGCTGATTCGGTAGACATACCGAGCATCATGATAGATGTTCTTCCGAGACTAATGGAATTTAGGTCTGACGGTTGGTTGCAGGTCTTAAAGCCTATGAGGCTCCTACTTGGTATGTAATAATTTTAGGACTTCCGCTTGTTGTATCTTGGTTTCGGCTATGTTGAGATGCATAGTAGACTGGCAGTAGGTGGCCCCTGGGTGACCTTCGCCATTTTTTTAAAAAAGGCGCTACTTGCGCCAAACAACTCCGATGATGACTTGTGGATGTGATGTCCAAAGTCAATAAGAAGTAACCAATGGTGATTGTGCAAGCAGATTAGCTTATAATAGGCAAAGTAACCAATGGATTTTATGAAATCTTTCGATATGCCCGCATAGAATATACAAAGTTACAACAACTTGCGCTGCATTTTGCGAATCCAGGAGTCTTCAAAGATGCGATGGGAGCCGTGTAGACTTGCCAAGTGATCTTGGTTGTTGCTCGTATCCGAGTCTAACCAAGCCGGTGGGAAGGCAGCTAGCCAGCTAGCGTCGTGGCTAGTGCCTTGTTCTTTTTAAGCTAAAGTTAAGTTTACTGTATCAAAATTTGTTATTTTCATATAACCTATGTGTTGTAATAATTTGCAACGTTTTTTTCAAAACTTTTAGGGTTCAATCAAAGATCTTTAAACTATTTTTTAATTATTTTTTAGTCTTTTTAGACACCTTTTCGAGAACTCTCAAATTTTGTTACAGTAAAAGGTGTGGCAACGGGGACATTCCCTGCCGGGGAGTGCCTCCCCATCCTTATCCCCACGATCCAAAATTTTCTCCGTCTCGATCCCTGTTCTCCGTCTCGGGGATAAAATTTTTCCGTCCGTATCCCCATTCGGGTAATGGAGCCCGTCGGGGACCCATCCCCGCAAAAAATTCACATAAAAGAAAAGCTATCATCACCATTTTTACCGTAAAATCACACTAAACGGGAAGAAAAAATTAATAGGATGAGTTGATACATTGAATATCTGGTTGCTACATATCAGAAAATGTGAATATAATGAGTTAGATGATATGTTTGCGACATAATAATTCTAATAGACAAAAATAATTTTGGGTCCCCAACCGGGTCCCACGGGGAAGAAAATTCCCCGTCCCCATCCCCACCATCCCCACGGGGGATAGTTTTTTTCCCGTTTACATCCCTGTGGTGAAACATCCCCCCATACTCGTCCCCTAATAGAAGAATTCCCCACCGGGGATCGAGAAATGGGTCCCGATTGCCACCCCAGCTAGGTCGTAGCCCATGAGGACTGGGGAGGAGGGCATCGTCTAACCTATTCATGGGCAGTGCCCAGCCCACCAACCCAGCCCAATTTTGCTAGGCTAGGCTAGACCGAGCTTCACCACTTGTCGGGGCCCTGCCTCGAAATATGTAGGGCTACGGAGAAAGACTTTGAAGATAGTGAAAGTTGTGATTTATTTATTTATTTTAATGGGCAAGTTGTGATGTTTTGATAGCAATTTTTAGGCAGATGGACAAATTTCATAACATCATAGCCTTCAATAATTTATATAATAATAAAACGTCATATTCCATTAAAAAGAACCGACACAACTCGAATAGCGTTCCGTCTATGGGAACTATAGGTTGTGGATTCAACCAATGATTCTCATATTCTAGTTTTAACAGTCGTCGTAGATATGCACACATATGTGCCTTGATGTTAGTTTATAATTCCAAACATGTATTTGGGCGCACAAGTGAGCATGCGTATGATGTGGGAGTGGTGGTGTGAGTTTATGTGCACTTGTGTTTCTACCCTTTTTCAAGAAAGAACCGGCTATATCATCAGCCACTCCGCATGTTACATACACAGATATAAAACCCTTTTGAGTGCCAACCCAACAAAGATCACCCTGTCAAAAACCGAACATTGAAAGAAAGGCTCTTTTTGGTTCGCGGTTGGATTTGGTTCGATTTGATTGGACTAAAAGTTAAGATCATTTAAAAAAAGGTATGAAAAGACTAAAAAATTATGTAAAAAATATTTTTGAGATCTTTTAGTAAAACCATATATACAACGCCCTAACAAAATATATATTACACTAAGTAGTCTGTACTAAAATAACAAATTTTAATTCAACCAAATAAAATCAAATCAATCCACCAACAAATAGACTTAGAAAACATGGTAACGACAAAAGGAACTCTTCAAAGGATACTGGCTGCAAGGGAATACACCGAAGGAGACACGTTCGGCCCAAACAAAGGAACTGGCGCAAATTTTTAACCGCTCAAATAAGGAAGTCAGTCGTTTGATATATTTAAAAATAATATATCATATTTATATAACAAATATATAACATCTTCAATAAACTAGCGATGGTATAGTCTCCAAAATTAATATTATCTCACATTTAATAGTACGCATGCATCCAAAAATTCGTTATAGGCTAGGGCAACTCTTAGTTCATGTTTTTTAGGCTGATCAAAACGGCTGAACAGCTAAATTTCAAGAGCTTCTCGAGTTAGTTTCGAGATTCGGATCTATTTCGTTTGACTTCTTTTTAAAGCGTTAGAACCCATATTCAAAACAACAAAAAAAGAAACGAACCCAAAAAACTCAAAATATTTGCTTTTTAAAAATGTAGATAAGTCATTAAGTTGTTAAGCCGTTAAGTTGTTAAGCTGAAAAGAATCAGGCCTTAGTACTAAATAATCTTTATCTTTATCTCTTTGTCTTCTTCCCTCCACATAAAAAAACAAAAAGACTGAGTTGAAATCTTTATACTCAGTTGAGCCTCCTTGCTTGAGTGCCCTGAATCATGGGGTAACTGCACAAGTAGTGCCTTTTAAAATAAAATGACGACGAACGCAATTTTAAAGTGTTTGGAGCAATGTAGATTATTACTTAAGAGATTTTGTGATAACATAAATGGAAATGAATCATTTATTCCTCTCGACCTAACAGCTCAAATTAATCTTGATTATTTTATGCTATTATAGTAGTAGCATGTTTTGTGGAAGAATCTTTCAATGGATAGTCAGATCAAAAATATACTACCTCCAGTCACAAAAAGAAGTCGCCGTTGACTTTTGGTCACACCTTTGACCATTCGTCTTATTAAAAAAAATAGTTCAAATATGTAAAAATATAAGTAATATTTAAACTTTAAAGTACATTTAATAATAAACCAAGTCATAACAAAATAAATAATATTTATATAACTTTTTTGAATAAGACGAATGATTAAAGGCATGTCCAAAAGTCAACGGCGACTTTTTTTTTGACCGGAGGGAGTACTACCGTTCTAGTATTTCTGCTAATATGTATCCTAAAATAGCAATATTATTTATATGAATAAATTGTATGATAGGTATCTAAGGTTGCTCCAAGTGTTCGATTAGGCCCCAAATCTAGAAAACTGCACGATTACGTAAGTGAGGTCTAAAAAAAATGAGTTGGGCAATATGCTAACGTGGGCGGTCATGTAATATGTCCATGTGTCAATTATTTGCAAGAAATAAGTCCCTCCAGCCTCCATATTGCCTACCACTCTACCTCCATGTTCTTTCTTTCCTCCAATCCTCCCCTTTCTCTCACTCCGGCCCTCGGTTTGCGAAACGGCCGGTTAACCGGGCTCCACGACCGGCTAATTAGGAAAACCGCCCGTTCAAACCGTTTGTAATTTATCCAAATGAAATTTAAATCAAAACATGTATAAAATTTGCAAAAATAGTATTAATTATTTTAAACACTTTGGCTCAAACAAAAATTTAAAAATCAATATTTTGTTATTATTTTATATGATTTTATGTTTTAAAAAATTAAAACTGCGGCTAGCCACCCTGAGCCGTGGCTAAGCATAAAAAACCGCGGCTAACCGGATCAAATTTTGGAAAGTTTTAAATACACATTCATGCACCAAATTGTGATAAAACCGCTGCTAACTGCGGCTAACCAGTTGACGGTTTTCTCAAAAAAAAAAAAAACGGTTTCGTAAATTCTATGGGTGAGGCCATGGTGATCGGTGATGGCTGGAGAAGGCCGGCGATGGCCGTCGTTGGGAAGGAGGACCTTGACGGCTACACTCTCCCGTGAATCTTTGCACAAAATAAGGCAGGAATTTGCTTGTAAACATGCTCGGTAAGGTTTGGACGCAATTACTTGGATGATTGATCATCAGTGGCCTTCAAATCGACAACGGTGGCCGGAGGTGGTGGAGTTGGCTGGAAACCCTAAATCTGGAATTGCTGGTCCAAATCACAACCAAAACATAAAAAAAAAAACTTGGGGTTTTATTCGCCTCGCATTTGCGTACTGCGATATGGCATCAATTTGAGTGATAACATCACTGAATCAAGGCTCCAATTTGCGGGTTGCGTGGCCAAGCCAGGCTTGCAGCAGGTATTTAAGCTTTGGGCACTGTCCAAGTGCAAACTACTTCTTTGGACACTCCTTCACAAAAGGATCATGACAGCTGATGCCCTACTCCGTTGCCAATTGCTAAACGATTACTTCTGCCCTCTGTGCAGGCGTGACTTGGAAATGCCCGAGCATCTTTTCCTGCAGTGCGACTTCAGCTCCTTTGTCTAGACCCGGGTGGCAACCCTTCTCAATGCTCCACGCCTTGACCCCTTGGGCTGGACTCAGATTAGCTGCCTCGCAGCATGGTGGTCGGCCGACATTCTTCAGGGCGGGCCTTCTAGTGGTGACCTCTCAGCCGCCTCCGCCACAATCTGGTTGATTTGGCACAAGTGTAACAACTGGATCTTCCACCAGGCTGTTAGGCATGTCTCGGTCTTCTTTATCTCGCTACTTGATGACCTACACCTATGGGAGGCCGCGGGAGCCCCTTTTATAATTAGGTAGTTGCTTCTTTTGTGCTCACATGGGAGGGGCCTTTATCTCCCACCATCCTATACTTCCCCTCCACTTTTTCAACCAATACAAGGAAGCTCACCTGTCCTTTGCTAAAATATAAGATTGAGGAGAAGACCGTGAGTTTGAAGAAATTGGGTTTAATCCAAATACTTCCTCTACCAAATTTGGGCATCAATTTTTACCATCAATTTGAAGGAAATGGTTTTAATCCAATTACTACCTTTACTGCATGGCATGAGGATTGAGAAGGATCATATTGCATATACGAGTTACTACGACGAGAGCTATGTCCCCCTCGCCCTCCCCGCGATGCGATACTCCATCCCCGGCGTCCACTCACCAACCCTTGTAGGTCCAGGACCTGGGGGGGAGAATCTCTATGCACTCTCCATTCGTCGCCACCCTCCCGCCCAGCCACCGTTGCACCTCGAGCCAACTTACCACTCACCTATCCTCCTTACGCCCGTTCCTCCCTTGTCTGGATTTGGACCTGGATCTGGAAACCCCGCGTCGTTGGCGTCCTCCACCGGCTCGTTGCGTTGTGTCCACATCCCAACCAGCGAGGAGCTCCTAGCCTCGCCACCACCCCCTACACGCGTTGCCCCCTCACTTGCCTGCCACACACCGTTGCCTGCAGGTGGTGCCTCTCCAGCTGTGTTGCCTGCCACATGGTCGAAAAATGCTCCGACCACATTAAGTCTGCTCCATCTGCCACCCTACCTCTACATTTACTTAATAGACTTGGTCCGCCATTGGGGAAGGCCCCGTTGTAGTCATCTCGCCTTGTGCAGCCTTCCTCCTAGGCGTAGGTATTGAAGGGTAAAGTTGTTTGTCAGTCGAATGGCCTTGATGATGTTTGGCAGGAGGTCAAGTACAAGTACTGGTGGCGTAAATGCAGGGCAAATGGCCTTCACTCGCCCCCTGCCAAGTATATTTCTCTTCGAGAGCTCTTTCGGAAGGAAGCCCGTGGTCGCTGTTTTAAATGCCTCTTTCTTGGTCATTTAGTCTCTGGTTGTAGAAATCCTCCAACGTGCATCCTTTGCAAATCGCAAGGCCACAGGGCAAGAGAGTGTAGAGGTTTCTGGTGTAAGGCTACTTCTTATTCCCAAGTCGTTCCTCTTTCTGTGCTAGGGAAGGAGGCTTCTTTGCAACGTGTTGCTGCCATGGAGGATGTTGAGTACTCTTGGCCTGCTCTGGATGTGATCTCCTTCACTTCCGGGGACCCTCGTCTTCGGCATGGCCATGATGTATGTTTCCAAGCCAGTGCTTTGGCCACGGACCGGGCGGATCGGGTCCTATCCGATGTCGTGCTGGTTGTCGTTAACCCATCAAACAACTTCGTCAAGCTTTTTACGCTGTGTCAAACTCTTGTTCAGGCATTCCACCTTGTTGACATTGAAGTTTCCGTCCACACCCCTAGTAGTTTCTACATCAAGTGTTCCTCCTCCTAGGTCTGTGATGTTCTAGCCGCTGCTAAATCATTTAGGGATGTTGGGTGTGAGTTGCACTTCATGGCTTGAAACCCTAGATCTAATGTTGAGGCCCGTTCAGCAAGATTCAAAGTTAGATAATGCTTTGAGGGGGTTCCTAGGCACTGCTGGATTGTTCAGATGGTAGCTGAGTTGTTGCAGTGTCATGGAGTGGTTGTTCCAGTACTGGATAAGCCAACGAAGGATGAGGACTCAGCTTGCCTCTGTATCTAGGCATGGGTACCCAGTGCGAATGGTTTGCCTAAGAGAGCTACCTTTCAGCTAGAGAAGGGTGGTGGCAGGAGAGATGAATTCGATGGGGACCCGCACTCTGAGCGTACCCAAGCCAGGTTCCTCTCCTACAAAGTTACCATTCACCTAGACTATGTTATTGATTTTGGTCCTATTGTTTATGAGCCTACGGCTGAGCAGCAGGACTATCCCCTAGTTCTTGACTTTTTCTGCAGGTTGGGGATGTTAGATGGCGCAAGTTTTCCTGGTGAGAGTTCTTATGCAGTGCAAGTCATTCAACGTTGACATGGTTCGCCTCCCCCGTTAAATGCTTCTAGGTTCGCTCATTCCTCCTCAACGGCGGGCGGTTCTACTAATGGGGGACGCACCAGGCGGAGTGCCCTTCATCGCCTTGGGCATGTCAAATCTGGGTAAGCCTTCCAAGGGAGGAATCATGGCTTCCTTCCTTCTGTCCTTTAGCACTAGGTCAGAGATGTTGGCTTCTAGCTTGTGCCTTCTTCCAAGAGTTCGTGTCCGGCTGCATCCGCTGTTAGTCCAGTTGAGGAAAATCTTGTTCAGGGCACACTACCTGAAGTTGTGGGGTTGGGCGTGAATCACGTGTATGGAGATCACTTCGACGAGGTGGTTCGCTCACTTGCTAGCCTGACTACTATTTTGGAGGCGGGAAGAGAAGACCCCATGCGTATTGAAGCTGACCTGGAGCACCGTGCTAATAAAAATTTCTTGGGGGGTTGCCAGTTCCTTTGTCTGCATTGTTACCTGTGTCTAATTGTAGCAGCCCACTTGCTCTGCCTTCCCCAAATGTAAATGATTTCACACCTGAGGTTCCTTCCCAGCTTGTCGAGGTGGCACCTGAGGACTGCTCTAATTATCTTTCAAAAGTGCTCATCAAACCTCTCATTGTGCCATTGCTCCTAGATCTTGCTCCTCGTACCGTGCAGGCCAAACATATCCCCAGGAGTGTCAGGCTGGCTGTTCACCCTCTGGCCAGCTTGGCGGTTGTTGATAGGGCAAAGCAGAACATCGCCAAGCAAATGGGAATGGTTTTAGTGGGAGATAAGTCGCTTGGGGAGGCCAAGCTCTAGAAGTACTTGCAGGCCTTCAACCTTCCTCTGTTTGTGGAGATGATCATGACGTTATCTGACCTTGTGCACCTCAACAAGATTCCGGACCTCCTTCAGGCGACGGGGCTAGTGCCTGGGAGATGCCGACTTAATGTCGTTCATCTGCAAGTCTAGTCGTTCATTGAGCTTCGTTTTTATGCGTCACTTGTGTTTTTGTTCTGTCCAGTTTTGTCCCGTACCTTGTTAGGGGAGTGTCCTAGGTGTTCTCGACACTCTTCAGCTATTTGTCAAGCCTTTTGTGCGTCTTGTGCTTGTTTGAGCTCCGGCCTAGAGTGGCCTCAGTGTAAGTCTGCCCCTGCGTGGGCGACCAGTTATGTACCCAGTTACTATGGTTTTTATGCCAGTGCTTTGCCTCGTTGCGGCTGCCAGGCTGCTTCTGTCTTTCAAGGGTGTCTTGGTGCTGCTTTTGTCTTACCATGCAGCACAAGAATTGTAGAATCATGTGTTGTAATGTTAGGGGACTCAATGCCCCAGCTAAGAAGGTTGCAGTAAGGAGTTCAATAATAAGACAGAGAGCTACTATTATTTGCATTCAGGAGTCCAAGTTACAAGAGATCTATGCTATCTGTATGAGAGTTATTGGGGATGATTTTCTTGACAACTACTGTTTTCTACCATCTGAAGGATCAAGAGTAGGGATTCTACTAGCCGTGTCCTCAAGATTCTACAAGTTATCTGACGTCAGGCTGGGTACACATTCGGTAACAGATACAATAACTTATGTCCTTACTTATATAAGTTGGTCCTGCACTAGTGTTTATGGTCATTAGCCTCCCTCAGATAAGTTGATCTTTTTGCGAGAGATTGCAAGTTTGGTTCATGTGGTACAGGATGCTTGGATCCTACTAGGGGACTTCAACATGATTTTTTTGGTCTCAGATAAGAACAAACTAGTGAGGGATTAGAGGTTGATGACTGCTTTCAAGGCTTGTATTGATTCTCTAGCCCTCAAGGAGGTAACCCTCCAAGGGAAGAAATTCACCTGGTCGAAGGAAACGAAGGATGCCACTTTAACAAAGATTGATCAAATTTTCATTTCTGCTGCCTAGGAAAGTTTCTACCCAAATTGCACTCTTAATGCCTTATCCTCTTCAGTATCTTATCATTGCCCTTTGCTTCTTACCGATCACACTAGTTTCAACATGTAGAAAGTTTTTGCTTTGAAAGTTTTTGGCCAAATCTTTCTGGGTTCTAGGAGGTTGTTCAAACAGCTTGGTTGAAACCAGTGCACACATTGGATGCCCTTCGTCGAGTGCACATTAAGCACTGTCGGACAACCAAGGAATTAAAGGCTTGGAGTAAAGATATTTTAGGGGCAACAAACTGCTCCTAGCCATAACAAAAGAGTTAATTCACTAGATAAATATAGCTGAGGAGTGCAGAATCTTAACTCTGCCAAGATTGAGTTCAGAAGGCAATTGAAGTGTAGGGTACTTGGGCTAGCTACGGTTGAAAGAATTCGGTTGAAGCAAAGGTCGAGGCTACATTTTATCAGAGCAGGAGATGCTAACAGAAAATTTTTCCACAACAAGGTTAATGCAAGAAAGCGCAAAAATCTTGTTGGTACGCCCTCACATGGCCACAGAGAGCTAATTTCCAATGAGGAGAAGCATGCTAAGTTTCTCTCACTTTTTAAGGGACTTCTTGGTAACAAAATACCGAGAAATTTCACTCTTAGCTAAAGTAACCAGGGGGTCACCTCTCATGACCTTGCTGACCTTGACCGACCTTTTGGGATTGAAGAAATAACAACAGCAATCAGGTCACTTCATCGAGAGAAAGCTCATGGACCTAATGGTTTCATTGGAATGTTTTATCAAGTTTGTTGGGAGATGATCCAAGAAGACATTGTCAAGGCAATGGATCAACTTTATAGTTGCAATGGTCGGCACCTTTCACTTCTCAACAATGCCCACGTTGTCTTACTCAAAAAGAAAGAAGATGCTTTTTCCACTAATGACTACATGCCCATAAGTCTCACACAAAGCTTTGGCAAACTTTTCAGCAAGATCCTTGCTAATCGTTTAGCATTGCATGACTGATTTGATATCCACCTCTAAGAGCGGCTTCATAAAAGGGTGTTGTCTCCAAGATAATTTTATTTTTGCCAAGGGGG
The DNA here is from genome assembly GCA_005191435.1 of Raddia distichophylla. NCBI lineage: Eukaryota > Viridiplantae > Streptophyta > Magnoliopsida > Poales > Poaceae > Raddia > Raddia distichophylla. The sequence goes on from SPJY01000102.1 coordinate 3,105,189, forward strand.
CAATACAAGACCTGCATAAGAAGATGAAAGTGAGCCTTTTCGTTAAAATTGACTTCGCAAAAGCCTTTGGCTCTATTAGCTAGGAGTTTCTTTTGGAGTTTTTGCAAAAGCTTGGATTTGGGTAGAAATGGAGAAATTGGATTGCCATTATTCTGGCTAGTTCATCATCTCGTATTCTTTTAAATGGAAATCTTGGGCAAAGCTTTGCTCACAGGCGAGGGTTAAGACAGAGGGACCCTTTGTCACCCCTGTTGTTCGTTCTGGCCCTTGAACCTATCCATTATATGTTCAACAAAGCAAGACAGTTGGGATTTTTAGGAAGTGTTTCTCTGGAAGGTGGATAAGTCGCAACTTTCCCTCTGTGCAGATGATGTTACCATTTTTTTGAAGCCCTCTTTGTAGGACATTACTACCTTGAGCACTGTCCTAAATTGCTTCGGTATGGCTTCTGGCCTCTTTGTCAATGTTCAAAAATCAGAAGTCTTTCCGATTGGATGTCAGCATGTTAATCATCAGGAGATTCTTGCTCCACTTCCTATGCAAATCAAGCACTTTCCTAGTAAGTACTTAGGGTTGCCTCTTCGTCCTACTAATTTAAAGAAAGCCGACTATCAACCTCTTTTCAATAAAATTGGGAAACGAATAGCTGGTGGAAAGGGTCCCCTCTCCAAGGCAGCTCGGCTAGTGCACATTAATTCAGTTCTAACTTCCTTGGCAGTTTTCCATCTCTCTGTTTTTGAATTTAGCGAATGGGCACTAAGGAGAATTGATAAGCTTCGTCATGACTTCTTTGAAAGGGGAGCTCCAGTAGTGGAAAGGAAGCTTGCTTGGTTAATTGGAAGTGGGCTTGTAGGTTAAAGAATCTGGGCGGACTAGGTGTCAAAGAGCTCTCTCTTTTTGGTCGTGCTTTGAGGCTATGTTGGCTTTGATACGCTTGGGAATCTTTCTCAAGGCCTTGGTTTGCATTCCATATTCCTATTAGTGCAACTGATTGAGACCTATTTAGAGCAAGCACCCGAATTGCTATTGGCAATGGAATGTACACAAAATTCTGGACGGATCATTGGCTGCAAGGTGAAGCGCCTCAAAATATAGCACCTCTCTGTTTCCTGAAAACCAAAAACAAGGGTATCAATGTAAGCCAGGGTATGCATAATGGTGCTTGGATTTCGGACCTTGTCGATCTGTTTTCTAAACATGAACTTAATCAATTTGCAAGTTTATGGCTACAAGTGCAACAGATCAATCTGTGTTAATAGGAGGATAACTTGGCATCGAGCTGGACTAGCAATGGAGTCTACAATGCAAAGTCGGCCTACAACACGCAATTTCTTGGCGCTGCTGTTGACCGTTTTTTCCATGCCATTTGGGCGGCCAGGGCAGCACTGAAATGCAAAATATTTGTTTGGACAGCAATACAAAATAAAATCCTCACTGTTGATGGGCTTGAAAGCAGGGGATGGCCGAATTTCTTGTTGTGTCCTCTCTGTGGTTTAAATGCTGAGACAGCTAATCACCTACTTGCACGGTGCCCTTTAACTAAAATCATTTGGCGCAATGTGATACATGAGTTGCAGGATTTCAACATGAGGATACCGTGTATTGCGAAAGATTTTGGAGATTGGTGAGTCTGCACGCAGAATAAGGTTCCAAAGAGCCAGAGGAAGCAGCTCGATGGTCTCATCATCTTCGTCTCTTGGAATGTTTGTGTGATATCCGAATAAAATTATTATATGTCCCAAGTTTTTAAAATAAAGAAAAACTAAGGTACATTCAATTTCATTATAAATCCTTATCGAAATATATCAAAACCTAGTGTTTGGATGTGTCCGATAGGCTATTTTATGCTGAAGCCATGCTTAGAATTTGGGATAAAGTCTTGGCAACATGTGTCCTAGCTCCAAATGCACCTCTCACCTTTTCCTAATTTTTGGGTTTTTTGGAAAATAGGATTAAGCCTGAAAAGGCCTAATTTAGGAGGTATTTCGCATGAAATCATGAGAAATATTTATCCAAAAATTCTCCAATAATGGGGGAGTCTTCTAGATACATTAGAAAACCTGCCGCCTAAGTTTTGGCCACACAATCCCAAGGAAGGTCGGGATCTTAATTCGACAAGTCCTGAATTCTAATACGAGTAGGTTTAGAACTTCTATTTCTTCCCTAACTCGACCTGGCCGAATCCACCCCTCCCCCAACACTATATAAATCCCAAGACCCCCTCTTACCTGAGGGGCGGGTTCGTCTCTGAGACCGAATGGCTTAAATGGGGAACGCCCTTGGGTGGTGTCCAGAATTAGTAGGCACCCTACCGCGGCGGGCACCGGCGGGGCCGGGGAAACCAAAAGAAAGGGCATGCAAAGTGGTGGGCGTAGTAGGTTGGAACAGTCTTGTACTATATCTCCTACGGGATGAGACAGGACTTGTAAAGAACGTGTACACACTCTGCAGAGTTAAAACTATCATGATAGCCGTGTCCACGGTCATGGACGTTGCGAGAGGTTTTCACATGTAGTCCCACCATTTTCATTAATTGAACTTGACTAGTGTAGTCTGGGATTGGCCTGGTGTGAGATTGCACCTTTCTTTGATGATCATCGGTATTGCCTAGAGTGCTGGGGAAACGAGTAGGCTACGCAAGCGCAAAATCAAAATTTTCTACCACGAATCACCCAAGAGCACATGCAAGTAGAGGATTACAGATCGTTACCCTTGACGCGCAAATGCAGCAGAAACAGTTTCTCGCGCGTAGAGGAAGTAGATGTACACATCCCGATCACTACCGAGTGCTCGCCTGTGCTCGCCGAGTGCTCGCCGGTAGTCGCCAAGTGCTCACCTGTGCTTGCCGACGATCCAACCGAACAGCGCGTCCACGTACGGCAGTGCCTCTAGCAGTATCCACACGTACCGAGTAGGAACGCCACTTGGGGTGTGCTTGCACCTCGCCGTGCGGCTAGGGTTTCTGGAGAGCAGGATGGGCGCGACGGCTAGGCGTGGTGAAGGCTCTGCTCATGCACTAACACCGCCCTGTGCCTCTCCTTATATAGTCACGCTAGTGGGTTTCGGCCCGCTAGGGTTCTATCTCCTACGTAGATCATATCCACGCACAAACCCGCTAAACAGTTCCAACCCATTAAGTGTGTGACCCGTTAGGTTCAGTGCAAGTCGGCCGTTGATCCAGAAACCCGTTTCCAATCCACCGATCAACAGCGGCACCTAGCAGTACGTATTGACCCCCAAATGCACAGAATCAATATTCGGCTAAACCTTCATACACTCACATACCAATCCCTTTGACACCCGATACCAGTCAAGCTCAAGGCGAGATGTGTGCCACCCTTGTCGATAGCTCGACCACTTCACTCGGCAGTGGAATGGATACATACCATGACTAACTCCTTATTCATATTAGCATGGCCGTGCGCTTTTCCTATCCATCCACACGAAGAGCCCAGAGGTATCTCTCCTGTTATCAAGGAGGGGCAAATCCTATCTTGATTATCACACCCCTGGTTATGTATCGTGGCATACCCAGTAGGCACCTTTATAACTACTCTATTAGGTGTAGCGTTTGATGATACTGAAATATACGAGTCAACATGCTGGGTATCCATAACAATCTCAGGTCTAAGGACCATATAGTATACCACTTGAGATTATACGCTGATGGCGCTATAAGAGATAACAACTCACAACGTCTCGAAGTAGGTCTGTCCGACTGCCCATATTCTCCAACATGCGTTCATACTATTGGTTTGATACCTCTATGTCTATGATATGTGAAACATTACCATCAACCAATACGTATGTTGATTAAATCATAACCGCTCCTCGTAATGATATGGACCAGGGATCCATTTACAATAATGTCACTTAACAATGTGTTTCACAATCAAGTTGTACCCAATGGATAAAGTCATGACATTTATTCAATGAACCGATAAACAATGTTATCATATGTACATGAACAAAGACTTGATTCTATCATCACTATGATTGATCTAGGGCATATCCCTTTTGTAGAGATCATGCATTCACTTAATAAATTACTGCCAACTAAAACTTGATTAGAGATAGGTTTTGGTGTAAAATAACCTATCCCCTATCATTGCCCTTGCACACTCATTATAGCTATCGCGGATGTATTTATTATTCAGATTACGGCCAGGACCAGGAGGGTTCTGACGGAGGTGCGCAAGTTTAGCTATGGTGTCCGGGTCGACGCCTTGAATATCATTGCAGTTTTTTTATCGTTACTCTGATATTACTTTTTCTCTTTTTTTGGATCTTGGTGAACGGCTAAACATTGATTCCTGTTTTTAATGTAATAGCAAATGATGCTACCTTTTGAACCATTATTTAAATCTAGTTATTATACACTGTGATGATATCCCCGAATTGTCCATCTTGAGATACTAGCTTGGGCCTAGTATTGCCACATGATGTGGGACTCCTTGTACAAGTATTGGGGTCATGACAAAGTTGGAAAGAGCGTATCGAGAGGATTTTTAGAGTTAAGTGCCATGATGTTGTGCAGATCCTTCGGGCCATTAGGCAGGATTTGGTGAATTGGATGTTGGCTTTCAGTTTTGATGACAATGGTCGAAGCTCACAATTCAGCAATGTGTCTAGCGTACGTCATGTGAACCAACTCGTAATTATTTGCTCAGTTGTTGCGGATCTGCTCTTGTTAGTGTTAGGAATAGCACTTGTATTTATACGGGGGCCAAAGGGCCAGTATATATACAGAGTACAAGGGCAAAAAGGGAAAGACTAGTAAACCCTAATACAATAAAGGGACGGGCCAAGCCCATATACACAGCCCAATATATCTCTATATACATAGCCCAATATATCTCCAACACCCCCCTCAAACTCATGGTGGCTCAACAATACTGAGTTTGGAGAGACAAGAATAATGATGCTGTCGAGTCTGTGCCTTTGTGAAGAAATCTGCCAACTGATCTGCTGAAGGTACATATTGAAGAGCCACAACCTGCTCCTGAACCTGTGATCTCATATAAGAAGCATCAACACTACTATGTTTGGTGAGCTCATGCTTCACCGAATCCCTGGCAATACCAATAGCTCCTGTACTGTCAGATAAAAGAGAGGTCGGCGTAGCAACACAACACCAAAATCCTCAAGCAACCAATGATGAGGACATCACTAGCTCGGACGTAGAAGAGTCTATTAGCATGCAAGGTCCGATGACACGTGCCCGTGCTCGACGCGTTGGACAAAAGGTGAATTCGTTTCTTAGTCAAATTAATTATTCGATTACGGAACGAATGATACTACCTAATGATTGTTGTTTACTTATTACATGTGAAGGCGCTTCGGAAGGAGTATTGGTAAGAGACAAGGGATATCATGAAGAAAAAGAAAGGAAGAATTCTCAATTGATGCTACTGTGAGAGAAGATGCACTAGTATGGCTGCATGCAAGCAAAAGGGATATCTCATTTTGTGTGGCACGCAATTTATTTTCAGCAATGGAGAATTATTGCCAACTTTGTGGAGACACATGCAAGGAAGGTGTAAGGATCCTAGGCCGAGAGGGGGGGTGAATCGGCTCTTTTCAACTTTTAATTCTCTCGATTCTAATTGCGGAGGCGATTACAATGAAGCACAAACGTCTACTAGGAGGCTCGATGGCACTCACATGCAAGCGATTGAATCAATATGCGGAAGTAAATAAATGAGGCAAGGAGACGCAAACCGAGTTGTTTACCGAAGTTCGGTGCTCAACACATGAGCACCTACGTCTCCGTTGAGGAAACTTCTCACACAGAGAAGTCGGGACTCTCTTGTCCCTAACCCTCAATCCACTCGTGGTAGCTCTTCACCAACACATGGTAGGCGAGCTCCAAACCTTCACACGAAGGCGAGTTCCCTCACACGCGAGAGTTCTCACACCCACGGCGCCGACACACGGCACCGACCACCGACACACGGTGGGTTTCACCTCAACACATGAGGTACCCCCAACACATGGAGGATTTGGATCCGACACACGGACACCTTGGCACCTCCGACACACGGAGATGGCCGCCGACACACGGCGGACTTTGCACACCCCGACGAACGGAGAGGAAGCACCGTGGGAAGCACGGTGACCTTCACGGAGAAGGGTTTGCTTGCGGTACGCTTGATGAAGCTCGGCGACGACGATGTCTCCCGGTGGCAAGAATCCCAAGAGCACAAGACCGGAGACACTCAACCCTCAACCCACCATGGAGGATGGCAAGGCAACCATGGAGAGGGTACAAACCTTGGAGACGACGAGGAGGAGGCTAGGGGGTGCTCTCTTCTTCTTCCTCACTCTCTCCCTCAATCTCACAAGCACATGGAACCCTAGGTGGAGGTGGGAACCATGGGAGGAGCTCTCTAGGTGGCTAGGGCAAAAGGTGGCTGCTAGGGTAGGCTCTCTCAAGTGTTTCCCGTGCTCCTAGCCCCTATTTATAGCCCCTAGGCGAAACCCTAGAAATGGACGGTCCAGATTAAATCGTGAGATTCAGATCGCCCGATCGGACCCCGTCCGGTTCCCGTCGGACGTCGTCCGACAGAAGGTTTGGGCCGTTTTTGTGCTTCGTCGGACGCCGTCCGGTGGCTGGCCGGACGCGTCCGACAGGGCGCTGCCGCGCGTGAACAGGGCGCCCGCCAGGTGTTTGGTCGCTGGTTTAGCCGTCGGCGGACGCCGTCCAGTAACTCGTCGGACGCATCTGACAGTGTGTACTGTCGCTCCTTCGTTCGACCGGACGCCGTCTGGAGGTCGTCGGACGCTGTCGGCTGGGCGATTTCGGCCTTCGTCGGACGCCGTCCGATGGTCGTCGGACGCCGTCCGACAGAGATGATGCGTTTGGGACTTAGCCAAATTTCGAGCTCGCTCGCGTGACAACGGCGCTGTCGGACCCCGTCCGGTGACGGTCGGACGCCATGTGACAGTGAGGATGTTCTCGGGACTTATCCAAATTTTTGGCTTGGGTTCACCGGACGCCGTCCGATG
>SPJY01000102.1:3120407-3132618 GCA_005191435.1 Raddia distichophylla
TTGGGGCGCGGCTCCACCTAGTTCTTATTCCATTGACTCGGCTGAACAAAACAGACTTGATTTCTTTGGTTTAGCTACTGCTATTGTAAGGCCTCTTGGCCCCCAAACACTTGAAGTCTCAAAATATCCATGAGTGATTTTTCTTCCGCTATTGCTCTTTCAATTCTCATCGAATTGCTTGGGCCGTTCTTCGTGAACAGGTCAATCGTGTTTTGACACGGTTGATAACCAATTGAGGAGTGGTTTAGCGATTGCGAGGTTTCTAGTCGCGTTCTTGGATCGTGGTTAGCCGCCCCTTCGTCAAAGTCACAACTCGCCCTCCAAGGATTTCTCCTACGACGGAAGATCGGGACCAAACTCGTGCGTACGCATCTTAAATCGAGGCGTGTGCGTATCACTCTTGACGGTTGGAACTCTCTAGATAGAGCGCCATTCACCTTCACTCTGCACACACTTGACTTCACACATCTCATAACCCGTAATAACTTCGTATAGCATACATTATACGAAGTTATACGAGTGCTACTTGTCAAACAGCTAAGTCTCGCTTAAACCCGCATGGCTTATATACACCTCTCCCTATTCCAAATGCACCTTGGGAAGACATTTCTATGGATTTTGTTTTAGGATTGCCTAGGACAAAGAGGGGAAAGGACAGCATTTTTGTAGTTGTTGATAGGTTTTCTAAAATGGCTCATTTCATACCTTGTCATAAAAGCGATGATGCTACTCATGTTGCAGATTTATTTTTCAGGGAGGTCGTTCGGTTACATGGAGTGCCAAGGACGATTGTATCAGATCGTGACGCCAAGTTTTTGAGCCATTTTTGGAGGACACTATGGAGAAAACTCGGAACGAAGCTTTTGTTTTCTACAACATGCCACCCGCAGACTGATGGGCAAACAGAGGTTGTCAACCGCACACTTGGGACAATGCTGAGAGCAATACTAAAGAAGAACCTGAAGCTATGGGAGGAGTGCTTACCTCACATTGAGTTCGCGTACAACCGGGTTGTTCATTCAACCACAAAGTTGTGTCCGTTTGAGGTTGTTTATGGTTTCAAGCCAACAGCTCCAATTGATCTACTACCTTTGCCCCCATCGGAAAAGGTAAATTTAGATGCCGAGGAGAGGGCAGAGCTGGTGCGCAAGATACATGAGACAACCAAGGCAAACATTGAGAAGATGCAGGCCCAATATAAGAAGAACGCAGATAAGGGTCGAAAAGAAATGTTGTTCAAAGAAGGTGACTTGGTTTGGTTGCATTTGCGTAAGGATCGCTTCCCGGAACAGCGCAAATCCAAGCTAATGCCGCGAGGTGATGGACCGTTTAAAGTGCTTGCAAAGATCAATGATAATGCTTACAAGTTAGAGCTGCCCAAGGAATATGGGGTGAGTGATACATTCAATGTTTGTGACTTATCTCCATACATTGGCACTGAGGACGATCCAGAGTCGAGGTCGACTCCTTCTCAAGAGGGGGAGTATGACGAGGACATCACTAGCTCGCACGTAGAAGAGTCTATTAGCCTGCATGGTCCGATGACACGTGCTCGTGCTCGACGCCTTGGACAAAAGGTGAATTCGTTTCTTAGTCAAATTAATTATTCGATTACAGAACGAATGATACTAAGGAGTATTGGTAAGAGACAAGGGATATCATGAAGAAAAAGAAAGGAAGAATTCTCAATTGATGCTACCGTGAGAGAAGATGCACTAGTATGGCTGCATGCAAGCAGAAGAGATATCTCATTTTGTGTGCCACGCAATTTATTTTCAGCAATGGAGAATTATTGCCAACTTTGTGGAGACACATGCAAGGAAGGCCCATTTATTTTCCAGTCGTGAGGGATCAAATCAAAACAAAATCAACACTTCCTATATTCAGCCACGCACTGCATGCATGGAAAGGGTTGTGCGCAATTAGCCTTATATTCGGTTTCAACAGGAGAAAGAGGTAGCCTTTGATTTTTGGTTGTAGCTACTGCTATTGTAAGGCCTCTTGGCCCCCAAACACTTGAAGTCTCAAAATATCCATGAGTGATTGTTCTTCCGCTATTGCTCTTTCAATTCTCATCGAATTTCTCGGGCCGTTCTTCGTGAACAGGTCAATTGTGTTTTGATACGGTTGATAACCAATTGAGAAGTGGTTTAGCGATTGCAAGGTTTCTAGTCGCGTTCTTGGATCGTGGTTAGCCGCCCCTTCGTCAAAGTCACAACTCGTCCTCCAAGGATTCTCTTATGACGGAAGATCGGGACCAAACTCGTGCGTACGCATCTTAAATCGAGGCGTGTGCGTATCAACCAACGCAGCCAGGTAACCTCTGTCGTCAATAGAGCCATAGCCCGCAACTCAGCCTCTGCATTGGAACGAGAAACTGCCTTCTGCTTTTTAGTCTTCCAATCAATGAGAGAATCACCAAGAAAAACACAATAAGCGGAAAGAGAGCGGCGATCAGAAGGATCCCCAGCCCAGGTAGCATCGAAATAAGCACGAAGGTGTAAAGAGTTGGAACGAGGAAAGAAAAGACGACGAGAGATAGTGCCACGCAAATAGCGCAAGACACTATCAAGACGACGAGCCTTATAACGCTCAAGAGAACCATCAGAGCGAGTCTTGATCTTGTAAACCCACTTGCAAGTAATGGGACGAACATGGGACAGAAGAGAGACAATTTTCCAAGTGCCATTACGGTCAAGTGCAGAAATCTCCTCGGCCATCGCATGCTACCACTCAGGATGAATGACAGCATCACGATAAGAAACCGGCTCAGCAGAGGCAGCACCAGCAAAACCAAAACGCCCAGGAGGTCGAATAGAGCGACAATCACGAAGAGCGTATGGCTGAGAGGTAGAAGCTGACTCCTCAGAGGATGAGCCTATAGGAGAAACCTCAACCGGATGCTGACGGCGAGTGTAAAAGAAAGGATGAGGAGGAACAAAATCAGGTGAAACTGATGGAGAAGAGATAGTTGTGTCGGTAGGAGAAGGAACACTAGACTCAGGATGAAGTGAATCAGTGGACTCAGAAGACACTGGAGGAGGTGTAGACACAGGCATAGACGGCGGAGGTGGAATAGGAAGAGTAGAAATGGGAGTATCTGGAAAAGTTAGAAAAGAGAGGGATTCGACGGTAGAGGATGGATAAGAAGGACGCGGATAAAAAGAACGAGACTCATCAAAGGAAACGTCCCGAGAAATCCGTATCCGACGACCAGTATGATCCCAACATCGATAGCCCTTGTGCTCATCACTATATCCCAGAAAAACACACTCAACTGACTGGGTGGTCAGTTTAGTGCGTTCACGAGGAGCGAGAAGAATGTAGCAGACACACCCAAAGATCGAAGACCAGAGTAGTCTACTGGGTGTCTAGAAAGACGCTCTATAGGAATACCACCTTGAAGAGCAGAAGAAGGCTGAAGATTGATGTGATGACAAGCAGAAGCGACAGCCTCAGCCCAGAAGTGAGGAGGAATAGAAGAAGCAATCATGAGAGCACGTGCGGTTTCAAGAAGATGACGATGTTTACGCTCAGCTACTCCATTTTAAGCATGGGCACCAGGACAAGAGAACTGAGACAGAGTGCCCTGCTCAGCGAGAAAACTACGAAGATGCCCGGAAAGATACTCCCCTGCAGAGTCAGCTCGAAAAACCCGAATAGCAGAGTCAAACTGAGTACGAATCATGGTGGCAAAATTTTTATAGATAGACAACACCTCACTATGAGAAGACATAAAATATATCCAAGTGTGGCGAGAAAAATCATCTGTAAAAATAATGTAGTATTTATGACCATCTTTTGATACAAAAGGGGCTGGGCCCCAGACATCAAAATGAACAAGATCAAACGGATGAGCCGACACAGACTCACTAGAAGGATAAGGGAGTTGCACCTATTTGCCAAGGTTGCAACCCGCACAATCTAGATGTACAGGACCAGACACAGACCCTAAAAGACCACGACAAACCAAAGACGATAGACGAGAACCACAAAGATGACCTAAACGATGATGCCATTGAACAAAAGACGCCGTGGAGGAAGCAGCGGAGACGGAGAGACTGGCAGCAGCAGTGGAAGAAGGACGAAGCCAACCAAGCTCCCTGAGACACTGAGAGTCACGGCGCCGGGGGCCAGTACCAACCAAGAGACCCGTGCGACGACCCTGAACACAGCATGAGTCAGTATAAAAAATCACACGACAACCTAGATCAGTAAGCTGGCCGACAGAAATAAGCTACATGTTTAGGTTAGGAACATGAGAAACAGATGGTACATGAAAGGAAGAAGACAAAAGAGTGCCTCGTCCTGTGACAGGAAGAGAAGTACCATCTACCATCTGAACAGTCAATGGTGTGGTTAAGGGATGAACAGAAGTAAGACATGTGGAATCAGGTGTCATATGAAAAGAAGCACCTGAGTCAAGAATCCATGGTGAGGTACGTAGTGTCTCAGTAGAAGACTGTGAAGCAGAAGCAGCAGAACCCGAGGATGAAGAGGCAGCCATGCGACACAATGGCATAAGAATCTTAGTAGAGGCATCTGGACTGCGCTGGGAATCTGAGTCTCCTGTGACTGGTGCTACAGAACCCTTAGGCGATCGACGACGAGCAATATCCTTCTTCTTCCTGTAGCAGAATTGCTCCACATGACCGTCCTTGTCACAATAGGTGCAGTGAAGACCAGCCTTCGTCGTCACTCCAGAAGACGACGAGGATGATGAAGAAGACGACCGAGTACCAGTAGAAGTTGAAGCCGGTGGCCGAAGAGCAAGAACTGACGGAGAAGTTAGTAGACCAGCACCACGAAGATGAACCTCCTCAGTACGAAGTGCAGAGAGAGCCTCCATCATAGTGACACGAGGGTGACGAGCAAGAAGCTGAGCACGAACTTGCTCAAACTCCAGCCGAAGGCGTATGACGAAGTCGTAGACACGACGAAGCTCCAGTCGAGATCGCTGACGCAAGCAGCAGGCACAAGTCCGAGAGTCGTGATCCAGTGTCAAGAGCCGCATCCAGAGAGTCTAACTGACGCCATACTCCAGAAAGCTGAGCATAAAACTCGTCCAATGTAGAATCACCCTGTTGTACAGATTTCTCATGGCGAAGAGCAGCAAGGTACTAAGAGTCACCCGAAGGCTCATAACGATTCCGAAGATGTGACCACATCAGCTGTGCAGATGCCAAAGAGACCACTTCTCCAGTAAGATGCACCTCCATGCTAGCAAACAAAATAGCAGAGGCACGAGCATCCTCATCAGACCAATACTTGTAGACGGTGTACTGAGAATTGTAAGACTCCAGAGCCTCCCTATACTCATCGGAGGCCTTCTTATCAGTATCACCTGTAGACGTCGAAGAAGGCAGTGCTGGGGGATTAGGACGCGGCGGGCAAGGAAGCTCGCCGGTAAGAAAATCCCAGAGACGTTGTCCACTCATGTGAATGCGCATGTGCTGGGCCCAATCTTGATAGTTGAGCCCATCAAAAAGTACGGGGCACCGAGGAACAGAAACGGTGCCTGACGACATTTTTTTTACCTTTTTTTTACTCAACACAACCCAACCCAACCCGAGTCACAACACAACCCGACCCAACCCGGGTCACAACACAACCCAACCAGTCGGACGGTAACAAGGGAGCAAACAGAGGCGGCAAACAGAGGCGGTGGCTGTGGCGGGCTCGCCGGCCGGTGAACAGAGGCGGTGGCGCGGCGACTTCCCTGGAGGGACAGAAGCTGCAGCGGCCTAAAGGAGAGCCAGACCTGGTGTCCCGATCTGGACCAGATCTCCCGATCTGGACCAGATCCAGCGGCAACGGCGCGTGGCGGCCGGCGACGAGCGGCGTCGTGGCCAGGCGTGATGGCCGGCAAAGAACGACGACACGGTAGTCGGCGAAGAGCGACAGCGCGGCGGCCAGCACCAATCTGGATCGGCGCGGCGTGACGGCAGGCACCAATCTGGATCGGCGGTGGGAGTCGGCGATCTGGATCGGCAGAGGACGTCAAAGTCGATGGGAACGAGACGACGACGGCGAGATGTAGAGACCAAAGTCGCCGGAGAGGAGACGACGATGGCCGAAGAAGAAATGGCGCAAGTGCAACGCCTGTGAGGAACCATAACCCTAACCTTGCTCTGATACCATATTAGGAATAGCACTTGTATTCATACGGGGGCCAAAGGGCTAGTATATATACAGAGTACAAGGGCAAAAAGGAAAAGACTAGAAAACCCTAATACAATAAAGGGACGGGCCAGGCCCATATACACAACCCAATATATATCTATATATACAACCCAATATATCTCTAACAGTTAGGACTGCTAGATCTGCTGGAAAGGGAGGGTCTTTGGGAGTTTTTGATCTAGCTCCAGTTCCTAGATGTTTTCCTTCTTTGGCATTAAACAAACTGTTATTCCACAGATTCAATTGCAATCCATTACATGGCCCATTTTTCATCAAAGCCACGTACAGAAAATAGCGATCAGTCCAAATCGACTGAAACTAAACACTAAATCTACTGAAACAACAGTCGACTGAAACTTTTATTTTTCTCAGTCGACTGTGCATTAGACGCTCCCTTATTTAAATCTAGTTATTATGCACTGTGATGATATCCCCGAATTGTCTATCATGAGATACTAGCTTGGGCCTAGTATCGTCTTATGGTATGGGACTGCTTGTACAAGTATTAGGGTCACCACAAAGTTGGATAGAGCGTATCAAGCGAATTTTTAGAGTTAAGTGCCATGATGATGATGTGTGCAGGTCCTTCGGGCCATTAGGCAGGCTTTGGTGAATTGGATGTTGGCTTTCAGTATTGATGACAATGGTTGAAGCTCACAATTCAGCAATGTGTCTAGCGTACGTCATGTGAACCAACTCGTAATTATCTGCTCAGTTGTTGCGGATCTGCTCTTGTTAGGATTGCTAGATCTGCTGGAAAGGGAGGGTCTTTGGGGGTTTTTGATCTAGCTCCAGTTCCTCGCGTCGGTTGCTTTCAATTATTCAAAGATGTTTTCCTTCTTTGGAGCTGGGATGCCGATGTCCCTCTAGACCTCTGCTAAGTAGTGCTGTTGGTTTCAGTTTTGTGCTCTAATCAGAGCCCTCTTTCAAGCCTGTAACTATTTGTGTGTACTCCCTGTTTTAGTTTTTGCTTTCTTCTCCTTCAATAAAGCTTAGACAGTGCTCCTGCCAGTTCTTCAAAAAAAAGGATTGAGAAGGCGAGCCATGGCTGGCAGAGAAAGCAAGGGAGGTTGGAGTGAGAGAAGAAGGAAGTACGAAGAGTGGTCGATGATAGGCTCGAGGGGGCTTTCTGCAAATAAATGGCATGCAGATCGATGATATAGTCGTCCACATCAATATATTGGTCAGCTCATGCCATTTGGATCTCACTTGAGCCTCTTATACAATTTGATGTACCTAAATCTGTAGTTTTTTAAATTAGGGACCTGTTCAAACACTCGGAGCAGCTTTAGGTATATCTATACTAAATGTTACAACAAGTAAGGATTAAAATAAGCAATTAAAAGACTTTGCTCAAGTCAACTTGCAAAGAGCCGTGACCCGTTCCAAATTTCCAACAACATCCATTACATTATAGTTTTAGGCCTTGTTCTTTTCAGCGTACCGTTGAGTTGGTGTATTACTGTAATAAATTTGAGAGCCCTTAAAAAGAGCTCTAAAGATTATTAAAAGATAATTAAAAAATAGTTTTAGATCTTTGGAAGGACTACTAAAAGCCACAAACAAATTGTTACAAAATATCACGATATATAGGCTATATAAAATAACAAAAAAAATTACAGTAATATGCAATGGTACGTAACGATAAAAGAACAAGGCCTTAACATAGGGCAAATGAACAAGGCTTTAAGCTAGCGTAAGTTATATTATTTTCGCAGCACTATGTAGGCAAATGGACAAATTTCATAAAATCACCGCCTAGAGCAACTTTATGGTATAAAATAGTGGGACATTTTAATTTGACATTTCATTTTCAATGATGTTTATTTTTTTCTGAGCAATACCTAGCAATTCGATTAAGACGCGCCAGCAAAACTACTGAACACTTCACACATTACAATCGGCCTCGTGTACATCGAAACACCGAAGGTACATGGAAAACATACAAGTACGTTTGAACACACCATAAATTCGGCAAAAGGCCACCTTTGAGCCAACAGTTGACTCATCATTGGTGGCCGCTAGCAAGAAGACATTCCAGGAGACCTATCACAGCCTGCATAACCAAGATAAGGAGGATTTTTTTTTTTTGCTGCTAATCATAAGCCTTTGAGTGGATATCAATTACCTATCCACTTGACGTGGTCCAGTCGTCGTCGTCGTCGTCGTTCCCTTGTGTCCACTAGAAGATAGATCTAGGCCTTGTTTGTTTCAGATTAAATTAAATGAAAATTTGTTATTTTTTATAAGTCAAATGTTGTAATATTTTGTAGTTATTTTTGTAGGGTTTTAAATAGTTCTCGTTAGAGTTCGCAAAATATTTTTTTATGATTTTTTGAATTTTTTAAAACGTATTTCGAGTGGATCATAAATTTACTACAGTAAAACGCAACTCAACATTAATTTGAAACAAACAAGGCCCTAACCATACCAGACAGAATAGTTGCAACAACAATTTAGCAAATAATTGGTTTCTCTATGCATGAAGATCCCCATTGTGTGTATTGCTTGTGGTTAATTGTTTTGGCTTGCCTTTGTAGAGAACGTACCTTCGCAAAGGGAAGCAAATCCTCTGACATTGCATTGGTGCACAGTATTAGATGTGAGAGAGAATGTTAGAGAAGCACTGTAGCAACAGGAGAATACACTGTATCAAATCACTGTAGCAAAACACTGTACCGAAACTGTAGCAGCAAATCTTATGCATCTGATTTGGATCGGACGGTTGAGAATGCATCAATGCAGCAAACACTGTAGCTCTCTAACATTGATCATGCAACGTCAGACGACCCAAATCCTTCGCGGAGAACCTTCACGTCACACTTCGCAGAGAACTCAGCAGAGAAGAGAGGCCATATCTGACAATACAGCAGGTCTAATTTGCATAAATCTATTTGACTCTCTCTCTCTCTCTTGGCCACACCGATGATTAGAGGGGCTCGTTAGTAGCCCTATCATCTCCCTCCCTCCTAGCGGAGTCCCCTTCATTCTCCCTCTTGACCGTGTTTATCGAACACAGTCAACGGCCTCGGTGTTTAACAAAAGCCTCCACGGTTTTGGTGCTAGGTGCAAACCTGCAATACAAATTCAAGGGATCGAGAAAATAAATATCCAGTCTGAGGAGCAAAGCAAGATTTGGTGCAGGTTCAAAGGCTACAGTATACTATCTTCAGTTTTGTAATACTTATTGTTTTATACATTGACACGGTCGTCAAAATACAACGTTGACCATCAATTACTGATAAAATATATCTATAAAATTCATGAAATATATGATATTGTGAAGGAGTTTTTTAACACGCACTCCAATTGCTTTTGACCATTGATCTTATTAGATTCAATGGTATTTATGAGATCTTAACCCTTAATGGGTTGAGACCACATTTTCTTTAACTTCTCGATGACTTTTTTCGTTTCCGATGGCTTATTCCCAATGTTCAAGGGCGTAAACACACGACAATGCGTTGTAATTGCCTGCTTTGCGAAAAGAAGGCTGCCGCCTGCGCTCGTTGCCCTCATTGACGCCCGCCACCGTTAGATGCCTAATCCCAGGTCTTTTTCGACAAGCGCACGGTTGCGACCGTCGGGGGAAGCGCAGCGACGATGGAGGCCAGGACACATGGCGTCGTAGGGCGACAAGTGCGCGGCCGCGACTGCCGGGGGACGCGCAGCGGGGCCGGTGGTCAAGGACGCATGGCGGCGCCAGACGACAAGCGCACGGCCGCGGCCGCGGAGGGGACGTGCAGTGGCGGTGGCCGGAGACGCGCAATAGCGCCGGTGGTGGCTGAGGACGCGCGGCAGCGAGCGTCGGTGAGCGCGCGTCATATAAACTTATGGACCACAATAGATATACGATGGACGATTCACGGTTAATAATGATCTCACCCCCATGGGTAGGGATGTGATCGAATCGGATAAGGTCGGATATCATTCTATCCATATCCATATCCGTATTTTTTTTATCGGATTTTTTTTTTTACCGGATATAGATTCAAATACGAATGTGTCGAATATGAATACAAATTCAAATAATACTGGATAACATCGGTTACGAATACGGAGCGAATACAAATCGGATAATACAAGGATACAGATATTGTTAGATGAATAGTTAAAATTAATTTTCAAAAATATGTTTGAAAATTTAACAAAAATATGGTTAAAATTTAAATTTTAAAGTGAGAATTTATAACATTAGTAAAAACAAAACATTAGAAAGTTTATACACAAATATTATTAAATTAGTCTAGATTTATAAATTCAAAAAATAAATTTAAAAGTTGGGAAACTATCAATAAAAAATTCTATAAATACATTCAAAAATTCCAGAAATACATTCGGATTATATCCATATTTTATATTCGGATATTATCCAAACAAAATCTAGGATATTACTTACCCACCGAATAATCAGTGCTCCGTATTCGTATCCATATCCATGAACTTATCCATATCATTATTTGTAAAAATAGTTGAATACACATAAAACTATCCAAACCACTATCCGATCAATTCGGTTGGTCGGTCGATTGAATACTATCCGTACCATTTTCATCCCTACCCATGGGGTTTGAGAGGGAGTACGCTAGAGGCCTCCGTGAAGCTATTGTGAAATTATTTTCTAAGATAAATTCATGCGTATAGTTTTTATGTACACAATTCAAATAGTTTAAAAGATTTTATAAAGTTTTAAAACTTTAACTTAGGACAAATCTAAAATGACAAGTATTATGAAACTGCAATGAGTACTTTTTCTGGAGCGTCCAAGTTTAATGGATGTTTTTATGGACGTGGTATAAGTAGATACAAGTTTAAGACCTTCACTACCAAACCCAGTATGAATGCACCAATCACAATTAAGTGGACGACAGGCATTGTCTGACGCCTTCTTCATGACCAATTGTTAAACCACTCGACACTAATCGAAGGGAGCTTGCAAAAAAATTGTGTTAGTCGCATCTTACAAGGTCAACACGCCATCTAATCTAAACTACTCTATAATTGAGCAGTTTGCCTAGATCCAAATACAAATCGCATCCGTCTATTTCCTCAATCCATCATCCAACGGTCATAATTTTTCAGAAGTTTGCTATCAAGTATAGATCGTGAACCCTTGACTCAATACGTATAGACCACGGACTCTTACCCATATATACATATACGTAGAGACCATAGACTCTTGACTCGATACGTATATACCACGGATTGTCGATACATATAGACCACGAACTCTTGCCCATATATACATATACGTAGAGACCACAAACTCTTGACTCGATATGTATATACCACGGACTGTTGATACATATAGACAACGGACTCTTGCCCATATATACATATACATATAGACCACGGACTCTTGACTCGATATGTATAAACCACGAAGTCTTAACTCGATACGTATAGACCACGGGCTTTTACCCACAACTCGATATGTATAGACCACAGACTCTTGCCCTTGACCATATATACATATACGTAGAGACCACGGATTCTTGACTTGATACGTATAGATCACTGATTCTTGACTCGATACGTATAGACCACAGACTCTTGCCCACAACCCGATATGTATAGACCACGAACTCTTGCCCATAAATACATATACATGGGATTAATTTTTATTCTTCCATTATAAATCTTTCTAATTTTTTCTAATTCTTTCTTGACTAGAACTAACAGACTAGCACCCGTAGAGACCATGAACTCTTGCCCATATATACACGGGATTAATTTTTATTCTCCCATTAAAAATCTTTCTAATAATTTTTCCTAATCCTTCCTAGACTAGAACTAACAAACTAGCATAGTAACACTATAAATAGGGCGGGGGCAGGCACGTACGCCCCAATCATACATACTCATACATATGAAACATCTGCCCGGGCCGGACGGTGGAACAAATTCAGGATTCCGTATAGAAGTAGGAGTATTACGTAGCTCTCTTAAGAATACGCTCCAGTATCCTCCCCTCCATGTCAATGCATGCGGACGTATACAACCTGTTAATTAAGCTTGCAGCGGTAAA
>SPJY01000102.1:3132670-3414105 GCA_005191435.1 Raddia distichophylla
TAAATTACACTGTTGCCCCTTAAAGTTGAACAAAAATCTCACTTAGCCCCTTAAACTTTATTTTGTCCGCTGCGGCCCCTTAAAATTGTTTCCGGGTGCCACAAAGCCCTCGGAAGTTGGATTTTGTTGCATCACACCCCCCGGAAGTTGGATTTTGTTGCACCACACCCCCCGGAAGTTGGCTTTGGATGCTGAAAAAATTAGCCTGTGTGACACAAAATAACAATTTTAAGGGGCCGCAGCAGACAAAATAAAGTTTAAGGGGCTAAGTGAGATTTTCGTTCAACTTTAAGGGGCAACAGTGTAATTTACTCTTTTTAAATATATTCAATTGTACAATAAGTACAGTGAACTTTTTGAATCACTGAATTTTTTGAATCAAAACTCTTAGAAATTTTTACATGGACCTTTTTTAATGAGTATCCAATCGGTCTATTCTTTAAGTTTGAAATTTGTGAATGATTTCATTTTTTACTTAAGAATGACCAAATTTTTTAAAATAAAATTTTAAGATACCATGGGATTATTTATTTTTTATTTTGTAAATCGGTAGTTTCATTTAAAATTTTATGAAATTATTAAATGATTTACTTGATATTTTTTTCCGGACACATTGTAATTCTAAGTGCAAAAGTCAATGAATTATTCATAGATTTTTAGTCAGCAATGGAGAAAGGGGAAAAATGTATATCTTGTTTCTTTTTTTTATGCTTCTCATTGAACCGTAAGACTGAGAAAGTAGTACTGTGCTCAGGCAAAAAAAATGTGATGCTCGGAATCGAACCCAGCTCGCTTGGTTACAGTTTCGCCGCACTGACCAGCTAGCCGCAAAGCTCAGGACATTAAATCTTGCTGTGGACAAATTTATATATATGTTTCAATGTATCGGAACGGACGGGTTGATCTCATCCGGTTGGAAAACGGAGGGCCAGGGTGGAGTTACTGTTCTATATACAGTAGAAGTAGGAGGTGGCAGAGGGCAGTAGCGTTCTGGAATAATCTCTGCGATTATAGGTAAGGAATAATAATAATAATAAATATAAGACTATGTACAGTAGAAGTAGGAGGTGGAAGATGAAGAGGGCAGTAGCGTACTGGACTTTGTATCTCTGCGATTATAGGTAAAAAATTATAATAAATATAAGACTATGTAGAGTAGTAGGAGGTGGAAGATGAAGAGGGCAGTAGCGTACTGGACTTTGCGATCTCTGCGATTATAGGTAAAGGAATATAAGACTATGTACAGTAAGTCAGTAAAAGTCGGAGGTGGCAGCTGGGTGGGCAGTAGCGTACTGGACTTTGTATCTCTGTAAAGATTATTACAGGTAAGGAACGATATATTTACACCTTCAGTACATCCAGGCATATGCTAATACGGACACCAAGCCTTGAGAGCCGAGAGCTGAGAGCCGGAGATAGAGCACAAGCAGCAGAGGCGTAGCCATGGCTGTAGTGGGAGGCATGCTCGCCTCTGCCGTCCTCAAGGTGGTGGTTCAGAAGATTGATTCCGCCATTGGAGGCAAGATTAAGCTGCTCCTGAACTTCAAGAAGGACCTGGAGGAGATGAAGAACACGCTGGAGACTCTGGAGGCGGTGCTCAGCGACGCCGAGAGGCGGTCCATCGAGGAAGCGGAGGTGCGGCTGTGGCTGAACCGGCTCAAGGAGGCCATGGATGACATCTCCGACATGATTGATGAGTTTGAAGTCGACGCCACGAATCCCCCGGGAAAAGCTGTACGTATTCGCCCCGCATAGACCACATGCTCTTAGACCAAAATGTGTACATCTCCGAAGGCATCTCTTCGAGAGCCATTTTCTATTCGCGAAGAGATTTTGGTTTCTTAAGATGCTCCAAAAAAACTTTCTTCGCGGTTTTTCAATAGAATTTTCTTCCTGTATTTCTTTCAAAAAATTATATTTCGTTCTCTTTACGAATTTCTTTGAAGAGATGCTGTTGAAGATGATGAAAAATAAAGAGAAAGAATATAGTGAGGAAATGGAATGAAAAAAAATTGGTTGGAGATGGTATTAGATCCTGTTTTGCATCCCTCCCTCTTCCCTCACCACCAAGAAAAAAAATAAAATTTTGAAACAAAGTGATCGAGCCATTCTTCTTTCTCCCCTCCATCCAACTAGCCATGTCAGGCTTCCATGGTTGCGCGGTGAGGAGGCGATGGTCGCTGGTGGCCGCGCTCATGGTAGGAGCTAGCTTGGCCGAGGAGAGAGGTGGAAGAATGATTCAATTGATTTTGTTTCGAAAAATCGGGGGGCTTTTCGCGAAACAGGGTGGGGCTGTGTACGCGTGTCGGCTCATGGTCAAGAGGAAGATGAGCCGCGGAATTTCTTCACCAAGCGTGGTGGATGTATCTCTCTCTCTTATTTATTCACTGTGGTACTACTTATTATCCCGCAAGGGTTAAGTTGAACTACCTGAATTGCCATGACTATGAGTCAAATTAATTATGTTGCAGTGGTCAAAGAAGATGACCCGCGTCCGGAACATTTGCTCCATGACCACGAAGATGAAGAACATGAGAGATAAACTGGACAAGATAACAAATCAGCATCAGAGGTTCAGATTCATGGCAGACAGTAGCTCCAGAGAGAAGCAAGCCAACGATGATCGGGAGACATCGTCGCACATGGAAGAACCACTCATCTTCGGAAGGGAGACAGATGAGCAAAGGTTTCTGGAGATTTTATCTGAGAGCATGGCACATCCCATCACAATCCTTCCGATATATGGTATTGGAGGCATAGGTAAAACAACATTGGCACAAGTGGTTTTCAACCATGCCAAGTTCAAGGACTATCGTAAGGCGTGGACATACGTCTCACAGACATTTGACCTGAAAAAAATTGGGAACTCCATAATCTCACAACTATCAGAGAAGACGAGCCAGATTGATGAGATTCAGATCATACACAATCGCCTTGAAAAGCTACTTAACGGAAGTCAAATTATGATCGTCTTAGATGACCTGTGGGAGAATGATGACTCGAGATTAGACAAGCTGAAGCTAATGCTGAAGGTGTTGGTTGGCACAGGCAACATGTTGGTTGTCATAGTAACCACACGAGATGAAGAACTTGCAAACAAAATCTGCACCATGAGACCATACAAGCTGGAGCCTTTGACGGATGGCATGTGCTGGAATATCATGAAACGAAAATGTGCTTTTGAAGAGAGGGATAACAAAGAACAGCTAGAGCAGACAGGGAGGCAGATAGCAGAGAAATGTGGAGGCGTGGCTTTAGCAGCTCAATCAATCGGATACACCTTGCTATCCAAAAAAAGTCATGATGAATGGGAGTCACTAAGAAACAGCAATATCTGGGAGAAATCTACTTTGGTGGATGCCTCTTCCCCAGCCAATAGAGTGTTCACAAACTTGCTATTAACCTACAATAATATGCCTCCGTACTTGAAATTATGCTTTTCTTATTGTTCGATCTTCCCAAAAGGCCATGAGATGGTCAAAGATGACCTGATTCATCAATGGATTGCGCTTGGTTTTGTTGAGTCATCTAGCATATTCTCAGCTCACCAGCTAAGTGAGAGCTATGTTAATCAGCTATTGGGGATGTCCTTCGTCCAACATGTGAAGTCATTTTCGGTGAGTCCTACTTACCTTCAAAATGAAATAATTTTATCCTTCGTTTCTCAGTTGACCATATTTACGGCAAATTGTAATATGGTAATATTTGTTTATTTTAAAAAAGGTCATCTAAATAGGTGTGATTTCCAGAGTTCCTACTTCCTACTTAAGAAATATAGCAAGATATTTTTTTTTATCTTATCCTATCCAAGGGTTTAAATCGCGTTTTTTGCGGTTTTGCGGTGAGGACCGAAAAAAGCTATAGCGGGCTATTGCGGAATCTATTCTATTTAGCGTTTTAATATGAAAATTATATAAATATGAAATATTTGTATAATATTAGTCAAATCCAACTAAATAAGATACATACATGCTATATTATCAATACTTGTAATTTAATGATTGTCCATGTCTATGTTTGGTTCGTGACTAAGGTTGCCAAAACTTGCCACGCCTTATGTTAGTCAGGTTTGACCAAGATAGGTATGTGTTTGGTTCATATCCACACTTGTGGTAAGATTTCTTCTTCTTTATGTGGGTCCTATGTGTAAGTGAGACATAAAAGTGTGGCAAGATTTTCTTAGCCTTACTAAAGTGTGGCCAAGATTTTCATGAACTAACCTTAGACAAGTTAGGCAAGTTAGTTGTGGCTAGTTGTGGCAATGTTAGTACTCAAATCAAACAGGCCTTCCGATAAATTATTCCACATGTTCATTATAGAGAAACTTGACGAAGTGATTATTTATTAGTTTTATATCAATGATATCATCATGTAAGGTTCAATGATGTAAGAATGGGTGAGGACATAACTAAATATATAACTTATGGTTGTATTTTCAAAGAAAATTTTAAAAAGTGTCATAGCGGAGCTATAGCAGTTATAAAAATAGCGAAAATAGCGTCCAATTTAGTGGCTATAGAAGGCATAGCTGTGTTTGCGGAATTTTGGTACTTAGCGTAGCGTTTTACGTCCAAAAAAGCTATAGGGAGCTATCGTGAAGGTATCGCGGGCTATTTTAATCCTTGATCCTATCTTATCTTTGAATTTGTAACCTAACATCAAGAATTTTATATACATATGCATACACTTATACTATAGCATCATTCGCCAAAAAAAGATTAACCCAAGGTGCTATGTCTAGATCCAATGGTATTATATGCTAGTATAACTCTCTCTAGACTATCAAGGTGGTACTATTCCACTACACCTAATCACATGGGCCACACGAGCCACACATCTCAACAGACCGAGATATCACACATCTAGTAAGAAATAAATTTTAAAAAAATCTAAGTATGATAAAAAAAATAAGGCTTTGGATAATTTATTTATTTTGCAATCCTATTAATATATTTATTTTGCAATCTTATTAATATATTTATTTATTTTAAATAGATAAAATACTCAAAATTTTTGAATTTATCCCATGCTTAGATTCTTCTCTTTTTAAGGATTGATAAAAATTTTCTCATATTTTTCTGAGCTCTCTAGAATTTTCTGTAATTATTTTTACTAGTCGAACTAGGGATAGAAGGGTCATTTCACCTAGGTCATTATCCCAAAATTGGCGGAAGATGCAAAAACATCGAAAAAAGGTGTCAAAACTAAGAAGTTCGATTATACGATGGCAAATGTGATAATGCACAACTTTCTAATGGAATAAATGAAATTACTTTCTAATGGAATAAATAAAATTTTCTCTTTTATATATTGACTAGATTTGTATATCCTTCTCTATTAGCTTTGTTGGCATAAGATGGACATAGTTCATTTGTTGATGCATTGTTTATGTTTTGTATTGCCTGTCGTGGCTGTATATAAAAGGTGGATATGGAGTAGGATCCAGGTAAGCTAATATCTAGGTTGTTATTGTTGGTATCACTCTATTAAAATTTTGTAAATGGAAAAAGTATCTATTAGGTCCTGAATTATCGCTTTGGTTTTGATTTAGTCCCTATACTTTAAACCGGCCTTAACTAGCCCTCGAACTCCTAAATCTGGACATGACCGGTTCTTTAACCCATGGACAATTTTTGCTGACATGATGGGACATGTGGTTGGTTTTGCGTTCATCGACGAATACATGGAAGGACATGGAAAATAACTGGTTGTGTCCTTCTGTAATGCAAGAAACGGTGGGAACTTGGTGGCCATGTGGCAAAAGATATGGCCACCTCAACAATCATCTCATCTCTCTTCTCTGCACCATCTCTCGGCTCTGTAGAGATGACAATCGGTGGGTATCTTCGGGTAAACCTTTATCATACTCAAACCCGATACCCTATACTCGAACCTGAAAACATCTACGGGTACAAACTTGCCCCATACCCAAACCAGACATGTACCCGATGGATACCCATACCCGAGAATAAACAAGTGAGAGGGAGGAGAGAGAGGGGGCTCGGTGACGGCCCGATGAGGCGGCGGCCGACGTGGAGAGACTGAGGGAGGGGGAGAGAAGAAGGGGAGGGGAAGAGAGAGGAGGGGAGAGGGAGGAGAGAGAGGGGCGCGGTTCGGCAGCGTCCTGATGTGGCGGCAGCTGACGGCATGGTTAGACCAAAGGAGGGGAGAGAAGAAGGGGAGGGGAAGAGAGAGGGGGAGGGATGGGAAGAGAGGGGGGACGCAGCAGGGGCAGCTCAACGGCGGTCCGATGCGCCAGCCGGCGGAGAGACCGAGGAGGAGGGGGCAGAGAGAGGCTAACCTGCAGGTGGACGACGGCCACGGAGGAAGGCTGGAGCAGTGGATCCTAGAGACCTGACAGCGTCGCAGCGGTGGTCTCAGTACATGGCGGTTGGGGGGCGGTGGCCTAGAGGGCATGGTGGCTAGGGTTAGCCGGTGAGGGTTGATGGGTGACTTGTGATGCCATGTATGGGCCCATATGTCAGAAATTTCTTTATTTTTATTAGTTATTCGAGTATCTATGGCAATCATGGCCTCATGGGTGTGAATACAGATCCGAACCCAAAATTTAAAATCCATGAGTTTAAAACAAAACTTATATTAACGGGCACCTAAGCAAGGGAGATTGACCTTACGGACACCCAATTCGACGGCCTCGTTTCAAATGACATTAAGTTCGATCGTCTTGATGCGTATAACATCAGACAGACCAATTTGTGATCTCATCGACATTTTGCCTATTTTTCTTATTTTACCGTCGATTTTGCCATTTTCTATAAGTGGCTTGACCATATTACCCTCATGTGACCCACGAGTCAGTGAGAGGAGAAGGCGCTGGGTTAGGGGGAGACGGCACCGGCGTTGGGGGAGGCGACGGCGGCGGTGAGGCGACGACGGTGACGAGGCGGCGGCCAGGCGAGGACGGCGGCAGGCATTGAGGTTGGAGACGACGCTGAAGTCGGCGGCGGTGGCGTTGGGAGAGGCGGCGCCGGAGTTGGAGAAGGGATGCTAAATGAAGAGGATAGAGGTAGAATGGTCATTGCACTAGAGAAAAAAGTGTAAATCAATGGTAAAACGAGAAAACTAGAAAAAATGTCACTGAGATCATAAATTGATGTGTCTAGTGTCATACACATGAAGACGATAGAACTTAATGTCATTTGTAACGAGGCCGTCGAATTGGGTGTGCGTGAGGTCAATTGCCCTCTGATCATTGGTTTGCCATCACTCCTGCTTTGTCTCTCCGTCCTTTATGGCACCACAAGAGGAGAGAGGAAGGGGAGGCGCCGGCGCCGGAGCCCATAGGAGAGGGGAGAGGGTGCCGCGGCCGGCACCGGAGCCCATAGGAGAGGGGAGAGGGCGCCGCGGCCGGCACCGGTGGCGTTGGAGAGCTCGGGCCTCATGGGGGAAGGAGGCAGCTCACCGGCGTGGGGGATGGACGAGGCTCGCGGTGGCTAGATCAACAAGAGTCGTCTGTGGCGAGGGAAGGAGGAGACTCGCCTGCGTGAGGATGGACGAGGCTAGCCGGCCTTCAAGGGGGAAGAAGGGGGCTCGCCGGCGCGGGGGAAGGACGGCGCTCACGCGGCCGTCATTAGGGAAGGAGGCGGCGGCGTTGGGGAAGGAGGTGGCTGTCTCCTCCCTCGCCGGCCGTCGCCTCCACCATCTCCTCCCTCCTTACCCGGCACCACTGCTGCCATCTGCCCCTCCTGCGTTGGCCGCCGCCACCGCTAGCTTCTTCTCCCGCGTCATCCGCCGCCAGCTTCCACTCTATCCCCGGTCGCCGCCAGCTTCCTCTTCCTCCCCGGCCGCTACTACCTCCTCCCAAGCCGTCTGCCGCCGCCAACTCCCCCTCCCGCCCTAGCGGCCGCCGCCAGCTTCTCCTTTCGTGCCGGTCGTCACCGCAGCTTCTTCTCCCGTGTTGGATGCTGCTGCCTGCTGCCGCCTCCTCCCCCCTCCTTCGCCAGTAGCGCCGCGGCCGCCAGCTCCCCCTCCAGCCCTAGCAGCCGCCGCCTCTCTTCCTATGTTGGTCCTTCACTTTGAATAAATCTTTACGACTTACATAAGATGAATCTAACGCAATAAGGCGATTTTTGTTGCAGAGAACCGCCGGAGTCCATGGCTATGATGTTACGTTGTTGACTATGCACGACCTGGTGCATGATCTCGCAAGGTTGGTCATGGCAGATGAATTTCTGGACGCCAGCTGCAATGAGGGGGAAGCGAGCAGGTGCCGCTATGCATTACTTACAGATTGTAGCAAGCCATTAAAGTCTGCTACTTCACCTGCCAAGTTTAGAGCATTGCGGTTTCAGGGCTGTAGCGAAATTGAGATTCATGATGCTGCACTGCTATCTGCAAAGTCGTACCTACGTGTATTGGATTTCAACGAATGCATGATACAGAAGCTATCATCTTCTATTGGTAAATTGAAGCAGTTGAGGTATCTTAATGCTCCAGGAGTTCAAGATGACATTGTTCCTGAGACTATCACTAAGCTCTCAAAATTATGTTACCTCAACCTTAGTGGATCTTCTAATATCTCAGCATTGCCAAAATCAATTGGTGACATGGAAGCTCTAATGCATCTTAATTTATCAGGTTGTTTGAGAATAGAAAAACTGCCGGAATCATTCCAAAAGCTTGAAAAATTAGTGCATCTGGATTTATCATGCTGCATAGATGTTAAAGGTGTATCTGAATCATTGTCGAGTATAACAAATCTGGAACATTTAAATTTATCATGCCGCCACCAGGTTGAAATTACACCGGAAGTTCTGGGTGGACTTACCAAGCTCCAACATTTGGATTTATCATACTGCAAAGATATTAAACACCTGTCAAAATTATTGTCGAGCCTAACAGAACTGCAATACTTAAATTTGTCATATTGTCGTCAGGTCAAAATTACACTGGAAGTTCTGAGTGGACTTACCAAGCTCCAATATTTGGATTTATCATACTGTGAAGATGTTGAAGGTGTATTTGAATCATTGTCGAGCCTAACAGAACTAAAATATTTAAATTTATCATATTGTCAGCGGTTCAAATTTACACCGAGAGTTGTGGGTGGACTTACCAAGCTCCAATATTTGAATTTATCACATTGCTCCAGTCATAGATTACGGCCAGAGTTGTTGGGCAATCTTACCAAAATCCAGTATTTAAATCTAAGCAATTTCTTTTGCTCGCCACGGACAGTTGAAATCCAAAGTTTCATTGATGCTATCAGCAAGCTTTTCAATGTAGAGCACCTGGACTTGTCTGAGAATGCAGGCCTTAAAAGTATACCCAATAGTTTTAGAAATCTCAGAAAGCTACATACACTGGACCTCTCTGGCTGCTCCGAACTAGTGAGTCTTCCAAATAGTGTAGTTAAAAGTGTGAAGTTCTTAATTGCAAAGGACATCAAGTTGATGCGACACATAGTGGTCCGAGATGGTGCTCGTGATGATTGTTCAGATAATAGAGAAATGGCCATGTATCTACGTACAGATGTATACGGTCCTGGTGTTCATGGTCATGAAAGCAGTCTTGTTACGTTGGAGGAGGAAAATCTTGTTACTGGGCTGAAGATAGCCAGACTTGAAAATGTGAAGTCCGTAGAAGAGGCTCGGAGTATAGAATTATCTGGGAAAGTAATTCTCATAGACTTGAATTTGGCGTGGACTACAGGTGCTAAGAGATTCGTGGAGGACATGGAGTTGTTGGGAGAACTACAACCACCAAGCACATTAAATAGGCTTGAGCTACATGGATATAACAGCGTGAGCTTTCCCGGCTGGCTGATGGGTATTAAGTCCACCTCTCTCCCTAATCTTGTCAAAATTAACATGGTGGATTTACCTAACTGCAACAATCTGCCACCATTCGGTGAACTACCAAAACTAGAAGAGTTGAGACTCTGCCGTATGAACAGTATCACAAAAATTGACAAAAGCTTCTATGGCCATAGTCGAGCATTTCCTCGATTGAAGGAATTCCGGTTAATCTGTATGGAAAACCTGGAAGAATGGAACAAAACATACTCGTGTAGTGAGGATGTTTCAAATGAATCCATGTTTCCTAACCTTCGAATCTTGGAGATAAGTTACTGTGCCAAATTGAGGTTCAACTGTCCTGCATCATTCAACCGGAGCATATTGAATAGGGATGTTGTAACATCATGGTGGGATATGGGTCAAATGATTGAATGGAGAACGCTTCACCACCTCCCAGCTCTCTCTTGGTTGACAATCGAAGGTCCCATTGATCTGATCACCTCACCAGGTTGGTTTGGTCATCTCGCTTTGTAAGTCTGGATTTTGATGAAAACCTCGATTTGTTTCGATCATAAGTCTGGATTTCAGGGGAAATATGACGTCGCTACAAGAACCCACCTCTCTATCTGCAAGGCGACTAAATCTCGTCAGAAGACCAAACAACTTAAATCTCCAGGAACTAGAGCTGTGGTATGAATCACGTGATAAGTCTCAACTCTGTTCGCTAAACTCACCACCAAGTATGTCCAACTGTAGATGTATGACATTGCTTCCACAGTGGCTAGTAGAACTCACCTCTCTAAAGAAACTTGAGATCAGGCAATCCTATGGCATCAAATCTCTACCGGATAGCATACAACAACTCAGCAACCTCCAAGAACTAGTAATTTCATCATGCGATGGATTAGAGCGATTGTGCGAATCACGTGATAACAAGTTTCAGCTCTATTCGCTAAAATCACTAAGTCTGTCCTTCTGTAGTAGTATAACGTCGCTGCCACCAGTGGTTAGGAGAACTCACCTCACTAAATGGACTTGAGATCAACCATTGTCATGGCATCTGTGACGCACACAAATTCCGCCGGCGAGAACGCGTTTGCGGCGTGTCAGTGTATTTATCAAAAATACACAAAAGAAAAGGGGATGTTTATATTTCATCATCTCAATGAAGTACGACTCCTTGTTGATATTGCGCTCCGTAGCTAGGTCGGCTAGACATCTGTAGCCTGGTAGGTTAGACTTCTTGTTTAGGTGATCGTCGGGTTCTGAATCCCGGGACCTCGGAAGGACACCCGGTTAATTACATCTGCAAGCCAGCTCGCGGAACACCTCCAATTAAACTACTGAAGTTGTCTTCTTCTTTTCTTTGCTTCGTGGTTCACCGTGCATGTTGGTGGATGACGGATTGGTTGGCGACGGCATAATGCATGGGGTAACCAGGGCTCATGTAATGCCTAGCATAACCGTTGACATTTGGCTATGCCCGTCCGTGTCGCTTGAATTTGTCATCGTCAAGCTTCACGTTGGAGTAGTTGAATTTGGGTGGAATGCACGGTTAGCACTCGGCTTGAAGTTGAAGTTAGCAGCTTCACTACGTCATCGGGGATGTTCCCGTTGGCTTTTGGACTTGTCGTTGACGAGTCTTGATCACCGGAGTTGATATAGTTGGGATTGAGATCCTCCTTAACGGTATATTCTCGTCAGGAGCCTTCGTCGGTACTGCGGAATTGGGATCTCCACAGTACCTTTGATGGAATATTCATCATCGGGAGGAATTGCTTTGTATCGTGGAATTGAGATCTCCACGACACCGTTGATGGAATGTTCGTCATCAGGAGAGTTGGTTGGCACCGTGGAAATGGGATCTCCACAATATTGTTGATGGGATGTTCGTCATCGGAAGAGCGTTGGTGATATCGCGGAATTGGGATCTCCACAATATTCTTGATGGGATAATCGCCATCGCCTCGCCCTGGTGTCTTGTTCGCCTTTGGAGATGAGGGCTGCTGCCACGCCGAGCAGGGGAGATGCCATTGAAGCCGGCGCCGAGCCGAGATAAGGGCGCCGCCAAGAAGATGAGGGTGCGCCGGCGTGATGGCTCGATGCTGCGCCACCGTGCCAAGCTACACCGCCAAGGAAGGGATCCCGCGCCGCCGCATCCGGGGAAGATGGCCGCGCCGCCTAGGGCGCCGCCGTGCCGGGCTGCCCTGTGGGTTGGAGATGGAGATGTGCCGTCGCGTTGGTCGCCCCGGACGCCGCCATGTTTGTGAGGCCGTCGCCGCGGGATCTAGAGGAGACACCGTCGCCGAGGCCCGCGTTGGACGCCGCCTTTGTAGATCGGAGAGCCGGCCGCCATGGCTCTGGACGCCACCATGTCACCGTTAGGAGCGAGGAAGATGGGCGCTGCTGCTCGTCGCTTGAGGGGAGCCGTGGGAAGGAGGGCCGAAGGCCGTCGCTATGGCTGCTGCTTGGGGGAGCTCTGAGCCACCCATCGCCATCCTCGCAGATCAAAATCAGGGGCATGCCGGCCACCTATATCTTGATAACAGATGACGCAGCCGCCGTTGTAGACCAGGATCGGGAAGCAGACTGCCACCCATATGCGCCGTCATTGACTTGGATCGGGGAGCACACTGCCACCCATACGCCGCCGTCATTGACTTGGATCGGGGAGCACACTGCCACCCATGCACTTGAGGAAGAAGACGATCCAGCCATCGCCTTTGTAGATCGAGATCCGGGGAGCACGCCGGCCACCCATGTTCGCCAATGTTGACTAGGATTTGGGGGAGCACGCCTGCCACCCATGCGTTGGATCGGGGGAGCCCGCCGCTGTGCTGGGCCGAGGAGAAGATGGCCGCGTCGTCGCCTTTGCCAATTGGGATCAGGGGATCCCGTCGGGGCCGTCGTGTCAGGCCGTGGAGGTGATGCCGTGAAGGCCGCGCTGGGGATCTGACCGAGATGCAGCCGACTGGGCGCTGCCGGTGAAGGAGAGAGCGCCGCGCCGCTGTAGATGTTGATGGCGCCGCCACGTTGGAGCCAAGACGAGGAAGACCGCGTCGGTCACCTAGGGCGCCGCCACCATCGTGCCGTGGAGCTGGCCGCTGTGGATCCGGAAAGGGAAAGCCAGGGGGCACGCCGGTCGCCGTCGTGGGCGCCGCTCTACTGTGCTTGACCAGAGAAGACCGCGGCATTAGATCTGGGCGTCGCTGCGTTGGTGAAGGGAGCGTGGAGATGGTCTGGACGTCAGGCGTGGAGATGGCTAGGGCGGCGCGCCAGCCGTGGAAGTGCCGAGCCATAGGCGCCATGGAGATGGCTAGCCGGGGGCAACGCCGTCGCTGGGACCACCGTGCCATCGCACCACGTGGGTGTTGCCATCGAACGTCGTACACGTCGCTGGCAAAGATGGTGAAGAGGAGAGCGAGCCCGTCGTGCCGCTGCTGTGCCGAGGAGTTAAGTCGCCACCGGCCGTCTCAAGCGTCGAAGATGAAGACCGAGGCGTGTTGTAGACACCGCTGTGAGAGTCCGTGCCATCGGCGCCGTGCTGCATCACCAAGCATCGGGATGTCGTCCACGCCGTCGCCACACAAATCCAAGGGAGAAGTGGGCAAGGCCACCATGAAGAGCTGCTGGAGAAGCACAGGGATGGTGTGCCGTCGACGGGAGAAATCGAGGTCACCGCCGCCACGCCGTTCTTTGCCGAGGGGTCGCTGCCGACCGTAAAGATGGGGCTGGCCGCGTCGTTGGTTGGAGATGGGGCGCCGCTGCCGTCGTGCTAGTGTCGACGAGGATGCCGCCGCCAAACCGCGTCAGGTGGAGTAGGAGAGAGGCGCTGGTGCCACCGCCAAGCCACGTGGTGAGGAAGCCGTCTCGTCGCCGTGCATGTCCGGATCTGGGCAGGGTGAGGTTGCATGCTGCCGGTGGAGAGGACAGGGGCAGCGTCGGGAAGGTCGTCCAGCGTCGCAACGGAGAGGACAGGGGCGGCGTTGGGAAGGTCGTCCGGCGACACAACAGAAAAGGCAGAGCCGGGGCAGCGTGGAGACAACGGGTTTGACGGCGTCGGGCCCGGACTGCATCGCACCGAGGCTGTTGATCTCACTGTCTACTCAGATGCTGACTGGGCAGGCTGTCCTGACACTCGTAAGTCCACCTCAGGCTACGGCGTGTTCCTCGGCGGCAACTTGGTCTCCTGGTCCTCTAAGCGCCAGCACACTGTCTCCCGCTCCAGCGCTGAGGCAGAATACCGCGCCGTCGCCAATGGTGTGGCTGAGGCTTGCTGGCTACGGCAGCTTCTCCACGAGCTTCACAGTCCCCTTCGTCGGGCTACCGTCGTATACTGCGACAACGTCAGCGCGGTCTACCTCTCCACCAACCCAGTGCAGCACCAGCGCACCAAGCATGTCGAGATCGACCTACACTTCGTCCGAGAGCGGGTGGCTCTTGGTCAAGTCCGTGTTCTCCATGTCCCGATGTCATCGCAGTACGCCGACATCTTCACCAAGGGGCTGCCCACTTCGGTCTTCAACGAGTTTCGGTCCAGCCTGAACGTCCGTGCTACTGCTGTTTCGACTGCGGGGGAGTGATGGACACTTTGTTTTGACTGCGGGGGAGTGTGTTTGCTTTGTATCAGTCTAGACCGCTTAGTACCGTTCAGACTGCGGGGGAGTGTTAGAGTATATGGGCCTTGAGTCTAGGCCCATCTTCTGTACTCTATATATATTCCACCCTTGATCAATACAACACATCTATTCCGCATAACCTTTTCTCCAACACAAATATACTTGAGATCAACCATTGTCATGGCATCAAATCTCTACCAGATAGCATCCAACAACTCAGCAGCCTCCGAGTAATAAAAATTCGTTCCTGCCATGAACTAAAGAAATGGTGCGAATCAGATGATAACAAGACGATCCTTGTTCACATACAAATAAAGGTATGGCCCTGTTTTTCCTTGTGTTTTTCCTTGTTTGGAATAGCATCATGTAGACATAAAAGTGTCAAGAAGAATATCTCATAGGGAAAAAATATAGAATATTTAGGGTTCTGTGTAATGCATTAACTAATTACCATTTCTAACATAGTATTATGATCGAGACCTTAGATAATTTGCCAACACAGTTTCTGAGCTTTATTAACAAATGGTAACTTCCGTACTTTTATTGAGTTCCACCAAGTTTTATTGCTGCAATATTACAATTATTTTTAAAAATGCGTAAATGAAGCATAGCTGACTTAGTCGCAAATAATTAGAATCTTTGCCCTTTTATCGATTTGTGGCATTCATGCTGGTAACAATTATCATCAAAACATGAAAGATAAAACACATTTAAATATTATAAGCGGATATTGGTCAAAACAGTAAGATTTTTCTTTTTTAATTAAAAGGGCTGGAGCTCCACCAATTAATTCAAGTAGGAGAAAAATAAAAAAAAAGATAAAAAACAACGGACACAAAGCACCGAAACCACATCGCAACTCAATTTTGACAACTCAGCCTATAGCCGAACAACACTAAAGCAACTACCACTAGCAACCTCAAAATACCAGCAATCGACCTGATAGAGCGATGCAACCAACCCAACCGAGGTTTCCACCCTAGCAACGCCAACACGACGACCAAACAACAAGGAAATACTCTAACTATCGGCACGCCAACATCCTGAAAGATGATGCCTTCAACAAAGGAGCAGCGACATACACGCCGTTGTCGTCCGTGGGCACCAACAGGGCTTTCACCCGAGGAGGATTGGAGGAGGCAGCATTCATAGCAATGACTCCAAGGAGGGGAGTGGTGCCAAAAAGACGTCACCATTGCTAGCCCAATGGGGCTTTTGTCTGACGCACCACCTACCCTAAAGACGCACTAAAGGGAGGCCAGAAGCTAGGGTATCAGCGTGAAGACCGAAGCCGTCAACCAACATCGCCACAACACCACTGATGAGGGGAACCACTCAAACCCTGTGTCGCTGGCGGGAAGGCGCTGCCCTGCCTAGGGCGCGCGGCCAAGGCCGAGCTTGCCATTGCCCTGCATCAGTTCGACATACCCTTCTTGGTGATCCCCCTTGATGTCTTCGACGTGGTACTCAGTACTTAGTGGATGAGAATGTGTGCGGGATATACTGGAACTTCGACTTGCTCCTCATTTCCTTCAACCATGCTGACCGCAAGGGGACACTTCAAGGATTGGGGCGCCAAACATCAACTAACGTTCTCAAACTAGCGGCGGATGATGGAGATGATCTCAGTCCATTGCTGGCTTCATTCGATGATGTCTTTCGGGAGCCGCAGGGCCTATCACCGTCCAGAGGATGTGATCACAAGATCTGTCTATTGGAGGGAACCAATCCAATGGCTCAAGGAATCATACGCTCGAGTCGCTCTCCATTTTCATCCCCGATATTGCTGGTCAAGAAGATGGGTCCTGGCGCTTCTGCATTGACTATTGAGAGCTCAACGCCAAGACGATAAAGGACAAATTTCCAATTCCCGTGGTAGAGGAACTACTGGACGAGCTCCATGGCACCCGGTTCTTCTCCAAGCTGGACCTTCGCTCCGGCTATCACCAAGTTCGCATGGCCTCGTCCGACATCGAGAAGATGACTTTTCGCACACACCACGGGCACTATGAGTTCCTTGTCATGGCCTTTGGGTTGTGCAATGCTCTGTCGACCTTTCAAGCGCTCATGGACGAGGTACTTGTTGAGTTCGTTCGGAAATTTGTATTGGTCTTCTTTGGCGACATCCTTGTCTTCAGCTCCACACAAGAACACCTTCATCACCTCCAACTAATTATGGAGCAGTTGCGCCGACATCAACTCTTCCTCAAGAGGTCCAAGTGTGCCTTTGTTCGTCCTAGTGTGACTTACCTGGGGCACATTATCTTCGGTGAGTGCGTTGCAACCAAGCCTGACAAGGTTCAAACCATCCTCTCCTGGAGGACACCAACGTCAATTGCTGCCATGTAGAGTTTCTTCGGTCTTGCCGGGTACTACCGCCGATTTATCCATCACTGCGCCACCATTGCCGAGCCCCTCATCGCCTACTTAGGAAGCAAGGATTCCAATGGACGGTTGTGGTTGAGCACGCCTTCCAGCAGCTCAAGGGTGCCTTCTAGTCGGTGGTGCCTATCCTGCGCCTGCCAAACTTCGTGGTCGAGTGCGATGTCTCAGGATACGTGGTGGGGCGGTACTCCAGCAAGAAGGGCACCCCATTGCCTTTTACAGCAGGAAGCTCGCCGATCAGCACACCAAACTTTGTGGCATATGAGGATGAACTCATTGCGCTCTCAAAGACCATCAGGCATTGGTGGTCGTACTTGTGATGGCGGCCGTTCCTGGTTCGAACCGACCACGTGAGCCTCCAATACCTTCTAGAGCAAGCTCTCGTCACGCCTCCACAACAACATTAGTTGAGCAAGCTTATGGATTCAATTTCAGGGTGGAATATAAAACTGGACGTTCCAACTAGGCCGTGAACACCTTCTCGCAGCTTTGATGAGCCAGTATCCTGTGTGGCAGTCCGCTCTGTGTGAAGACGATGAGGTGCGTTGTCACTGCACCAAACTGGAGGAAGCAGCTAATCAACTGCAGCCCATAGGCCCAATGGCAGGTCCACGCCGGGAGGTCCAGGATGGACTCCTATTTCTCAATGACCGACTGTTCCTACCTACCAACTAACCTCTTCGTTCCAGTGTGGTTGCAGCATTCCATGACCTCACCCATGAGGGTACACACAAGATCCTTCAGCGAGTTCAGCAATGCTTTTACTGGGAAGGCATGAGAAAGTCGGTCGAGGAGTATATCAGTCAATGCATGGTGTGTCAGCAGCACAAAGCAAGCACAATGTCTCCAGCTGACCTTCTCCAACTCTTGCCGATTCCACAGCATGTGTGGGCCGATGTATCTAGGGACTTTGTGGTGGCTCTACCTAAGTTGCAAGGGATGATATCTATCATGGTGGTGGTGAATCGGTTGTCCAAATATAGCCACTTCATCGCACTCAAGCGTCCCACTTTAGCATAGGTAGTCGCGGATGTCTTCTTCGACAACATCATTCACCTCCACGACATGCCGGAGTTCATTGTGTCAGACCAGGATCTGGTCTTCACCAGTGCCTTTTGGCAAGGCCTCTTCAAGAGGAGTGGTACTCAGCTTCTCACATCATCGGCATATCACCCTCAGACGGATGGGCAAACCGAGGTGCTTAATTGCACTCTCAAAATGTACCTTCGCTGCTTGGCTGCTGACAATCCTTCTACCTTGGTTAAGTGGCTCCCTTGGACGGAGTTCTGCTACAACACATCCTATCTGCTCTCCGGATGACTCCCTTTAAGTTGGTGTATGGACGACCAGACCCTAGCTTGATTCCTTATATTCAGGGCTCTACCTCCATTGATGCAATTGACTGCCAGCTAGTTGACAGGGATGCTCCGATGGATCAAGCTAGGCGCCATCTCCTTTGTGCATAGAACCAGATAAAGCAATACTATGACGCTCACCATCGGGAGGCCACTTTTACTGTTGGCTCGTGGGTCTGGCTCAAGCTACAACACCATTGGCAAGTCTCGCTATGTCCTAGTGCCCAACACAAGCTCTCCCCAAGGTTCTTCGGTCCCTACCAGGTGGCTGCTCGTGTTGGGCAGGTTGCATACCGTTTGGCACTGCCTGACGGAGCCCGGGTACATGACGTCTTCCATGTATCCTTTCTCAAGGCTTTCAAGGGCACACTGC
The DNA here is from genome assembly GCA_005191435.1 of Raddia distichophylla. NCBI lineage: Eukaryota > Viridiplantae > Streptophyta > Magnoliopsida > Poales > Poaceae > Raddia > Raddia distichophylla. Next base: position 3,151,161 of record SPJY01000102.1, read on the forward strand.
TTGTTGCTCCCCCTCCATTGCCAGTGGATGCTTCGCCGACTTCTGCTTCAGTCCAACCAACTCCTTACCACCTACTTCCGCAACGCTTCATGATGGGGCACCACCAGTTCTTGGTGAATTGGGCAGGTGAGCTGAAAGAAGATGCAATTTGTGTGGACGCCATCATTCTCCGTCAAGCACATTCTGATTTCAAGCTTGAGGACAAGCTTGTTGCGCGCTGGGGAGGAGGGGAGTATTGTTACGGTTGCTGACCGTTTCTGCATTAGACATGCCAATGGAGCAGCCGCCCCTCAAAATTAACGAGTGTAGCATTTGTTAGTCCATTCTTATCCAGTCTCTTAGCTTCTTATTAGGTTGTTAGTCTGTTCCTCTCATTTGAGGGATGTTAGCTTTGGTTGTTGGTAGTTTCTTCTTTGTAGCACAGCGCAAGGCGTATGAATAAAAACAAAAGGGCAAGACCAGAAAAGGACGCTCCACAATTGTTAGTCTCAGGCGCGCCGTCGATAACCGGTTGGTGGCGCCGTACAGCCAACTATCCTAGCTCCGGAGACACCCTCGGGCGTGCTAGAACCTTGTTCGTATTCTGGCCTTCGGCCAGGGACGCGAGCATTCCTTCGAGATCATCCAGATGTGTAGTGTGTGCTGGCCAGTTCATTGGGGATACTCTCACGAAACTAGGGATTGTATGCAGAGTGCGATGTGTAGACCCCGAAGGCGGTTTATTTCCATGTGATGTCTTCCTTGATGGTAGGGGTCAAGGGTCACTTGGTGAAGAAGAGGCCCAAGCCAAGGGGTTTGGAGGTGCCAAACCGATCGGATCCAACAACAATTGGGCAAAAACTGGGCCGCTGAGTTATGCTTTCTTCTAGCAATACTATTGAGATTGGGAGCCATATGGTGAAGAGCTAAGTCGTGCAGCTAGCTGTCATGCCAGAAGTTAGATTTCTTGCTTTCAGCAATGGTGACCATCGTCTGAAAGACGTCCCTGTTAGAATTATGGCAAGGAATTGTTGTCCCAATCAAGGACCTTTTTCAGGTTCTTCCATTCGTTCCAGAGCCCTCGCAAGCAAAAGGCTCTGTTAAATTTTATAAGGTCGAGACGCCTTGTCCACCTAGCCTCTTTGGACTGTGGCCCAACTGAGGAGGGAATGCTAGAGGCTAGAGCTGGGCACCTTCGTTTCCATGCCGGAGGAATGATCCTATTTTTGTCAATCTTTTTGACCATCCATTTTAGTGGTTAAAAGACCGAGAGGAAGTATGCTGCTAGAGCCGAAAGGACCGAGTTGACTAGGATGAGGTGCCCTTCCTTGGATATAAGTTTCTTTTACGACTGGGGAAACGGCGCTCGCAACTTGTTGATAAGGGGATGAAGGGAAGGAAGCGAGCCGTTCTCAAGTTGCGGGGCTAAAGTGAGAGCCCCAAGTAATGCCAAGAGAATCAGGCCTTCTCTCCCAGGAAGGGCCTGGTAAACATAGTGTTATGTGGTATTAAATGTTTTACACTTCAACACCGCTTTTTCTTGATCTGCACAGAGCGGTTTCTTTTAGGTATTATGCTTCTTGTTCTGGTGGACCTCAACTCGCGCTTAAAAAACTGCATTAATTTATTTTACAGGTTTTTTGGTAATATTTGGAAGCACCGTTGCAAAACCAACAGCGCTTGTCAACTTACAAGATTCGGTCATGTGGATGAATCGGGAGCAGAGACTATTATCCTCTCATGTAAGTTTCACTTATTGTAGGGAGCCTCCAGGCAGTAGATTTCCCAGTGATTCACTGATACCTGCAGTCTACCGGTTCCTCGCCTTGGGATACAGTTTTATTTGTCTCAAGTCAGCAGCACGTCAGGATTCACAGACGTTATCAAATTTGGTGATGAAGGAAGCAGAACGTCCCAGCAAGAACAAAAATGCTAGAGGAACAGAAATCGTGGTCCAATAGCCATGAATAGGAACGCTAAGATGATTCGTGATTATATTATATGGTTCGAATTTCAATCGAATAAGCTTTCTGTGGTCTAGTGGATGGTCTTGCGTGGCTGTAATGTGCTGCTTAGTGGAGAAACAAACTCAAGCATACAGTACGTGCCAATGGATTTTTATGGCTGTGAGAATGATGTTTCCTTGTACTCTTTTAAGATCATGCTTTAACAATTAATAGTCAGTTTCGTTTCTTTTTTCCTATCGTCATTGTTGTTTCATTGTCATTATTTCGCTCCACTTGATCATCTTTGTTCTCTGAAATTGCAAGACCATGCGGAAGTTTATCTAATGTTATGTGATGGTTATATATAACTTGGATTGATTTGTTGAGGAGTTTGTGTGTGAGACATGATTTGGACTGGCCGGGTTATTGTCCCAAGTTTTCACAGTTTGAATTATTTTGTCGTGTTCCGTCTTTCTTATTTTTGGAAAAGGGCAGAAGAATAGTTGTCTATTTTTATTAAGTAGAGTAAAAAACAGAAAAAAAGGGGGGAAAAACCCTACACGAAGCATAGAGACAATCGCCATGAAACTGCTGCCACCTTCGCGAAAGGGCGAATGGCTTGCTGGATTAGCAAATAGCAAACAACCTGACAAGGCTGGCTTTAAGCAACTCGACAAGGCAATGCAGCTGGCAGCCTGGCACACACCAGAGGTCTACTATAATAGCACCGAAAAAGCCATAACAAGCAGTGCAGTGACACCGATACTTGTACAGGGAATCCAACACCATAAGACGATACTAATCCCAAGTTAATATCTCATGGACAATTCGGTGAATATCATCGCTGTTTATTATTAACTAAATTCAAATAATAGTTTAAAGATAGCATCATCTGCTATTACAATAAGACAAGTAATCCTGCTCGGCATTACCAAATATTAAGAACGAATAAAAGGACATCAGAGTAGCAGAAGCCATCAGCGACGATATTCAAGCATTGATCCGAACATCCGTAGCTATTCCTGCACACCTGAGTTCAGACTCTCCTGGTCCTGATTGAAAACTAAACAACAAAATTATCCGCGATAGGTATAATGAGTACGCGGCTATCCCGCAAGCGATCATTAACGATGAATGCAGCAACAAGAGATGGATGGTTGTTTTGCCAAATCAATGCCTGTCTACTCAAATGTTTGTTAAATCATTAGTTATTGAATTAACACCGGTGAACATTCTACTACACAGGATCCATAGACACTCTCTGCCTACACTTGACCAAGGGGTGATCAAGCGGCTAAACAGGCATTCTCTGCCCATATATGGCCCATATAGGCGATCATGCGGCACAATGAAATGGACACTCACTGCCTACACATGACCAAGAGATAATCATGCGGCACAATGAACCATGCACTCTCTGCCTATACATGACCAAGAGATGATCATGCGGCACAATTAAACATGCACTCTCTGCCTACACACGCCTAAGAGACAGACAAGCGGCACAACGGAACAGTCACTTTCTGCCCACACTCGACCAAGGGATGGTCGAGCGGCTAAACGATACAGGCACTCTCCACCCACACATGACCAGCGAACGGTCATGCGGCACAAATCCTATCACCTCACTAAAGTTACCCCACAACACAATCTTTTACTTGTCAAATTATCTTAAAAATCATCATGAAACCTTAACTTCACAATGTGCAATTTTATTAAAAGTGACCCTATTAATTAACAAAGCACATGTAAGCAACTACACAAAGGATAGAATAGTAAATAACTAAGGATTCGACAAATAAGGCTAGTACATATTAGTTGATGACTAAAACGACTTTAGAATATAAACTCACACACTAAACAAATTATGCATACAATTAATAAATAATAAAATAAAAAGATCTAGCAAACTAGGAAGCAATATGCATCTAGCTTGCCTTTGAAAAAGTCGGATCCTTGTGAGTCTATGGGAATTACAGGGCAGCAGTCCTCACAACAGTCGCAACAAGAATCTACGTGCAGGAAAGAAACAATAAAGAACATCAAATTCACTATAGAGAAAATAATTAATAAAAAATATAGGAAATTCTAGGAATGGTGGCTGCGTTTCGCGTGACGGCTACGGGTTGGCTCCTTAATACGTGCCGGTGGCGTCGATCGTGAGGTCGGCGGTGGCGGCGCCTGTGGGTGCAGCAGAACTTCAGCGGGGTTTTCTTGGGCTAGGCATCTCAATTTTGGGCGCTCTTGGTACCGTTGGATTCATCTTGACGAGATCTAGTACGTCCTAGAAGCTCGCCTAGACTTGGCTGTCGAAAATCGTAAGCAATGCTTGCGCATAAAATAGCTTATCGGATCATATAATAATACATGTAATATATTTCATCGTAGACAAATAATAAAAAAATTTATCTTATGTTTTATATCTTTTAAAAATTCTTGGGACACCTAATAACTTTGTTAGGATGTCACAAGCAACCAACTATCGGCTCTCGAGATGACACCTTCAACATGGAAGTAGCTGCCATGTTGCTAATCGTCCACACGTATTAGGTTTTAACCCAAGGTAGTTTTGAAGGAGGATAGCGCCTATGACAATACCATTAGGGCTCGTTTGGGAACCGTGATCCCGGCCGGGATGCCGGCCCGTTCCCTAGAAGATTTCCCCATGGTAAATTTCCCAAGGGTGATTCGCTGACGCATTTGGAAGCCCACAACGACGGTGATTTCACTTTTCAGGCCCTATCCGCTCGCCATCCCTGGGGAACCGTCTCGTTGCTCTGGACTCGTGGAAATTTCTCCCCTTCTCACCCAACTCCCTCATTGCTTTCTGGTTCTCTCAGCAGCTTCCACTCTCCTCCACCTGCCGTCGCCATGGCAGCCTCCCATCGTTGCCACTCCATCGCATCCTCTTCCCCACAAGTCCATTACCTGCCCCGATGTATTTGCTGATGAGACGGGTCATGAGAAAGAGCTAAGGTTACCTAGCTGCTCCCTGCCGTCACCTCGAGTCGCCGCTACCACTACATCCTCCAGTCGCCCACTCCACCACGCCATCTCCCTCGCACCTGCGATAGTGCAGTTGCGTTTGAGACAAGTCTTGGAAGAGAGCTATGGTTATCTTCATCTAGCGCTGCCTCACAAATCGATCCAGATCTGGTCAATGTCGATCCCTGCCCCCTCTTGCAGTGACCTCCTCATCTCCCAGGTATGGCTTTGATCATCTTGCATCCCCTTTTCCTCTTTATTGCTCTATATCTATTTGCCTCATGATGCTTGTGTGGTTGGTTTGTTTCTTGTGGCTAGCACCTACTGTTTGCGCCAGGGATATTGTTGTGTTGCAGAATAAATCTTAGCTAGCGCTGAAATTCTAGAAATTGAAATACATTATGTGAAATCTTTGTTAGTTAGAAAGATATTGTTGTGTTTATACAGTTTTATTGTGATTATCGTGAGCAAAAACATATGGTGGCCTTCGGTTCTGTTTAATTTTTCTCTCTTGTTCGTTACCATGCTTGTCCAATGTGTAGTGCCAAGTATTATGCACATATTAATTATGGTATGCTTCTGAAGACATCAGGTATCTCTTTGGTCCCATGTGGGATCAAATCATAAGCTATTCTAACCTGCACCGTTGTATTAGATCATTAGAATATATCAAATTATTAGCACTACTTGATATTTAACTGTTTTGTACCTTTGTGAATTATAGTGTTGGATAATTCATGGAAGCATTTACATGTTAGAGGTACTGCAATTAAGACTTTTAGTTGGGTTTATCACAAAAAATAATTATTTATTTCAAACCATGAACCGTTCAAAACATGAAGATACTTATGTTTCTCTTAGTGTTCCGGTCTCATTGCAGCAATGAGATGTTCTTAGTTTCTCTGGAAGTCCTACTAGCATGTTTCGTCATGAGAATGCATTATAGTTGTTTTTTTGGAAGCTATGATCTTTCTGAATTGAAAAGTTCTATTTTTTTCATAATAGCATGTCATTTAAAAGCTTTACAAGGTAATTAGGTGAGCAATGGGTATATGATTTGTCCTGTTTCTTTTAATTACTAAAGCTAAAATTTAACTTCAAGCAGTCACTACAGAAACCAGGGTCAGTGTGGTCGGCAAAAGCCGACCACATAGCCCAAAATACCGTCGACATAACTCTATCTCGGCGGTTAGCCGCCGACACTGCGCCGCCGAGACCATGTGGTCGACATAGCCCACTTCTGTCGTCGGGTCTGCCGACAAAGCAGCATCCAGCGCAAGCTGCCCAGTGGCCACCTATGTCCGTGGCATTTACGGCCGTCGACATTGCTGAGCCCATGACGGCCCGCGCCGTTTAACAGCAACCTGACAGGTGGGCTCCACCGGGCGACGAATGGACGACACGTGGCACACCCTATCTCGGCGGCTTATGTAATGCCGCCGACATAGACCTGGGCCAGGAAACGGTAATGCTGGCGACTGGGGTGTGGGAAATGTCGGCGGCTTATAAATATGCCGCCGACGTAGGTCGCGGACATTGTCGGCAGTCTTCGAGTATGCCGCCGAGACTAGTGGTGCTTCCCCGATCTCCCGGAGGAGGCCTATGTCGGCGGCTTATAGAAGGCCGCCGACATAGGTGTTGCAGCAGCAATTAATATTGCTGCTGATTTTTGATTAAAAAAATTCAATTTTAACCTGCAAAAATATACAATTCCCAGCAGAAATAGCCCACCCCAATTTGTCCATACATCATCCACATATTTAGGTGCTCGAATCCACATCTTTTTGAGCACTCCGCAATCACATCGATGCAAAACACAAATTCAACGATAAATATAAACCAAATGACACATAGCCCTCCCAAACATAACCAATTGACACACATCCTCCACATATATACATAACCAAATGACAGCACATATATAAGGTCATAACAATGTCATATAAGCAAGTTTTATATCCTAGACATCGACAATTGCGTACATAATAAACCTAATGGTTCTGCGAACTGCCGTAGAGGCTGGGATCCTGCACAAAGAAGCCCTCCACGAACTGCTGGGCCTCGGAGGCTGTGGCACTATCGTCGCCTCCCTGCTGCACATTCTGTGCATGCGCAGGCGTAGCTGAGCCGGACACTTGCAAGATCGAAAAAAATCATGTATCTGACTTACTTTGTGCATTTATGTACTCTTATGAAAATATTATGGCAGAAATACATACCCCTGGAGAAGGCATTGCTGCTGGCAGGAACTGTAGCATCCAGGGTGGCGGCACGAACGCGGGGAAAGCGCTGTGCTGCGTCGGTGGTGGCCCCTGCGACGGCGTGAAGGCGAACTGTGATGCAGGAGGTGCTGCGGCTTGGCTGGAGGACCCCGCCCCTAGGAATGCCTGCGAATGCATACACATATGATATGTTAGCGTGAAAACAATGAAAGGACAAAAACAGATTTAACTGCGGAGAGGACATGATTTTTAATTACCTTTTGCAAAAACTGCATCAGGTAGAGGTTCTGATTCTGGAGCATATCCATCCTCCTCTCGTTCGCTAGATCCTTTTCCGCCTGTGCTTGCGCTTGCTGCTGCTGCCGCTGCTCGTCCGCCGCCCTTTTTTGTAGCAACTCCTCGATATGCTTGGCCTGGGCTTCTAGCTAGGCAGAGATGGCAGCTGAGGCCTGTTGTCGACGTGCCCTGACCTCAGGGCGGTACGCGGCGGGATCGACGACGGAGTCCATCATGCCATACTTGCCATGAGCCCTCCCACCAAACTCGTCGTAGAGAACCACAGGGTCGGCTGGCATATTGGCGGGGTCACAGTCCTCACCGTGCTTCACCCGCATGGCCGCAGTATATGCATCCTGCGAACAAATAAGATGATGCGGAATAGTTAGAAACTGTCGAGTAGGTGTAAATAAGCGAAAAAGAGTTGGCTACTTACATCCTTCTCCTGGGCAGCTGGCGGCATCGGTGGTTGTCTTCCGTCTGGGAGCACACGTGGCGTGTGTGCAGCACTCCACACGGCGAATCCTGAGGGCTCAACACCGGATGCAGCCTCCTGTGTGAAATCAAATAGTGGCATATTAGAGCTTGTCAAATCAAGTAAATTATAGGTATAAAAGATAAATATGATCACCAAGTCTCGTGCCACGTGACCCATGCCGAGGCCGCCCATGTAAGTGGTGCACATTTCAGCCCCGACTTCCCTGTTTTCCCTGTTCCTTTTGGACATGGCGATCCACTCAGGCCTCTCCCAAGTAAGGCAAAGATACCTCCAACCCCTTGGCTCCATGTCTAACCAGTCTGGACGCTAGGGAAGATATTGATCCGCGTCCAGGTACTCCTGACCAGCCTGGTCTCTCATGATCCTCGTGCCCTCCGATCGGTAGTGCTTGATCATCGCATCCAAGCGAGCAAGCCTGAGGGAGTCTCTAACCTTTTTGGATGCCATCTTGTCGATCACACGGCGAGCAGCATCGTAGTGCTCGGCGGAGTCGTCGGGAGGGTTCAACTGGTAGCGCGCCTGCATGAAGAAAGAAACAAATGGTTAAAGTAATAACTTCGCTAATTGTGTAAAAAGACACAAATGGTTAAAGTAGTGAACATGTTACCCAGAACTCGTCGACGACGGCATCGGCGACTGTTCCTCCCTCCTTGTACCCCACGAGGTCGTAATCGCTCCAAGTCATCACTGAGCGCCTATCCCTGCCAGTGCCCACTGTCCCGGGGTAGTAGTGTCTGCAGAGCACCCCTATCTGCTTTCCCGGCTCCGTCCCCACCCCCTTGTTGACGCAAACCAACGTACTGCATGTACAATTCAGAACAAGTGTTTAATTAGCTTTATTGTGTTGATGACTAAAAGACAACGGAAATGAGCTGTTGAAGTGATTAGTACACATACCTCTTCCCAGCGGAAACCCGTACCCGTATCCTTTCATTTGGAGTTTCGACTGTTTTTATGAGTTTGTTCCGCCCACGGTGTCTCTTGGAGCTCGAACCCTCGCCAGTCTCGAAGGGCACGTAGTCCTCGTCCTCGTCCTCATCCTCATCCTCATCCTCCATCTCCCCCAACCAAGCCTGAACGTCTGCCTCATCCTCCACCTCATCCTCATCCTCATCCTCATCATCACTCTCATCATCATCCTCCCCTGTACTTTCCTCGCCACTCCCGTCTAGCACCCACTTCTTCTTATAACCCTGTTGCACACCCCCTGTCGGGTCCACCGCCTCCTAATCCCTCTCATCCTCCCTCCTCTCATCCTCTCCGCTCTCATCCTCCTCCCCACTCCCTTCTCCTCCTCCCGCTCCCTCTCCCTCTCCTGACACGACCTGCAAGGCCGGCTGCTGCTCCTCGACCGTCTCCCCCTCCTGCCCACTCCCTCTCTCTTCTCCCGCCATGTGTTGCCCTCGCTTCTTGTACTTAATCCCAAAGAGCTTTCCCGTCGCTCCAGCTAGCCTGCGCTGATACCCAGTCATTCTGCAAAAAAGAAAGTAAATGATACAATTAGATCTGTCGGTGTAATAAATACCGGGGCACAAAGAGTCCTGAAAAGATCGAGCGGGCCCCACGCGTCAGGCGGGCGAGCAAGGTTCCAACGCGTGGGCGAGCCCCTCAAGGCGCCGGGCGAGGGCCCCACACGTCAGGCGGGCGATCAGACCCCAGCGTGTGGGCGAGCCCCACAGCGGATCAAGCGGGCCCCACGCGTCAGGCGGGCGAGCAAGGCTCCAGCGCCTGGGCGAGCCCCTCAGGGCGCCGGGCGGGGGCCCCACACGTCAGGCGGGCGATCAGACCCCAGCGTGTGGGCGAGCCCCATAGCGTATCAAGCGGGCCCCACGCGCCAGGCGAGTGCGTGGGCGAGCCCCCTCTGAAGGCGAGGCGAGGGCCCCACGCGCCAGGCGGGTGCGTGGGCGAGCCCCCTCTGAAGGCGAGGCGAGGGCCCCACGCGCCAGGCGGGTGCGTGGGCGAGCCCCCTCTGAAGGCGAGACGAGGGCCCCACGCGCCAGGCGGGTGCGTGGGCGAGCCCCCTCTGAAGACCAGGCGAGGGCCCAACGCGTCAGGTGGGGCCCGCGTGGCAGGGAACATCCCGAAAGGAGTCTTCTGGTCGAAGGCTCCCCCTGCTGCGAAGGACGAGCACATTTAATGCGACATCACGCGCGGATAGACGGCTGAAGACATGATTACCGCTACAGTGACCCCTGCCAGTCTGAGCGGCTGTCACTGTGGCGAAACATTATCATTAACATCAAACAAGCGCATGACCAGTACGTACTCCTGAAGTTGTATGACAGTTGTAATGCTCAAATATATTTATTCACCCTCACCATATTTATTTGTAATTCTCAAATATATTTACACACCCTCACCATATTTTTTTGTTGCATTTATGGAGCGTCAATTCTTATGCTTTTTTATGTGACCTACCTTAAATGAAAATGGAAAACGGGGAATCGGCAAAAAAATATGCCTTTGTGTGGTCTCCATGTCGGAGACTCGTGCATATGGCCAACCGAGCAAGCACTTGTAAAATATTTAACCATAGAAGCTGTCGGTGTAATAAATACCAGGGTGTAAAGAGTCCCAGAGAAGGCCAGGCGAGGGCCCCACACGTCAGGCGGGCGAGCAGGCCCCAGCGTGTGGGCGAGCCCCTCAAGCGCCGGGCGAGGGCCCCACACGTCAGGCGGGCGAGCAGGCCCCAGCGTGTGGGCGAGCCCCTCAAGCGCCGGGCGAGGGCCCCACACGTCAGGCGGGCGAGCAGGCCCCGGCGTGTGGGCGAGCCCCTCAAGCGCCGGGCGAGGGCCCCACACGTCAGGCGGGCGAGCAGGCCCCGGCGTGTGGGCGAGCCCCTCAAGCGCCGGGCGAGGGCCCCACACGTCAGGCGGGCGAGCAGGCCCCGGCGTGTGGGCGAGCCCCTCAAGCGCCGGGCGAGGGCCCCACACGTCAGGCGGGCGAGCAGGCCCCGGCGTGTGGGCGAGCCCCTCAAGCGCCGGGCGAGGGCCCCACACGTCAGGCGGGCGAGCAGGCCCCAGCGTGTGGGCGAGCCCCTCGGCGAGCACAAGAGGTCCCTCTCTGTCAGGTGGGGCCCGTGCAGCAGGAAGCGTCCTAAGGAAGTCTTCTCGGCGAAGGCTCTCCTCTGCAGCGAAGGACAGGCGCATTCAATGCGACATTACGCGCGGATAGACAGATGAAGAAATGATTACCGCCACAGTGACCTCTGCGGCTCTGTCAAGCCGTCACTGTGGCGCAGAAGAATTGACCGGCAGAGAGAGAGTTAGCCATCATCAGGCAGGCCGCCCGCGTCAGGCAGCGCGAGTTGGGGCCCACCCGTCCTGTCACCGGCGTGTTCACACGGGTCAGAGGCCACTTGCGAAGCGTGCGTGGGCGGCGCGGCGCAGCAGCAGCACGTTTTCGTCCCTCCTGTCGTGTCCTCGTGTCTTATCAAGTATACTGAGGGCACTGCTTTGCCTACCCTCCCCGGTTCTCTCCGCCAGTTCGAAAGCTTGTATAAAAGGAGAGAGAGACCGAGGGGAGGGGGGATTCGGATTTTTCGTTCCGAAAACACTCTGTATTCACACTCCACACAACCAACCCAAGAAAAGAGCTAAGGCTCGGCAGGAGTAGGACTGTTACCCGCGAGGGGGTCCGAACCTAGGTAAACCCCGCGTGTTGCTCTCTGTCGCGCCCGACGCTCGAATCGAACCGAGCTCGAGCCGATCGGCTAGCAGGTTAAGAAAATCTGACCGGGGTGTGATCCGCAGTGGTTGAGCGGTGAGCACGCCGTCAACTGGCATGTTTGGAAAACGATTTGGTGTCTTCCAAGAGATAGGCCCTCAGTCCACGTGTGGTGTGGAATCCATCAGCTTTTTGCGTCAACACCACCCGACTGACTCACTCTGGATTTAATCGGCCCAACCCAATTCATCCTAGTGCCCTATCTAACCACTCTCGCCTACTCAATTCTAAGCTCATACTCTAGTGAGTGCCTACCCATAACCTTTTCCTTACTACGTACCTTCCATCCTTCCTTCCTACCTCTCTTTCACTTATACTACCTCGGCCCTTGACACCTCCCGGTCTTGCCTCCTATCATTGGCCTGAGGCAGGCAACCAATTTCTAAGGGGCTACCCCGTGGAGCAACTTGGCAAAGCTCGCGGAGCAGCTCGGGAGAGCGGAGCTTAGACAAAGTAGTTAACTTAGAATTTGTTTCTTGTTCCTTTATTATTTTTGAGCTTCCATATTTATAAGGGTATTTCAAGGGGAAGGCAACCCTATGCCTTGGGTTATGACATAAATACCCTCGTCGTCTTAGCCAAAGTGGAGTTATAAAGGGAATTGCAGAGAGACCGAGTTGTTAAGCTCTGTACAGGAACCTTCCTGTCACGTGATACGATTCCTGACGCTTGCGGGGCCCTCTATACTCCGAGCTTCTTGGTGGCCAAGAAAACTCCGCTCCTTCGCGACCTTGGGCCCTCGTTCCCTCGCTCCGCCGTTGTCTCGCCTTTGGGTGGCGAAGCTCCCTTCGGGGCGCCGTCCCTTTGATTCACCATTGCCTCGTCATTGGGTCTGTTGTATTTGCTCTGGTTCACCCACTCCATGTTCGTAGGTGGTGTGTGCTCCCCTGCTACGTACGACACCTACCATGACACTACTCTCTAAAGCTACCCCGCTCTTCAATTTGCTCATGTGAGAATGAGCGTTGTCCACGTGGGGGTGCAACTAACATCGGCGATATGAAAGAGCGGCATGGCACAATATTGCAGGGGGCTAGATGGCCTCGACATCATAGAGAAGGGCAACATACGGCCTCAACGGCAGGCATTTGTGGGGCGGCCATGAGTATGCTTGCCACACGTGGCCTAAAATTCAGATAACGAATTTTAGGTTTCAGATTTAAGCACTAAGCGTTGTATAGTCGCGTAGCTAATGTATGGCACGGTCATGCACAGGCCATTTTTGAAATGGACGCGAGAGCGAGGGACTCACTCGAGCATAGACTGCACAGTAGACCGGAAACCCCGAATGGAACCGTCCAAAGGCCAACATGATTCACATGCCGCAACGCCTCGCTCCAAAACTGCCCAATCTTCGTCCCGGTGCACCGAACCCACCCCTGGGCCCTGTACCTTGCCGTACGCTCGCACTCAGTTATTAAAGGAAGGCTCGCATACACACAAACCACAAATCACTAGCGGAACACTTCTTACCGGTGACCGGTGAGTAGGGACCACAACCACCGCTCCACACTGACTCTCACGGCGCGGCAGTCGCCCATCGCTCCCGTGATCTGCCGTCTCGTCATCGTCACAGGCGGCTCTATATAAAAGCGCAAGCTGAGTGAAGCCAAGGCACGCGCGAAGAGGAGTCGACTGTCGAGTGCTCGGGTTGATTGTTTGACCAACGCGCAGGCGCAGGCGCAGGTGCAACTGCAAGCGACAACCGAGGCGGCATGTCGTGGTCGGAGCAGGACGCCGCGCTGTTCGCGGCGGTGCTGGGGCAGGACGCCGCGCACCACCTCGCGACCACGCCGCCGCACCTCGACGGGCCGCCGGCGGCGGCGTCGTCGGCCGAGCTCCAGGCGCGCCTGCACGACCTCGTCGAGCGGGGCGGGGCGTGGACGTACGGCATCTTCTGGCAGGAGTCCCGCGGCGCCGGATGCGGCAGTCGCGCCGTGCTCGGCTGGGGCGACGGCCACTGCCGCGACGGGAGCTCGCACGACGACCCCTCCGCCGGAGAGGCCGCCGCCGCGGTGACGGACAGGAGCATGGAGCGGAAGCGCGTGCTGCTGCGGTTGCACGCGCTGTACGGAGGCGGGGACGACGAGGGCGCCGACTACGCGCTCCGGCTCGACCGGGTCACCGGTGCCGAGATGTACTTCCTCGCGTCCATGTACTTTTCCTTCCCTGAGGGCGCCGGCGGGCCGGGCAGCGCGCTAGCCTCTAGCCGCCACGCCTGGACCGCCGTTGATTCCAGCCAGCCCTGCTCCGCCCCGGCGCCCGGGTGGTACGTCCGCGCGGTCCTTGCCCAGTCCGCCGGCCTGCGCACCGTCGTCTTCCTCCCGTGCAAGGGCGGCGTCCTTGAGCTTGGTTCCGTCATGGCCATCCGCGAGACTCCCGAGGTCCTGCGCGCCATCCAAGCTTCCTTCCGCCTGGAGCCCGCCCCGCCGGAAGACTACATGAGGATCTTCGGCAAGGATCTCTCCCGACGCGCCCAAATTCCGCCGCCGCAGACCATGGGGTCCGACGTCCCTTGGATGCCGCGGCTCGCTGGCCAAGCCATACCGGCGCCGCGCCTGGCAAAGAAGGAGCTTGTCAAGGTGAAACCAGCGGAGTCGCCTAGGAGCATAGACTTCACAAAGCCGGACGTTGCCGCGCAAGAGCAGGGCGCCGGCGAGGAGCGGCGTCCGCGGAAGCGCGGCCGTAAGCCGGCGAACGGGCGGGAGGAGCCGCTTAACCACGTGGAGGCGGAACGGCAGCGGCGGGAGAAGCTGAACCAGCGGTTCTACGCGTTGCGCGCGGTGGTGCCCAAGATCTCCAAGATGGACAAAGCGTCGCTGCTCAGCGACGCCATCGCGTACATCCAGGAGCTGGAGGCGCGGCTCCGAGGGGGCGGCGAGGCGGCGGTGGCGCGCGCAGAGGTGCCGGCCGTGGAGGTGAAGGCAATGCAGGACGACGTGGTGCTGCGCGTGACCACGCCCCTGCTAGCGCACCCCATCTCCGGGGTCTTCCACGCCATCAGGGGCTCCCAGCTCAGCGTCGTGGCGTCGGAAGTGGCGGTGGCGGACGACGCCGTCACCCACACTCTGGTGGTGCGGTCGCCCGGGCCGGAGCGGCTCACGGCGGAGGCGGTGCTCGCCGCGATGTCCCGCGGGATGAGCAGCACCTCCCCCTCCCCGTGAGTGACTCTCACTGAGTCACTGTGCAGTTGTAGCGGCACTCCCCTCTCGTGCCGTCGTGCGTGCGTAGTGGTACAAGCGTCAACTGTTAGAGTTAGCTGTAGCTTTTAATTCTTTCCGTGATCTATATGCTGGGTAGTGCTATATGCATGTACACAAATTAAGCTTGAGCATCGCATAACTTTTGCTATATGTGTACAGTAGTTTGACAATGCTACGAATCCGAAATTCATTTATTATTTGTGCACGCACGAGTGCATGCATCAGCAGCACTGCACCGGCCGGCGGCTCTGCAGCAGCAGGATGCGGAAGATTTCCCTTTGTATTCTTCCATTCCATCATTCTTGGAAGGAAGCGAGCCGAGCAGGCGTGGAGATTTCGCGCGTGCGGATTGCTTTGACGGTCTGACCGACCGGCGCGCGTTCCTCTCCCTTTCACATTCTTGCCCACTGCCATACAGTACACACGGTCACACGCACGCCGGCCTGGAAGATTTCCCCGTCAACTCGTCGTCGTCGCCGCCGCCTCCTCCCGTGAAAAAACCGCCGGGTTCCGCGTCCGCGAGGTGTGCACGGCCACCTCGTTGCGTTGCGTACGCACACGTCGGACCGACGACGCGGTGCGCGCACCGCCGGCCACCGCGTCTTCACGTGAAAGCGCCCGCGCGGCAAGTGGCCGGTGTCGCTTGTCAAAGCCTCTCTCGCCGAGGACCGAGCCCGCGCGCGACCCCGCTGGATTGGTGGTGGTGCTGCGCCTCGGGCCCCGCGGGGCACGGGGCGGCGGCAGTGTGTCAGCCTGTCAGGTGCGAGGCAGCGGCGGGCGGGTCGACGTTACGCGCCAACAACCTTAAAACAGCAGGCCTTTCAGGTGTCACCTACAGACGGCTATATAGACAGTGCATACAATGGGTAGTCTTTACAGCTGTCTATATAGTTTAATAGTTAAATAGAGTTTAAAATATATTGTTATCAAAGGGGCTATAAATTTAAAACAAAAAATAAAATTTAAATTTAAAAATTAAAATAAACAATATATAATCAAAATTTTAAAAATAAAAAATTTAAACTTTTGAAATTTATGTGGCAAGTGTGGTCTAGTTTTGTTCGAAAAAATGTCAGGAATCCATTTTTGAAATCGGTTCGGTGATCGGAAATGCTAATAAGAAGATATGGCAAATAGTAAATAGATAAATGGGTTTGCATGTCCCTGCTGCATGCAACTGGAGTGGCCTGGCGCTCGTACAACTGCATGCTTGGGCAATTTACCTGGGAGCACGAGCCCTTGCCGTCCTCTCGTGAGGCGACGACCCCTCTCTCTTTCCTCATTTAACTCAGTACACGTAGGATAACAACGCTGAGGTGGCAGTATATAGACGACTCATTAATTGCCGTTGTACATGCTCTTAGGGCATTTTCAATGGTATAGTCAACTACTGGAGATAAGAAAGCCCCATGTCATCTATAGATAGCTTGTAGACAGCATCTTCAATGGATTAGCTACAGCATTGGCTATTAAATTTAATATGGACCCATGTGTAATAGATGCAATGCACCTTTATCTTCTCTTCTTCTCTCCTCCACATAGGCAAAAAGATGAGATGAATTCTTTATAGCTAGCTGACATGGCACCATTGGAGTGCCCTTAGGTGAATAGCTCAAATTTTCGGGGGAAAACCTATGGGATGACGCCAACAGTAACGACAATATCTTCCAGCCCGGTACATGTTTATTATAAATTCTTTCTTTCGAATGCATTTTTTCTCTTTATAATTTATCTGTAAATTCTAATTTAGCTATTTTTTGACATATTTGAATGAGTTTATTTTATACAACACCGACACATAAAGTCTGAAACACT
Source organism: Raddia distichophylla (assembly GCA_005191435.1). Taxonomy (NCBI): domain Eukaryota; kingdom Viridiplantae; phylum Streptophyta; class Magnoliopsida; order Poales; family Poaceae; genus Raddia; species Raddia distichophylla. The sequence goes on from SPJY01000102.1 coordinate 3,167,812, forward strand.
ATGAGAGACCACCATACGCCATAAACATACACCATAATACATGATACCTTTTGCCATTGAAAAATTTGAATTACAATATTGTGATTATCTTGGAGCTATTTGCATGAATGGGGTGGAGCCGCACCTAGTTGGAGCGGCAAGGGGTCTTACAGCCCCTGGCAAGGGCAACAAGGGGATGCATGGTCTCGAACTTAGTATTATGTCGTACAGATCTACACCCAATGTTGTTCTAATTTAAATGTTGTTGGAACTACTTTTCAATGTTTCAGTAGTGTTTCATTCAAATGCTACAGTACTCTAATTAAAATGTAGTAGCAACTTTTTTTTGGTCATTTTATAGTGTTTTAGTTCGAATGTTGCAGCAGTTTATTTTTAATATTTCAATGCTTTAATTTAAAAATTGCAACATTTGGTTTAATTTGGTATAACATCCCACAACAACGCCTGATTTTGTACAACATTTGATTTAAAGTACTAGAATATTTGTTTAACATAATGCAACAACATTCGATTTTATCTAGCATCGGATGTCTGATTGGTTGTCAAGTCCTAAGAAAATTCCACCTTCACCCAAAAAAATTTCACAAAACAGTGTTTTGCAAGATTTTCCGAGGATGCTCCAATATCTGCTGAATTTATGAACAACAACACGAATCCACACTTGTGCTATGCACTGATGGAGGGAGCGATTTCACGGTGCTCTTCAGGTTTATCAGGCTCAGTACTGCATGTATACATACATAGAGACTTGCTGCTGTTACTAGGCACTGCCCGCAGCTGCCGCGCGCGACCACCAGTTGTTACTCGATAGTTGATACTTGATACTAGGGTTTTTCTGTTCGGTCCTTGCCGTATGCAGCTGCAGCCTGCATTCGGCGTCGGATGCACAAATGCTATCGACTAGCTAGCCAGCCAGCCAGGTAGCTAGCTGCGTATATCTGCACTGCATGCGCGCGCCTCTTCGGATCTGGTTAATTTGTGCATGCCTCCATCCTAGCTGCTGGTGCGTGTGCGTCCAGTTCACGGTTCGCACACGTCCATGCACTTGCACTTGTGATAGTGATACTACCATGTCTGGGTGCGCGTATGTACGACGCCGCCGCGAGGCCAAGGGACAGATCGAGAGAGTTAGGCAGAGGCAGGGTCACTTATTGTTCACTCGTGCCGAACTAACAGTCTAACGCACGTCGTTTTGCTCTACTAAACAGGGCAGGTTGCATGCGCTCGTGTTCTATAGCACATGACCTTCTCTAGTGGGTCTACGTTGTCCGTATAAAAATATCATGTGTCTCAATTTGATGTCAGCAATTGAAGGATAAACTAGATATGACTGCTGGTATCGCTGTATCTTTTAGTTCTTCCTTCCTCTTCAATCTCTCGAGCATCAGCATACCACGATGTATCTTTTAGTTTTTAACCTATCCATAACTCTACCTCTCCTCGATATTAGTGTTCACTTGAAACCCTAATGCCGACCTCCTCCCTCTTTGCTCCTCCTCGTTCATCTGCTGTTGTCGTAAACGTAACTCCTTCATGCATCACCATAATTTGTTGTCACCTTCTACATGTGTTGCCACCAGTAGCTCCATCATTGCAATCTGTCTTCCATCCTCTCCAACAAGCGCCTTGTCAACGTTTGTTGTCGGCAATATATTTTATAGGGCTAGACGGGGGATCCAAACCGATGGTAACAGTAAAAGGAAAAGGGTTTATACAGGTTTAGGCCCTCGTGGTGGAGGTAATATCCTAGTCCCGTGCTCTGGAAATTATGATGGTGATGTGATGATCTCGTATTGTGTATGTCGAGTACCGATCCAGGGTTCCCTGTCTGCCTTACAGGGGGACAGGGTTACAAAGTAAAGTCTTGGTCGGTTACAAGATAAGGTTTCTATCCCTATCCTTCTTTACCGAATACGTAGATATCCGAGATTACAATCACATCTTCCCTATTCGGGATAGACTTCTATCTTTATCCTTTCCTTGCCACACAAGTCAGATAACAGTCTAGATGGCTTCTGTGCGCGTGTAAGCGGCTCAGCCCATCCCCTGTTGGGTAGTCCTTGCGGCCCGCCATGCAGATATCTAGGGCCCATGTATTCCACACTCCCCCTGCCGATCCTCGCAGGTCCTCCGACGACTATTGCCATAGATCTGCTTCCATCTTCGTACCCACCTTGTCGATTCACTAGCTAACCCCACCCGCTATCCTCCACCTATCATGCAGAGGATATGGTGTTGTTGTAACCACGACGTATATATATTGTTGGGCCTCCATTACCATGTTATCCCTCTCTGTGAGCCAGTGACATGGTGAACCTTAGCCGGCCTAATCATCGATAGTGTAGAAAATGGTACATGCTAAATTCCTTTGCATATATAATTTCTAGTCACATTAATTGGTGCCTTAGCCTATATGATATCATGCTTTGCTAACATATATGCATACTTTTGTATACCTCGTTTACATTATGAAAACTAATTATTAAATGACCTTAATCATTAATTGTTAAAAAAACTCAGAAAACATCAAATTATTAGGTTCGCAGATGCGTACATCCTGTATGTACTTCGGCTAGATGCAATTTTTAAATGAAATTAAAGCAGGAGCCTAACCGCAAAAAATTGTTTGTCGTGTTCGTTTGTTTTTTAGCTAGCTTCCAATCTGTAATAAGCATTTAGATTTTAGTTGTGTATACCCTTTGTTGGTGTAGAGACCGAAAGTTTTATTTTTATTATTAAAAATTAAAATAAAGCAGGAGCTGTCTAATCAATTAGGAGAGTGAAAAATCACGAGTACAAAGGATTACCGCATGAATTTAGAGACACGCCAAGCACCAACATGTATCGCAAAGATTCTAAATTTCTGAAAGGCCAAAGATTCTAAATTAAATTAATGTCCTGGGCTATATTGCAGATAGCGAATCCTAGACCCTATCAGTAACGTATTAAGTTTCCTCAAAAAAGTAATGTGTTGTGTTTTATAGAAAAATATATTAAGTTACCAGTTCAAACACGGCCTCTTCTATTTCACAACATTGTACTCCTCTTCCACTGCGTGCCACGATCGAGCCGCACCCTACGACGAGATACTACTATATATAATCATTGTATATATCTCCCTTCTTCCCTATTATTTTGTCATTCTAATATGATATGCCATCCATTTCTTACTTCTTCCCTTGTAGGCCATATATTCCCATGTACTTTGTTAGGTTCAAAGTAAGAAAGTGTCATGTAATACCTAAAATATCCCTTTTATAATTACATTTTGCTAGACTGTGCTTTTTTAAAATGACACCTCCCCTGAAAACAGAGACATATTTTTATTTAAGAGGAGGACGAAAACACCAAATTAACTTGTGATGATTGGCAACATTCCTATCATTCACCAATTTGTGATACATTGAGCTTGTCCATTTTTAACAATTTTACAAACAATTTTTATCCCTCTTTTGACTGAGATGTAAATTACTAGTCATGGACACTATATCATACCAATTTAATATATAACTTCTTCCCAACAAGGACTTGCAAAAAGATATTTGTAGGGGTTGCAAATTTAACACCTCGGACTGAATTTTTTTTCCTCACAATAGCATACATGGTTAGAGTGACGATGTAACGGCACAAAAGAGACTAATAAAATTTTCAATAGCGTAAAGATAATTTTGTACTCCATCCATCCATTTGTAATGGCGTATTTTGATTTGAGAAAGTTTTGCAGGTAAACTTTGACCATTTAATTTCTCTATTAATTATATACTATCAAATGCCACCAAATAACAATGTATCAAAAGCAATTTGAAATATGAACATATAGAAACAAATTTTGTATACTAATGATGCATATAATTTTACTAATTATTGGTTAAAGTTTATAAAGTTTGACTTACTCAAAACAATAGTTATTATAAAAGTGGACGGATGGCTATATATTATTACCACCTTCTATGTATGAAAAACATGACGAGACAATTAGCATGTTTAAAATGGCTTAAGACTTATTTGGTTTAAAAATAAGTTTAGCTTTTTTTACTTCATTTTTTCCTTATTTATAAAGCCACTGATGATTCGTGATTGGATATCGACATGTGGCCAAAGGAGAGGGCGTAGGGGCCCTGATCTCTGTACCTAAACATACAGTCCACGTGCACATAGCGAATTCATTAATCATGAGTATGTGGTCCTTGCATCCAAACACTGTAACATATACATGCATCATGCCAATATGTCATGGACCTGCAATGCATGCATATGCGAAGAGGGAACGATCGGCCGATGCCATGTGCATATGCAATGGATGCATGCGACCTTCTTGTACAGCTCGGTGCATCTAGAGTTCTTAGACATATGGAAGTCTAAAGTTTGCTGGAACCTGCAGCCACAGGTGGCCACTACAAGCCCAATACACTTTCTAGAAGGTGTCGATTCTTTCTCTCACTCTCCCGTTCCATGCACGTCTCCATGTCATATACTTCCTACGTCCACTTTCATATATTATATTTTTATTTAAAAATGAAAAATTCCATAAGTCCTTACCAACAGCTAGTCAGATTATATAATATTTAATGTATATCAATATGTCTATATTTCAAATTGCTTTCAGTGCAATGTTATTTTGTGACAACTAACAACTTATAATAAGAGAAATTTAATGGTCAAATTCTACCTCAAAATACTATATCAAATTAAAATACACCTTATAAAAATAAAATAGAGGGGGTATATACTACTCCCTCCATTCAGATTTGTAAGGCGTATTAAAATTTACGCTGATACCAAGGCATCCTTGCTCACAAATTTTTATTCCCATGCAGCCCATGATTAATACACGATGTGCCAATTGCACGCGATCCGTGACGCCCTAATTGCGTGCCTTGCCATAGCTCCATCACGCGTTTGCAGCACGGAAGGAATGGAAGCTGTGCTAACGTGCATGAACAAATCACGGAGCGCGGAATCAAATCATGCAGGGGTATTATGGGCCAAAGGCCACTTAGTAGGTACGCCTTTCATTACCGAACAACAAAAATGTTTTTTGCGCCTTACAAATCTGAATGGAGGGAGTTGACAACAAGACCCATTGCGGCTAAGTGAAGACACAATTGCAACTAGTAGGACAAGGGCCAAATATTCATAGTCTAGTACATTGTTTGAAATGACTGCAGTTAACATGCTAAGTTTTAAGAACTTTGAGAAGCACTTCTACAACAGTTGAACACAGTTTGCTCTATCTATATCCAGCAAAAAAGAAGAGGCAAAAAAGAGGTAATCAAGTTGGTTGGCGTGCAATCGACGATCTCCCTTGCTGCCGATGGCCTCTAGGTTGGGAGGGGGGCTAGTAGTCATGCCTATCTTTGTCTAGGAGTAGTCTTAGAATATTAGATTTTTTTATCGGTGTTTTAGTGCGTTGGTGTTTTGATCTTCCCCGACCGCAAACTTAGACAACGGTCTATGGCTTCAGGGAGGCATTTTTGGTGGTGGATCTACTTTCTTGTCGATAGATCTGCCAAGGTATTTCGGTTTTTGTTAAGACTCCAATATTAGAAGGAGAATAAGAGGCATTGGCGTTGGCCTTGGGGTCTTCTATGATGGGAACTGTTTCCAGGTGACGGTCAGAGGATGTATTCAAAAGTTTCGGCTAGGAGAGTTTATGCAATGTCGTGCTTGTTGTGTGTGACGATGGTCTTCGGCAAAATTTTCACAGTTTCGTCTGCCAACCAACTCACAACTGTATGCTATCACGACTTTGGTTGATGTCATTCTTTCTTATCCGTTCTTGGTCGAGTTTGACGAAAGAGAAGGAAATGGTGGAGGCGGATTTCAGCGACTTCGTTCTAGATGGCGGCAACTGGACAATGAATTCTTTTAGAGGATTCTTTTTTGCATTTAAATATTTTGAGAATACATGCAATATTTTGTTGTTGGCCAGGAGTCTCGGTGCAAAAGGGATCATATTGTATTAATGAAACTTTATCCTTTTCTCAAAAGAGAAGAAGAGGCGCTTTCTAAGAGCCAGAATGTTTGGTTTGATTGCGAAATATCTAACAAGCGTCTTCTAAAAATTTGAGAAATAGTCACGAGAAGTTAGAGCTTTTGTGATCAAAAGAGGTTTCTTTATATTGTGCAAAAGTCAGAAGTAGCTGAAATAAGCTAAAACAAGCATGTTTGTTTGTTTGGCTTGATATTTGATTGGACTGACAAATATGTGTCAGACACCATGTCCAACAGGTTATGGAGGCGGTTTAGCAATACCTGTTAACACAATCCTACGCAATCTTGCTATAGGTATTTGAAGAGAGGATTGTTGTACTTAGATATTCTCTTATCCGTATACATAGTTTTGGGGGGTTGAAAATGTAGCTGAAGAGAGCAGAAGAAAATTTTTTAGGGAGGTATGATCAAGTATGTATATGGAGATAGAGACCCGATTGTTCGAGATTTCGAAGCTCATTCATATTCATATCATGTCCTTCAGGTTGGATTTGGACCATTTTAGCGGTATGCTCTTCACTATCCTTTTCGTGGGCACGCCTCGCCTCGCGTGGAGCATTCCGGTATTGATTGGTGACGTGAGGCATGGCAGTTTTTTAACCTCACCAATGTGCAGCTCGCGGCTTTAGAGCTTCTCCACTTAAATCTCTAAATGCACATTTTATAATACTCCCTCCGTTCTAAAATATATGACATATAAATTTTTTACACGGTCTTCAAAGTATAACTTTGACCGTTAATTTTTTTTTCAAAATATGTCATTATCAACTACAAAACTAACGTCATATCAAAGTACTTTTAAATACGGATCTAAATATATTACATGCATATACTAAAACATGTACATTTTTACTTAAATATTAGTCAAAGATTTCAAACATTGATTTTTGAAAAAACATGCACGCCCTATATTTTAGAACGGAGAGAGTACTATTTATTGTACACTCTATCTATTTTTTTAAAAAAAAATCATACTTTACATTACACTATAATCTGACAAATTCATTTTCTCCAAAAACTCTATCTTTGCTCACTTTATTTTACAGATTTTTCTAGACGCGGATGCTCCGAGGCAAGGATGTTGATGAGCTATGGAAAGATGCCATTGTTTGGGTTTGGTTCTTTGCTTCTTGCCTTCGGCTGTGCCAGAGGGATATAGATATGTATTCTATTTGGTTGTGAACGTGCCTGATTTTTGAGTTCTTCTTTTATGATACTTCCAACCACCAGGCGTAAAATCAGGCACATGAACGATGACAATGACTCTGATCTTAGCGCGTGTGGTACACAGCACTAATCTCTTCTCGATGGAAGAACACTGCAGTAGCGCAAGCCATCACAAGGGACTTCTTGTAGGGGACAGGTCCATTATTTCAGCCCTTATCAATAGGTTTTCTAAATTTTGATTGATTATATCCCCAAAACACTATTCACCATGTGTTTTATATTCTTTATCAGTCTATATCCCAAAAAAGATACTATAAAGATTGGATAGAGTCTCTCTAAACATGAAAATTGGGAGAAGAGTTTCTAAATTTAGAAACTGACATAGAGACTGTTGAATGGATTATAGAAACTAAAATTGTTCATAATAATGTTATAGAGCAACCTCTTAGACATGCTCTTGGCTATACCAAAACCTCACATCATATTCTCCTGTGATTCCGTACGCAGCTAATCGATGGTTGGTTGTTTGTTTCCTTTTGAGCATCTCTTGCGGTCAAGAAAGCAGCTCAAATCAAGCAATAAAAGTTCAGTTTCACTGCGGCTAGAAACTAATGCTCCCTAGCCCCTACATCCTCTATCATGAAAGTCCAATTTCACTGCGGCTTCAGAATGGGAGAGGTCAGAGGATCGTGAAACCCGTGAGCTATTGATCAGCTTTGAAGAAAGAAAAGGAGAAGATTTGATCGCCTCAAGCACATGGAGATTCCCTCTGATATATAGTATTTAACTTTCAGGCTCAAAGGTGCAATTTTTAAAAAGAGTTTAAGGACAGCAGCTGCAGGGGAGCTAGTACTGATTTCCAAAGACCCTAGCAAGTCTGTCCTCTTACCTGCATGATGATGATTAGCTGATCAGGGAGTAGGTCACACATCTAGTCGTCTCGCTAATCCTCCTTTTTAAAAAGAACGTCCTTGCTTCAAGCCAAATAAACTAGTACGACTGACTGAGAACACTAGTTGGAGGATGCCATTGCAGCATGCCAGCATTCAGCATCGCTGACCCTGCATGGCCTCACAAGTAATGGACAGGCTGACGACAGACGCTACAGATAAGATAACCCCTTGATTTGTGGATACCCCTTGATTAGTGTAATCCACAGGAGATGGTGTGAGCTATCTTCACTCATGCAAGATTGGAAAGCCGCGGCTGAGTTTCCTACTTTGAATTTTGTCAGGTTTAGGTGAGAGGCAGAGCACAGGTCGATTCACTCACATCCAACCTCCCGTTGTTCTTTTTTGTTTAACCTGCACCAAGAGCACCGTGATTGGAGTTGAGACATTTGTTTGCTGGTGCAGCCAAGCCTTTCAGTCCGTGACAGGTTTCTGATGTCTGAACAGGAAAGATCCATGAATTAACTTCAGAGGAAAACAAAAGCTTTTAGGTTGTCGTCCTGGTAGGCTGATACCACCATTTCTCTTTCGTTGTCTCCTCCATCATCATGGAATACAGTGGTATTGTTCTCTACGTGAGTTCCAACACATCTATGATAGATTTTGCAGGAGGCAGATAGGTTTTCCATGAAGTAGAAGACTTTTGCCGTCAGGTTGCTAGCGATTGTGTTCGGTTACGCACTCAGCATTTGGATATCATCAGCGTGATGCCGAAGATGGTGATGCAACTGTAAATCACCTTCGCATAGCACAATCATATGCTCGATTGCAGATAGGGAAGAAAGCCAAAAACTGGTTTTAACTTTCAAGATCAAATCCGGCATCGTTCCGGCTTCACATTGCTTTCGGTGATCGCCTTCAGCACAACTGTGTCTATACATGCCTCGTACATTTACGTCGCCTTCAGTCTTCATCATGGAGTAATTTCGCGGTTTCTCTGTGCATTACAGAGAAAATTGGCCAGCTACAATCAGCTATTTTGGGGTTAACATGGTCATTGAGTGAAAAACAAACCATAGTCTGAAAATTTTGGTTCAGCCTTGTCATTATCTGCAGCTAATGTGTATATATAGTATTGCAGGCCAACTGCAGCAAAACTGCAAAAACTTGTTTGCAAATATCACCAACTCTACTTTAACACATAATATGATAGCATGAGAAACTTCTGGGTTCATGATATCATGCAATATTACAAAGGGCACCTAGACAGAGCATGAGATCACATGGTAGCACATAGAAACATTATAGAAACAGGAGGATCCAAGGGAAGAAATTTTACATCTGTGCACCCATGTATCAGCTTGACTAGGGGGAAAATTTTACAGCAAGGTGATAGGAAATATAGTAGCTGGATCCATGGGTACATACAAGCCATGTACCTTACCCTTGTAAAAGGCCAGCACTGGCCTTTATATTTGGCAGGCAAAAAAGCTTCTAAAACATGCTTTCAGTCTGATTCTTCAAGCTTTTTAATGGCATCCTCTACTGCAGGTACAGAATTGCGAAATGCATCCCACTGCTCGACTGTCAGACTTATCCCTGCATTTCAGCAGCATGTGAGCAAAAGAAATGAAATGCGAGGCCAAATCTGAACAAAATAATACCATAACATAAAATAAATCAACAATAATAAATCCAAAATATTCAAATTACTACGCACAGATAGCCACCAAAGATGATGTAATACACCGAGCAAACCCTTAGTGATGTGGAAAACAGAATGGGAAATGTATTATAGTTCCATGGAAAATAAGTTAGAAATGGAGGTCAATAAGCTATTTTCACCTTAAATGGTAGAAACTATATAATGAGCATAATGTAGTATAGGTAGCTATGCCTGACAAAAAGAACATGAGGATGCTTGTCTGAAACAATCACCAGGATCTGACACAGTAACTATAAATTATAAAATAAGTAGTAGAGGACTAATGATTGCCTCCATTGAATACCATATGAATAGAAGTAAGAGCTAAATAGAACTGACCAATGACCATCCATTTCTAACTATGGTCATTAAAAGAAGAAACTCAAGAAATGAGATGACAAAGGGAAAAAAAAAATGCACCGCTTTTTGAATGTCGCTTGTAAGGTCATAGTGCAGCTTAAGGTCTGGAGACACATCTGATGACAAAATACAGAAACCAATATATTGGACTGAGTTAAAGTATTTGTTCCATCAAATAGTGGCTTATTATATATCGATAAATATAATTCAGAACAAATAAATCAGTCTTCTTTGTATAAGATCTGATCATATTGCACCTATGCAAATATTCCAAACCAGATAAAGCCTAAGAGCAGCATATTCTTGCCTAGCAACTATGCTCAGCATGGATTATATAAACAACTACTCCAGCATCTTAAACTAGACTAAATATTTGAACAACACATGAAATCCATCTTAAGATAGATATCAACATATTGTATCGCTGCCAAAGATTGTATCGCAGAGAAGCTAAGAACCAGGGTAGAGGCTAACGGATAGCTCATACCACTAGACGATAACTCATAACAGGGAGCCTACAATTTAAATCTAGTTATCAGAGAGGCAGAAGATGAAAAGACCCTAATTATAATCTACCGGTGACAGCTAGACAATTGTACGATGCTACAAACATGGTCACATTAGCAGAAGATCAAAGCTTATGAAATAACAACCCGCCACAGGTAACTGACAACAGGGAGTGTGCTTCAATCAAGAATTAGAAGTTACCACAGAAATGCATGAAAATTTGTAGAAAGTAAATGGTTGGCCAGACACATAAATCGGGAGAACAATGTTCACGATAATAAATGTAAAGTGGGTCAGTGGCCCAATCTACACTCATCCTATGGTCATCCCTTGTAGCAACTCCTCTCTATCATGGTACATACTATAAGTGGAAGTTTAATAGCTTATAAATGTTCAGAAGTCAACCTAGGTATGCTTTCCATCACTGTAAGCGTGATCAAACCAATGCAAAAAAAAAGGTGAATATGGAAAATGTTCTATTCCAAATAGTAAAAATGATATCATAAAATGTGTCAGCTCTGACACAACTCAGATGGTGTAGATAAAGACAACACTGATACACCCATTCCTGTAAGGCCTAAAAAAGGTGAATATGCATTGCAGGTTGCAGCAAGGTTCAGGAAATTGGATTTTTGCCCCAAAGTTGATGTGCCTTGGTTTTTTTGCCAAAGTTGGTGTGCCATGGTTTTTTTGCCCTGTGTGGACCATTTGGAAATTGTTTTGACCAAAGGGGGTTTTCTAAAAAAATGCAATTTCTCCTTCTATCGTGCAGCGTCTATTCGTTTCCTCTCCTCCGTTTCATCGGTGCACAGAGGCTGCGAGGAGCCGGGAGGTGCCGCCGCGGGCCATGCCCTCCCCAACGCTACCATGGCCCGTGGTGCCCTCCCCGCTGGCGCCCTCCCCTCGCACTGTAATTTTTTTCAATAGAATTTCATTGTCATGCAATTTCTCCAATAGAATTTCATTTTTGCTGCATTTCATTTCAGGGTCTTTCACAAATAGTTGGGTCACCAAATCAAACTAGTTTGATCGATTGGTCAAGTATTGAAATAGTGCAAGACATGGACCCTTTGGGTTTGGAAGGCACAGACTTGGATGGTTGCAATGTTTGCATGGTCGAGGAAGGCATAGATGATTGCAATGTTCCCATGTCCGAGGAAGGCATGGATGATTTAAATGTTTTCATGGCCGAGGAGATGTATTCTTTGCTTGGTTTGAGGGAGGAGGAAACGGTTGCCAACACTAATGTGGGAGGCAATGTAGAAGTTGACACTAAAGGTGAAGCAGGCGAAACTTTCTCAGTTGATGGTGTAGAGGAGTACAAGGACTCTGATGAGGAAAATGCTACCATGGATGTTGGCTCGACTTTTCCTTCAATGAAAGAGTTCAGAATGGCTTTAAAACAATATGCTATCTCAGGGGCGTTGATGTAAAGCCTAAGAAGTCTGATCCTGCCAGGTATCTTGGTGCGTGCAAAATGGTAGGATGTCCTTGGAAAATTGTAGCTAAAAAGGTGCAAGGGGAAGAAAGAATCGTGGTAATTCCATTCTAAGTAAATTTTTTTTGTGTAGTAATGTTGTAGTTATACTTATACCTCTTTTCCCTTGTTTGTCATTGTAGGTAAAAGAGATAGGATTTGATCATCGATGTCCTTCAATTAGCAGGAAATCTAGTAAAATGACAGATCAAATTTGGGTGGCTCGTATGGCAGTGCCTATCTTGAGGTTACATCCTAACATGGGTGCCATGGAACTGAAAGTAAAGTTAGATAATGAACATAATGTGAACACTGAATATGGCATTGTATGGAAGGGGAGGGAGAGAGCAATGAGTGAGCTCTATGGGAATTGGTCAGAAAGCTTTCAGCTGTTGTACAACTACAAGGCGGAGGTTGAGTTGAGGTCTCCGGGAAGTATCGTTGAAATTGACACAAAAACTGTTGAAGGTAGCATCTACTTCAACAGATTTTTTATTGCATTTAAGCCTTGCATCGACGGATTTTTGAGTGGCTGTAGACCATACATTAGCATAGACTCAACCGCTCTAAATGGGAAATGGTTTGCGCAACTTGTTGCGGCTACCGCTATAGATGGACATAATTGGATGTTCCCGGTAGCTTTTGGTTTCTTTGAGGGTGAAACCACGGAAAATTGAACATGGTTTATGGAGCAAGTAAAAAAGGCTATAGGTAATCCTCCCGTATTAGCTGTGTGCACCGATGCTTGCAAGGGTTTGGAGAATGTGGTGAAACATGTTTTTCCTCAAGCTGAGCAAAGAGAGTGTTTTAAGCATCTTATAGCTAATTTTGTTAAAAAACTTCATGGTGACATAAAAAACATGTCGCCAGCTGCAAGAGCATATCGCAAAGAGGTATTTGTCAAACACCTTAGTAAGGTATTTGCAGCTAATCCTACAGTAACCAAGCACCTTCAAGACCATCATAATTTGCTATGGATGAGGTGAGGTTTTTATTTTTATTATTTTGCATTAATTATATTTATATTACAAACACTTATTATCATTTTGTGCTTTTTCAGGAGTTATTTCAATCCAGAGATCAAGTGTGACTACATAAATAACAAACCTTACTGAATCCTTCAATAGTTGGATAAGGGATATAAAGGATCTGCTTATTGTTACACTAGTTGACAAGCTGAGAGTGAAAGTCATGGGGCTCTTTAGGAAGAGGAGAGCTATTGGAGCAAGGCTACAAGGTAAAATACTCCCGGCTATCATCCAATAGTTGAATTTGCAGTCCAGAGGTTTACGCCATCTTCAGCCAGATGCATCTAGTGATTGGAGTGTCGAAATCATAGACACTACCAAGAATGATATTAGACATGTAGTGAAAGCACATACATATGAGTGCACTTGTCTTCAGTGGCAACACACAGGCAAGCCATGCTTACATGCTTTGGTTGTCCTAACTACTATGGCAAATACCAATCTGAAAGATTTTGTGCATGAGTATTTCTCAGTTGACCTTGGTGAAATAGAGTGGCCTATAGTTGACCTTGGTATTTTTGCCCCAAAGTTGATGTGCCTGGTTTTTTTGGCCAAGGTCATCTCTAGGCCGCTGAGACTTTCCTGTTAGTGGTTAAGGTTACCATAACTAGTAAGTTTTTTCAGAAATATGAATGTACACCAAGGTGAAGGTCCATTGGGGCTGAGCAAATCAAATGTGCAAATCCAGCAGAGGAACACTGGAGCAGCAACCTAAAATTTCAGCTCAAGAAAGTGAGAGATTCAGATAAGCACCACCTTTGGCGGGCAACTCCTTGCCGTCCTTGTAGTAGTGCTCGCGGATCGACACCAGCGTCCTGCCCCGGAACTCCTGAAGCGTCACCCTCCTCTTGGTCGACAGCTGCAACCGCAAACACATCACGCCGCCAAAACCTAGAACCCGGCCCAATCAAACAAACGAATCCGAGCGAGCGTTCCTAGGCACGGGGAGGACGAACTCACGCGGCAGAGGATGAGGTCGCCCGCGTCGTCGTACTCCCATTTCCCCCCACCGCTTTTCTTTTCTTCTTCTTCATCCTCATTCTCCTCCTCCTCCTCTTCCTCTTCCGCCTCCACCTGCTTGCCCTTGTCGCCCTCCCCGGCGCCGCCCTGCTGCTGCTCGTCTTCCTGGGAGAGGGACTGAAGGTAATCCTCGACGACGCGGCGGACGAAGAGCTTTCGGTCGGTGAGGGAGAGGTCGATGCCGAGGCGACTGGCGGCGGCGCTCCGGACCTTGTGCTCCGTGATGGACTCCAGGTCGGAACCCCGAAGGATCTCCAGCACCGTCGCCTCCACCTTCTTCTGAGTCTCAGTGTCCATGTCGATGCCCGGCCGCCGCCGCTGAGTGTCGCCGATAGCGTTATGCTAAATGATATAGAATGAAGATTAAGAATGTCCCTTCCGCCGTCTCTGTTCCCTGCTCATTAAAAATGTATAAGACCATTCTTTTCAATGCTCTTCTTATGGTATCTATGTTGTTTAGATAATTTTTGTGAAAATGACAGTTCAAGATGGAGATGGCTTATATTGACAATAGCAATACACCGAAGAGTTATTCTTTGAATATATTCAAGGATTTTACACCCATGTCTATTTTTTCTGAGTCTAACCAAGTTAAGAGCCACCCAACGTTTCGCATGCTTTATAATTTTCACATGTATCTTTCTGTCTCAATGTGTCCATTTTCCTTTAGACGCTGATGGAATCCATTGTTATGGTAGGTGATCAATGATCAATATGTTTTGTTTTACATGTGAGCTTTTGCTCTCTAATTTGAAGACAAATGTTGCCTACGAAATAGTTTCTAATATTCCATTCCCAGAGCTTTGTTTTGTGTGAGATTATATTCACATACCATATACCCTGTCCACGATGGAATTAGGATGTGAGGTCAGTTTGGCAAAGAAAAGCTGAAAGAGGCTGATTTACCTAATGCTAGGGAATCACACATGTATGTATTACATAAATTCATTATGCGGGGTTTCTCCCACGCGCGAAGCGCGTGAGCTCCGCTAGTAGAATGAAATAGGACGTAATAGAATAAAAGTTGTACGAGATCGTTTCATTTGGGTGAACTTTTTTCAACAAGGGGAAATATCTCCGATTTCTATTATATTGAAACGGAAACATGTTACAAAGTTTTCCATGTTACAACTTGCTATTCTCTATTAGGGGGCTGAACACATGTCCTTAGTTACTCTCTACATACGGGTCTCATTCCTCCGACTTCTCACGCCTTGCCGTTCTTCCTTCTTCCTTTTTTTTCCCGCAGCTCCCTGTTTCTTCTCGTGCATCCTATGCATCCTTCTTCCTTTTTCCCCCCGCAGCTCCCTGCTTCTTCTCGTGCATCCTGTGCACAACTCCTTGCTTCTCTCGCCTTGCCGTTTTTCCCCTTTTTATCCCGCAGCTCCCTGCTTTTACGCACTTCCAGCTTCTCCTGCCGACCGACTTGGGCATTTTTTTCATTTTTTTCCACACCTCCCTGCTTCGCGTTGTCGTTTTTCCCCAACTTGGCGCTCCTTGTTTCACGCATTTTCGGCTTCTCCTGTCGCCCGACTCGACTCTTTCTTCTTGATTAGCTTGTACAGGCTCTCTGCCTTGATTAGTTTTTTGAATGTTGTTGTAATGGGGAGATTTTCCTCCACGAGACCGCGAGTCATGTGACTCGAGCTCAGGTGGGCAAGTACACCACCTGCGTACCTTACCACTGGGTTGTGGCCCCCGCCGCCTTTCGCTTGGGTGAACTATGTACAATATAAACATAAACAAAGAATATTATCTAAATTTAAACCATCATGTATCATTCCACCCCACTTCATCTCACCAACGAAACACATGTATCAAGAACCATACCATTTCATCTCATGAACCAAACATTTGAACCATGCATTGTATCATCCCGTTCAACCCCATTCAAATAACCAAACACACATGCGGTCATCCCGCGCTACCTCCTTCCGACACCACTCTCCTTTTCACTTTTTTGACAACGTTGCCCCTCACGTCCTTCTCCTGCAACGCCATCCCCCTTCTTCTTAGGTTGCTCTGCGCACCTCCGTCACTACCGTCGCCCCACCTGCCCATAGCCGGCGGCGCCCTCTCCGCCTCACCACACTGCCCTCGTGTCGCCACGCCGGTCCCACCTACCCTAAGCCTAAGGTGCATGAGGAACCCATTCCAAACCACATATCCAGACTTGGACTTGAAATAGACTTCGGATATAAACTTAGGCCTAAACTTGAATCCCAACCTCGACGAGTACCCAGACTTGAATGGACACCCATCAGGCCCCAACCTCATCGCATGATGCGTCACAGATCCAAGACACAAGGGAATCCAAATAGTTGCTGCAAAGCAAGTTGCCATGCTAAGGAGCCTCTGTGTTGAGGACGGGTTGCGTGCTAGCAACAAGTTGCCACACCACCAACAAAAGAGGGCGATGTGCCGTGCTAAAGACAGGTCTCTACACCGCTGACGAGGAAATGAGATTCCACTTTAGGAATAGACCTCCATGCCACTAGGGATGGGAGGAGAGACCAAGTCGAAGAGACGATGCGTCGAGGACGACCTACCACACCAGGGATGAACCGCCCACCATTGATGAGGGGTGGAGAGCCCGTGTTGGGAACGATTTTCTGTACCGCCAACGAGGGGGAAGACAGGCCATGTATGAGAGGGAGACCACGCTGACCAGCTGGTGAGGGAGAGTTGGTGGGGTTCGACTTTGGGAGATAGAAGGGATGAGGGAGAGGTGGTGTCAAGAGGAGACACTGTAGGTCACTAGTCGGGCGTAGAGCGACGAGAAGAGATAGAGAGAGGGGGTGGCGATGGCAGGAAAGGGGAGAGGAGGCATGGGTTTAGGGTTAGTGGAATTTGAACATGATGAGGTGTGTTGAAGTATAAGTGAATTGCCCATCTTTCGTCCCCATCAGCTTAAGCTTTTGGGTGAATTGGTTAGGGCATGAGCTCAATATGGTATCAGAGCCAGAGGTCTCGAGTTCGAGTCCTGGCCGGCGCAATTAAATAAGTCGCCCACTCTATTCCACGTTTGAGGTCTGGAGGAGCCTCCACGTGCGGGGGAGTGTTGAAGTATAAGTGAATTGCCCGTCTTTCGTCCCCATCAGTTTAAGCTTTTGGATGAATTGGTTAGGGCATGGAGCTCAATAAGGTGGTGGAGTGGGCCAAAAATGGGTGGCTCAAATTTGGAAGTGGCTCAATGAAGAGTTGGCTGAGTAGCTTAGGTTTTTTAAAATTATTTCAGGTGCCATGAATTAAAAACAAGTATCGAACCCGAAGCCAATTACCCATGGGTCCAAAATGGAACCTAGGCATGTCGGGTTGGGTACTCATGGGTACCTGGATCCATGGGGTACTTTTGTCATCTCTACCTTTTATAGAGCTGCATTGTGCCATGCAATGGCGGCTCTTTGAAGTGGTTCAAAGACATTCCATCAAAACAGATTAAAGCTTATAGGCTGTTTGGTTGCCTTTTCTCACGAGCCAGGCCCGTCCGACTTAGCCAGGTTGGTGAGATACGGGATGTGCAGATGCAGAAACAATGTTTGGTTGAGTGTTTAATAGGCGAATATTTTGAAATTTATATAGCGAGTGTGATTTAGTTTTGTTCGAAAAAAATGTCAGAAATCCATTTTTGTAATCGGTTCGATAATCGGATATGCTAATAAAAAGATACAAACAAAAAAGAAAAAGAAAAACTTACCTGCCATGTAGCAGCCCATACATGGCTTGATAAGGTAATTGACCGTGGGCCCATGCGCATAACAAGAGGCCGTCATGCGTTGCATCCAGAGAAACGCTCATTTTCTGTGTTTCTCTAAAGTCAGGTTGCATGGAGAATCTTGCATCCACATAGTCATGCTCAAAATCAGATGCAGGCAACAAAACACAAGAGAAAAAGAAATATTTTGCATAAATCTCTGTAAATGCAGCTAACCAAACAGCTTATAAGAAAAAAAAAATGAATGCATGTTACAAATCACTACCAAATTATAACGATCTTTTAGATTGAGCTAAATTGTATAATTAAAACCCCAGCCAACCAGTCATGCCGTTTCGATATTATTCTTTTGTGCTGAAAATTTTAATTTAAAAAGGTTACGACCTCTCAAAAGAGGTCTTAGAGAGCCCAAATATTATAAAAAATATTTTAAAGCTCTAAAAACAACTATTTGAAAGTCAACAAAAATATTTATAAAGTATATTAGATCATTTGGCTGTAAAAAAAAATTAAATTTTCGTTTAGCTTTATTTAATGGCGAGCGCTAGGCGTCGGACGTCCGACGCCTGGCGCGCGGGCCGGACCAACCTGTGGATCAACGGCATTGTTATCAAGTCGTCGACTAGTCGCCGACTAGTCGTCTAGTCGGTCTGAAGCAGGCGACTCACGCTGGCGACTCGACTTAGTGAGCAAGTCGGGCGACTTGCCATCGACTTGTCGGCTAGAGTCGACTAGCCGCCGACTTGAGTCGACTAATCGGGCGACTTGACTTATGACTTGTGACTTATGAGTGTCTTTTGCTTCTTTATGTTTAATTATTATTCATATGACTAAGTTTGGAACTAATTAGTAGCTGTTGTTGTATGTTTGTGATGTTTACGTAGGTTGTTTGTGAACATTAGCTACGCTTTATATATACGAAGATGTACACATGCAGCCCTGTAAATGTTATATTTATTTATTGGCAAGTCAACGACTAGTCGGTAAGTCGGTCCCTTCTTGACTCGACTCGACTTACCGACTTAATAACCTTGATCAACGGCACCGCGCCAATCCTACGAACTGCCGTGCGCACGCGTGCCAGCGAGTTGTTAGTCGTTGCTAGCAGTGCAGTTGATTAAATTTCCAATTAAACTTCTGATTTTTGTACAAAATTCAAGTGAGGTGGTGGAGTGGGCAAAAAATGGGTGGCTCAAATTTGAAAGTGGCTCAATGAAGAGTTGGCTTAGTAGCTCGGGTTTTTCCTTTAATTATTTCAATGCCATGAATTATAAACAAGTCTCGAAACCGAAGGCAATTTCCCATGGGTCCAAAATGGAACCTGGGCATGTCGGGTTGCGTACTCATGGGTACCTGGATCCATGGGGTACGTTTGTCATCTCTACCTTTATAGAGCTGCATTGTGCCATGCAATGACGTCTCTTCGAAGTGGTTCAAAGACATTCCATCAAAATAGATTAAAGCTAAGCCAAAAAAATGAATGCATGTTAAAAATCCCTACCAAATTATAACGATCTTTTAGGTTGAGCTAAATTGTATAATTAAAACCTCAGCCAACCGGTCATGCTGTTTCGATCTTATTCTTTTGTGCTGAAATTTGCTGAAATTTTTAATTTGAAAAGGTTGCGACCCCTCAAAAGAGGTCTTAGAGAGTCCAAATATTATATATTTTAAAAAACTCTAAAAGCAACTATTTAAAAGTCAACAAAAATATTTATAAAGTATATTAAATCATTTTGCTGTAAAAAATAAATTTTCGTTTAGCTTTTTTTAATTTAAGCCATAAGGAACAAGGGCCTCCCGCAGCAGCCACAACCGAATTGCTGATTTGCCGTGTCACATAAAGATCCCCGCCAAACTGACGAAAATCCCACTCATCCACCAGGCCACCACGCGGGCGCGCTGCCCGGCGCCTTGAATCGGCAGGTCAAGGTCAATCCTCTCCCCGAATCGACAAACGGGAGCGGTGAAGTAGCTGCGACGCAATTGCCGCTGCTCACGTCGTGCTCCGTCGTCACGGAATCCTCCACCCTCCCGTCTCCTCCCCTTCCCCTTCTCCCAACAAAAACGCTTCCTTTTCGCACCAACGAAAGTCTCCTCCCTCTTGCCCTCTTCCCCTTGGCGGCATCGCGCGCCACACGCATCCGCGTCCGTCCGCGCGTGAGCCCGCCTCCTTTCCGATCCACCGCACCAACGGAGGCCGCAGGGGCCTGTACATAGTACATACCTGCCAGTCTGCCACCGCCCACGAGCTGATTCGGTTCGGTTCGACTCGAATCTCGCCGGAGCGGCGGCGGCGGCGGCGGCGGCGGAGATGCACAAGAGCAAGGGGAAGCTGTCCGGCGTCCTGCACAAGGGCTTCAAGCCCGACAAGTGGTCGGTACCTCGGTGCCCAGGCCGTCGGTTTTCAGATCGTTTTGGCCGCGTTCTATCTATTCTTTTTACAGGAATAATGTTTGCTTTCGTGAATGGTGATGATGCTGCAGCAAGACGGCGCTGCGGATGGCGGTGGCGAGGATCAAGCTGCTGCGGAACCGGAAGGAGGTGCAGGTGCGCCAGATGCGCCGCGAGGTCGCGCAGCTGCTCGAAGCCAACCAGGACCAGACCGCGCGTATCAGGGTACGTCGGTCTTCCCGCCTAGCTGTCTAAGAGTTTCGCTCCCCATGGGATCATTTCGTTCCAACCAACGGCTGTTTGGTTCTGTGAGCTGCAATCAGCTGCGTCATAGCACTGTCCACCCGATTGATGGCAGGATTGGGTTCGCCGTACAATTGGGTAGTCGGGTTGCTTAATTACGAAGGCAGAAGCTTTATGCTTCAAATCATAACGGATTACCCAGTAGTTGTTTGGCTGTAGCCTACGGTTGCCTTTTATACGCGAAAATGGCTGCAATGGCTATAATTTTTTGAGCTAATAGAAATTGTCTGCTTTAGATAAGTGATGATTATTGGTTTGTGTTGCCAACTGTTGGATATGCTGGCCATTTATTGCTTTCTAAGCAAAACAACTATAAAAGGCATGTTACTGGTTGGATACACTATAAACTTTCATTGGGTGTATCGGACTATATGCTTGTTCATTTCATTCCGAACTGGAACAGCTACTATAAAAGATATGCTACTTGTTGGATACACTATATGCTTTTTCCTTGGGTGTATCAGACTATATTTTTGTAACCACAATCACAGCCTAACTATAGTGTCGATACAATTCATCTAGTTTTTTGCTGAACTGCAAATCTCTTGTTCAAATATGTCTGGTTGCATGTGCTACTGTCCTGGTATGCAACTATGCTGTGTTATGAGCCATAGAACAGACCAGTTGTTTATTGAGTTTGTGAAAATTGCACCCAATAAAGTCCTAATATAATGGTACTTTGTCACCAAGAGGCCCATATATTTTGTTTGGTTTTTCTATTGCAGGTTGAACATGTCATAAGGGAAGAGAAGTTCATGCAAGCATATGACTTAATTGAAGTGTACTGTGAACTTATTGTGGCACGCTTGCCCATTATTGACTCACAGAAGTAAGCCCATTTTTTTTCTTTTATTTGATCATCCATGTCTTTAGGTGATGTCAGAAACTGCTTCACTGTCACAATGATAACAGAAACACACTGTTTGTTGGGCGGCATCTAGTATTGGGATGTCTCCATAGTTCATACGATAGGATTTGTTTCCCATTAGCAGTAAGCCACAGGACAAATCCATCCTGTTAAGAAGGTTTTGTATGTCTTAAGTAATCAAAATATGTGCACCTTTGTTTCTCGATCCAAGTGCTACCATTGACATGAAAATTTGATTCCTAGTGGTTTGTTTCCCATTAGCAGTAAGCCCCGGGACAAATCCATCCTGTTAAGATGGTTTTGTATGTCGTAAGTAATCAAAATATGTGCACTTTTGTTTCTTGATCCAAGTGCTACATATCAGGCAATGAAAATTACCATTGACATGAAAATTTGATTCCTAGTGGTGTAGTTGCAATGTTGCATAGAGCTGTAAACATGTACATTATCAGGCAATATGTGGGAATAGCAGAGTGTTTCTGTGTTTTCTTATACCAGAACTGCACAGATCAATTGGCTGTAGTTACTAATTTTGTTTGGATGGCAAGTATGGATTGTGCCTACAGTTTTCAGTTGGGAAACTGGGAAAGAATTGGAAAACATCCATAGGATATGAAGCGTTAAGCTCGTTTATATAGGAAAAAAGTTGGGGTTAATGTTGCTTTACTGGAAGGACATTTTTGTTGGCCTTCCTGAGATAATTTAATTGCACTTATGGTTTGTTTGGTTCTCATGGAACAAATATATTTTCTTTCTTTTGAAATCATTTCCATACTTAGGTGTTTTTCTTTACCTTAAATTTAGGACTTGCCCTATTGATCTGAAGGAGGCAATAGCAAGTGTTATATTTGCATCAATGAGATGTTCAGATGTCACAGAACTAGGGGATGTTCGGAAGCATTTCACAAACAAGTATGGGAAAGAGTTTGCTGCTGCAGCTCTTGAAGTGCGGCCTGACAGTGGTGTAAACCGTCTGGTAATTTTTTCTTCTTTTGGAAATATTAAATACATTTGCGTTTCTTTGGCTGGTAATGAACACATGTTACTGCATGTAGTTTTATACTTTTTCAATACCATTATTTTGGATGCAGGTAATTGAGAAGCTGGCAGCTGGGGCACCTGATATACAGACCAAAACCAAAACTTTGAGCTCAATTGCGGAGGAGCACAGCATCAAATGGGAACCCAAAGCTTTTGAGGAGAAGCAGAAGCAAAATGAAGACCTGCTGGTAAATTACCTGACTTCAACCTTCTTTTGTCCTGATTGAATACTATGACTCTAACATGATTGATTATTTGATGGTTTAGTACGGGTCTGCAACATATTCTGGAGGAAACATTCCAACTACGGGGTCATCTGCTGCTAGCGTGTCAACTCCAAAGCACACAGCACCTTCTTATACATCTGTGGAATCAGACACTACTCATATTCCTGTAGCATCTTCTTATTCATCTGCCGAGGCTTCGGAAAATAGAACATCATATGCTACCACCAATTCTAATACTTCCTCACAAGAAAACAGAAGGGCTTCTGATGTTTCAGTGCCTCCTGGATCACAACATGGTAGTGCTAATTATGCAGCGCAGATCCCTAGTTCTAACTTCTCTCATGAAAATACTGGAGGTTCTAGTGTTTCTAGACCTTACCCCCAGTTTGGTGCATCGATTCCAGGTACCAATGAAGTTATATTATTTGACTATTTGAATATCAGCTCTTTTTAATGCTTACCTGTTCATCTTCTGATTTTTTTTCAATCCATTTTTCTTTGCAGATACAATGTCCAGGGGTGAAGAGACCAAACGATCTAGGGAAAGAAAAGCTTCAGTTAGTGGTTCCAACTGGAATGTGGAATTCAAGGATGCAACATCTGCAGCACAGGCTGCAGCTGAGTCTGCAGAGATGGCAAGCATTGCTGCTAGAGCTGCCGCGCAGCTTGCTAGCCGTGGGAATTTTTCGATGGAGCAAAATACTGGAGCTTATGAATCAGCTGCACACAGTTATGAAACTACACCTAGAAAGCAACAAGGTGAACATTTAAGGAAGGATGATCAGATGAGTTTTAATGGACACATTTCAAGTATTAATGATCCAAGAGTGACCTCAAATACTACCAGAGGAGATGTGGAGAGACCAGAAATACACCGCGTGGATAGTCAGAACATATCAACTCCTTACTCAGCTCAGTTCCATTCGTATGGTTCTGAAAGTCATACCGACATGTATGGCATGCCAACTAAACCATGTCTTGCTCGTTCACCTGAGCCATATTCTGATGATTCATCTGAGAAAAGAAGCAGCATTAGTCTACGTGAAGATCATCCATTTGATTTGCCTTCGGAAGAGCAAGAGTTGCCAGGTGCTGGATTTCGTGCACAGCACAAGGGTATGGAAAGCAGGCAAACTAGCTTTGATCATGAAAACACAAACTACAGCAACTTTAGTTCTTTCCAGGGTGGCAACAATACTTTTTGGGGCAACCAGAATGATAAAACTGGAGCAGATTCTTCAGCTGTTGTTTTTGATCAATATGAATCTGATGTTGAAGAAGAGAATGTATTGGATCCTTTCTCTTCAAAGCGTGTGGAGGTGCCACCCACTGTCCAAGATCATAAGGGATTCTCAACTGCAGATTGGAGCCAGCAGCATAGAAGTGAATCTCCAGTTAATTACAGCACTTCAACACTATTTTCCAGAGCAGAGACACAACCACCGAATTCAGAAGTAAAGAAAAAGTATAATTCCTCACCTCATTCTTATGATAACCAGCGGCCTACTTTTGATTCAGATGGTTTTAGCTCCGATGAGGAAATAACCACCATCACACATGTAGAGTCTGTAAGGCCTCATTCAAGAGGAACTGGCTTTTCTGAGGACAAAGAAGTTGGTAGAATTTCTGAAAAGCTTGCCGCTGATACTAATGAAAGCATTGAAGATTATGAATATAGGTTCAGGAAGAACTATCAGAATTCACCTGGTTTAAATGCATCCTATAAGGAGCATGGTTACGGTTCACCTAGATCTGATTATTCAGGGGCACAAGGGAAGCTGGGTCATGTACAAAGCAGAGATTATGATTCTCCAGTAGACAAAAAGCTTACCCCTGATACCAATGAAAACATTGAAGATTATGAACATAGGTCCAGGAAGAAATATCAGAATTCACCTGGTTTAAATGCATCCTACAAGGAGCATGGTGGTGGTTCACCTAGATCAGGTTATTCAGGGGTACAAGGGAACCTGGGTCATGTACAAAGCAGAGACTATGATTCTTCAGAAGATGAAACTGAGCTACATAGAGTGAAAGGTGCGTCCTCAGAGATAACAGGAGCAAATGAGAATCAGCCATTATCTTTTGATGACATGCAAACTCTGGCAAAATCTGACGGCGACATTGACGGTGATCTTAGTCTGAATTTTGGAAGGCTAACTCCTGGACTAAGAAACAAACTCAGGCAACCTCCGTCATACACTAAGAACTCCAGGGATAACATGACGCCAAAGCATTCCTTTCATAAGGATGCTGCCAGCAATGAAGAATCACTACATTCCAAGGAGAAAGATGCTTTGTCATTTGAAAAGATTGGAGATACTGCTAAAAGTTCACATACAACCAAGAGTTCTTTCGGTGTCAGTTATGACAGTGAACTTCACAGTAGGAATCAAAGTGTTGGGGCACGCGGGGAAACAAGATCAACCATGGCAATGAATTATTTTGAGTCAGGAGATACAAAGAAGTTATCTGAACAATCTGTTAATGCGCCAAGTTCTTTGTCAAATAAGATTTCTCCAGGTGCAAATTCCAGTCAAGAGTTGCATGATGAAAAATTAGGTATTGGAGCCCACAGGGAAACTAGGCAAAGAAATCCCAGAAGTTACTTCGAATCAGATGACAGTGAGGAGGAACTGGAGCAACGACAAACTGTTCAGACCAAGTCATCTAGGGAGCAGATACAATCGCGCAGGACACGGGAGGTAATTTCAGATGCAAGGAGAGGTGGCCGCATTCAAACTGGAGCACGGTATGCTGATCAAAGCATGCCAAAGGAGATGAAAACCCCCGCCGAAGCATTATCTAACTCAAGCACCGAACAAAGGAAAGAGGCACATGCATACTCCAGGGTTGCAGTACAGCGATCTTCACCAAAACCTGTGAACATCGAACCTCCCGCTCCTAGAGGAAAGTCACAAGAAGCTGAACCAAGTGAAAGTTCTGTTCCGGAAGGTGATGAAAACACAGAAACTTTTGCAGGAACTCCAAAAGAAGGCACCCCCAGAACTGCTCCGGCACATGTTCACCCCAAGCTTCCAACAGACTATGATTCATTCGCTGCACATTTTCTGTCACTTAGAACCAATCGTCGCTAGGCCTACACTACATACAAACGTACCACTTGCAGTTTCATGTGAAAAACCCATGTTTACAGTAGCCAGTACACCGTTATAGAAGTTTAGTTGAGATACGAACAGTATAGTTACAAAAAATTATACAGACATATGAGTCTATTGTGTGCGATGGTATTTTTTGGGATATTATTATTCTTTTGTTCACTTTTGGCCTGAGATCCAAAGAAGTTTTCCTGTCAATGTTGTAATAAGCACATTATGCACTCAGATGTACAGAACATTTTATTCCATCATGATCTTGTAACTACAATTAAAGCTTATGTTACACATTTTTAGCTATGTATGGATTTTAGTAGATTTTTTCCTGCTCACGGCCTGCTCTGGTGTCAGTGGATTATCCAGAAATTTACAACTAGGGGTTAACATACATGTTAGTGACGATACATCAGGGCTGTAAAAAAAAAGCTTGCGAGCCAAACGAGCGGCTCGCGAGCTGAGCCAAGCTAGAGTCGTAGCTCGCTAGGAACACCAAGCCCTGGGCCGAGCCAAGTTTAGATCGCACCTGACTGAGCTTGACCAAGCTGAGTCTGAAATAATTCGGCTCGACTCGGTTCGTTTCCACCACTACAGTGCATAGAATCTCATGCACCCTCCAAACCTCGAATTGGATTCATTTTTAGTGAAATGGTGTTGTAATATGTTTTCTCTAAAATCTAGTATTACGAACTATTCCTAGCACCGTTGACATAGTGACATAGTATGTTATATGTATTATTCATTGTAGATCGACAGGTTTCTCTTCGAAAGACAAGGATCCTTTTTTATTATTATTTTTGACTTGTATGTTAAGGGCAATAAAATCTAAGTTGGCATCCAAGAGCGCCGCGGAAAGTGTGGATACTAACACGAAAAAACTTACATGGGCTTTATGCCTACGTACCTCTTCCCTGACCACATCTCATGTTAGGTGCATATGCGCTTGATTCATTGCCACTCTTGTAATAAGATTTTATGTGCCTCGAAAAAGAGTAGCAAGACTCTTAAGCAAGCTAAAGTATGGAGGAGAATTTTTTTGCCATAAAATGTGGATTGCTTGAAACACTTACCTAAGATTAGGTTCGAGAAGGTTAGTTTAGCCTCTCCAAGCCTCTTTTCAGAAGTCCTTAAATTTTTGTATTATTATCTATCTCAAATTTTCAGCTCAATTAAACAGGACGAATATCTAACATAAGAAATATTTTATCCCTCTCCTATATAGTTCCTCGGTTTACCTTAAGTGGTTGATTGCGCCCCGAAAACCATGTGCAGCCCCACCTCTCTCTTAAACCCCTTTTCGTAATTTTAAACCAAAAGCAATTATACATTTTCTCCTCCCTCGAGCGAGCTGTCAGTCTGCCACTCGGCGTCGCTAACGACCGCCACCCCGCCGACCACGCATCTAGTATCTACCCTACACTTCTCGTCATTTTCACAAAGGAAAAAAGAAAAAGAAAAAGAAGAGGTTCAACAAGCACATCGTTAGGCCCACGTGAGTGAAAACAAGTTGGCCCACTCCAGTCCAGCCCACAAAGCTGCTAGTCTAACTAGGGTTTACAAGCTCCGCAGAACTATAAATGGGAGCATCCAAATCTCACCGTGCTACCGCAACCGCCATCCGTCCTCAACCGGAACAAAGCAGGTCGTCGGCGCGTCGTTCCCATATCCGGCAAGAACAAACCTCCTCTACTTCAATGCTTCTGCAATCCCCTTTTCATCAATCTAGGCCGTCCATGCTATCCATTTTCATCAATCTAGGCCGTCCACGCTATGATGGATTCGTTTAGACTCGAACGCGTTTGGTTTGCTCCCACTCCAGTCTCCAGTGTTTGTAGATATGTTGGCATCATCCGAGATGTCGAATCTTGCGTGTGTCTGCGATATGCCGTGCTGGAATTCAATCCAGGTTAATGATTTGGTGGTTCAGTTTAATACCTGTTCATTTGCTCCACTAAGTTTGCTACCGTAGTGCAGTGGCGGATCTATAATTTTTTAAAGCCTGGGCAACAAAATAAATATAACTTAATAAAATCAAAATTTATAACTTATCTAACATATTTTAGTAACCATGATATATTTTGACTTTATTAATAATATAGTGTAACATCCCAAATTTTTTAAAACCAATTTGACACGTTATTAATTTCCTAAATTGCATAATTTTAAAATCGCAAAATAATCATGTCATATTGCGCCATGGCATCATCATCGGTGCATGCATTGCATTTAAATTGGAAAATTGATTTAAACCTTTTCAAAACATGCACTTTTATGTTTGCAAAAATCTACAGTGAGGATCGTTGTATCTTATCTTATTTCTATTTATATATTTCATAGGGTAAATTATATCAATGCTATTATAAAATTTACACTTTGCAAAAATTTCACTCTTCTGTTTATGACATGTGGGTCCAGAGCACACATTTCATTGTTGCATGGGATGACAATTATTGCGAATCCATAACTTTATAATGGCATGTGTATAATTTTCCCATTTCATATAACGCATTTCTATGCAATATAAAATTATTTTTTTAGAATATTCTAACATAAGAATGAATATAAACTTTCAATACATATTGCACCTAGTTTTCAACCACATCTTATTATGTCACTGTTTTATTTGAATTAATTCATACAATATTAACGTGGTGACGTCTTGCATCGGTTCATCTCGAGGCGCGTCTGGATTAATGCTTGCCCCGACCTGATCCAGACCCAGTTATGTATATTACGTTACTCGTGAGCCTAGCCCAACTCATTAACCATATTGATACCAGTGTTACCATCATGCAATTACTATATTTGTGTATGTGGCTGGATTTTCATGTATCTAAGTGATTGGATTTGTGTATTTGATGGGATTTTTATATGTCTAATTGCCTTTGGGTGGGATGATGTTATGTGAATTTTCTCTGCCCCGGCTTAGATCAGTGCAGTCAATAATATATGTCCTTTTATTTGGAGAAAAGAGAGAGTATATAGAGCGTTTTTTTCGAAATATTAGGCCTGTTCCTCGCTTACTGGGTTGAGATTTGCCAAATCGTTTAGCTTTTAAAGTGGCTTTATACTTAAATTCATATTTAAACTGGAGTGAACATGCAAACATAAAAAAGAAAAAGAAAAGGAAAAGAACTTCAAAGACGTGCAAGACACTCTGCTTCTGTCTTACCGACGTACCGTTCTTGGTTAATTACACGGGGAGTGCCTCCTGCAGTTTTATTCATACTGGGCCTCAATATGTTACCCAACAAATACGGCCCATCAGTCCCAAATTTCTTCGCTCCGACCCAGTTGCGAGTAGACCTGATCATGCCCCGGGGCCGGGCCGGGTTTAGGGCCGGGCTTGAAAAAGCTCGGTCCCACGGGACCAAGCCCGAGCCCGGCCTAGCCCGATTCATCGGGCCTCAGATTCAGGCCCAAACTCGGCCCGAAGCCCGAAAGCCTGGCCCAAATCCCTAAAGCCCGGTCTGGTCAAGGCTTCGCCCGCATTTTTTCTAGGCCTGAGCCGGGCCGGTGCACCGGTCGGGCCGGGCCGGATCAGTCTTTTTCGGGCCTAGCTCCCTGGGCCGGGCTACCCATGAACAGGTCTAGTTGCGAGGTCATCAAAACCCTACCCGAATACATGGTATCATATAAATTCCCCCGTAGCCCTAACCGGCCCCTCCACGCCGCCAGCCGCCCCTCCCTCTCCCCAGTGCGCTCCTCTCTTCCCCTCCCCTTCTCTCCCAGACTCCCACTCCGCAGTCCGCACCGGCCGGCCGCTGCCGCCGCATCCTCTCCCCATCGGACCCCTCCGCCACCGGCGCCGTAGGTGAGCATCTCCCTCTCTCTCTCTCTCTCTCTCTCTCTCTCCTCCCTCTCCCCTATGATACCCGCCCGATTGCCATCCCTAGTCCTCGCCGCCTCCACGACGCCGCCAGGCCGCCGCCTCTCTCCGCCTCGCTCGCTTTTTGCGTTGCCTCGTTGGCACCGCCTCGCCGCCGTGCGTTGCCTCGTTGGCGCCGCCTCGCCGCCGTGCGTTGCCTCGTCTCTGGTACCGCTGCGGCGCTGCCTCACCTCCTCTGGATCCCAATCTCCCAGATCCAGTACCGCCTCTCTCTCTCTCTCTCTCTCGCTCGCTCGCTCTCGTTTGGTTTCCCCCCTGTTATGTGATCTCGGATTTGATCCGAATTCGACGGAATAGTTTGTGTTTGTTTTTCAATAAATATAATCTAGTTTTTTTATTTTGCTGATGAGCCCTAAATCCCTTGAACATTCACGGGAGCCCGGGCAGCTGCCCCCCCTGCCCGGGCGGTGCATCCGCCACTGCTGTAGTGCATCTGGATTTAGGGCGTGTTTGGTTGGCGCCCTCGCTCGCCATGCCAACGCGGGTGGCGGCAGCGCGCCTTGCCATTAGTTGGCGGCCGAATCGGCCACCCTGAGATGGCGTGCCAACGCCGCGCCGCTGACGACTGGGCCGAGGGCGAGCGAGGGAGATGGCGCGCCGTTCGTTGGCTGCGAACCAAGCGGCGGCCAAATCGCAGGCGTTGGCATGGCGAGCGACGGCGGCGAACCAAACAGCCCCTTAGCCAACTTGCAAGAAATGGGGTTGTCCTGCCATCGTTATTATGATAGAGCTCCAGGCTTCAGTGAGATGCCAGGGAGTCTGTGGTTTGTTCATTGTTTAGCTATATCTTTTTCTGCTGGGTTTAATTCCTGGTTGCTGATTTGGTGAGCTAGTTTAGGATAAATGGCGACGGTTCCGGATTCTCTTGTCTGGGAGATTGTCAAGAAGAACAATTGCTTCCTTGTCAAGCAGTTCGGCAATGGCAATGCCAAAGTTCAGTTCAGCAAGGAGCCCAACAACCTCTACAATGTTCACTCCTACAAGCACTCTGGTCAGTAGTTATTGCTCAGCTTGAGCATCTGAGATTGTGCTTGTCCCTTATGGAACCGACTGACTGGCTGTGGTGTTGGTGTACTATTTCAGGTCTGGCAAACAAGAAAACTGTGACGGTGCAGCCAGCGGGTGGTAAGGAGATGGCGGTGGTCCTCTCGACAACCAAGACAAAGAAGCAGAACAAGCCTGCCAGTCTCTACCACAAGTCTGTCATGCGCAAGGAGTTCCGCAAGATGGCCAAGGCTGTCAAGAATCAGGTACTAGCACTAAAACTCTATTTAGTTTCTGTTTGATGTTGATATCCATTTTCTGGTGGTAATCTAGCGAATGATCTTATTTGAAACTTTAATTGCCCTGAACGATAGAGGATTATAGCATCACTGATTGAGCTGTTACAAAGTTGCTGCAGTGAGCCGCTATTATTTAACAAGATCCATTTTTCTGTTTGGTCATCAATGAGATACACGGGTGGCTTGTTTCTGAGCTAAACAATTTTTTTGGTGTTGTTATCATGGCCCTCTCCCTATGTTTTGGGCCTGCAAATGCTTTATATTTTAGAAAATGAATCACTTAACTGATTTTGAAACTTTTGGTGGTATGTGAGAATTGTTTTTGTCAGTATTTGTTTGTTTGTTGTCTCAGTTCTCTGATACAGTTGCGGTGATGAGCCTTAACATGTAAGGAGATTCAATATTGGATCTTCGATGCAATATACTTGTTACGCTTGGCTTCTGAGCTACTTTTTTATATTTTTCTGTTCTGGTTTTCAAGCCCACGTCCTGTAAATGACCAAGTTCTGTAACCTGAGCTTTTGGCAGATTGTATTGGTGTCATTTATCTTATGTCTTTGCATGTTGCTTCAATAGGTTGGTGACAACTACTACAGGCCTGATCTGACGAAGCCAGCTCTTGCAAGGCTGAGTGCTGTCTACCGCAGCCTCCAGGTTGCCAAGTCGGGTGTCAAGAAGAAGAACAGGCAGGCGAACTAAAAACATAAGCTCAATGTGCTTGTTTACTGGATGGGTGTTGGTGGTTATGTTTTCGTGTTTTTAGATTTGTTCTTGAGAGTATTGGACGAAGTATGAATGATGTGCTCACAAGACTGCTATAAATTTTCATAGTAGGTTCCATGTTTGTACCCATGACATAAGCCTCTTAAAATCATTTCCATAATTACTGGCTACTGATCCGTTCACATTCAGGGAAGACTCATGTCGTTTTGGCATGTGCTCGTACGAAATGCTAAATCTACTTTTGCTGAATTCGTATCTGAGTTAATAGACTGCAACTTGTGAGAAATATTTGTCCATCGTTTATGCGATGGATATTCTGCTTCTCTGTGGCTAATGCCGCACGGTATCTACTTTCAACCATAGGATTTGTTGATGGAATTTTTGGGTTCATCTCGATATTAGAAATTGCCGCTGTTTGAGTTTTAGAATGAGGCGGTGGTCGTTGGCTCATTGCTGTATGTTGCCTCCTGAAGCTCAATGCGGAATTTTAGCCAGTCAAATTCAGCCTACTCGTGCTATTCCGTCTAGGGGTAGAAACCGAGTCAATAACACTTTTTTGAGTTTTTTTTAAACCATCATTTTAGCGATGGTTTGGAAATCATTTTAGTGTTAGTTTGAAAGTAATTTATAATTGAGCCAACGAAACAGGCCAAGTCAAAATAAAAACGAAATTGTTTAAAATTGACTTATTTTATTATAAGTGGTTTTTAAGGATTTTTTAATCGAACCCACAAGTTTAGAAATGAGCTTTTTTTTGCAGCCCCAATTCCGCCCGTGTGTTACATAAGGCGTGTTTGGATCCTGCCCAAACCAAATGCTCGCCAAATCACGCTGGCGCGCCCGCGATTGGCACGGCGAGCTGGGGCAACAATCCAAACACGCCCATAGCCTTTTGCGTGCACCGGAAAACGCGAAACTGATCTGCGCTGCCCATGAAATCGATGGCTTGGACGCGAATCTTTTGAGCATACTGGAAGGAACCGTGGAGCCGGTCTCACTCTTCACCAGCCGTGCGGGGCACCGGCAACTCATCTCATGACGCCGAGCCGGCCGGTATAAGAACGATCTCCACCCGACGGGCTCACCGGACAAGCCGAGACTCTTTCGACGCATGTCGGCCGGGGAGAAGGGGGCCGAGGCGCCGGCGGCGGACGCCGGCGCCGCCGGCCAGCCGAAGAAGCCGTCGTCCCGCAGCGCCCGGCTCGACCGCCTCCTGTCCGGGCTCGGTGCCGGCGCGCTCGTCGACGTCGATCCCGACAAGGTCAAGGGCGATATCCGGCGATGGGCCAAGGGCGTCGCGGCGCTGGTGCGGCAGCTGAGCTTCGGCGCCTGGCCGGAGAAGGCGACGGATCGCCGGAGGGCCGGCGACGGCGACGGCGGACCGGCTAGCTGAACAGCGTATTGGTAAAACTTCACGTTCATCAGGTCACACAAACAGGCACAACACTGATATGATTGGCAGCCGTCTCCACGCAACGGCCAACAAGATGCAGCAAACAATACAAAACAGTTCGTTGATTATATTAGATCGTTGTTCCACAATTTCATTCATTCATTCATAGCGATGGGCGGCCGATGGGCGCCGCAGGCTGCTGTATCAATGTGCACTGGATCTTTCATGAGTTCCACCATTCTGCTAAGGATAATAAAATGAGGCTGCAAAGATCATAGCTGTGAATAACAATAAGCAGCAGCCCGTATGTTTTCACCCTGTAAATTGATGGCTGTTTCCGAATTGGCTTTACTTTTGTTAGTTAACCATGCTGCTGCTGTACATCTCAAAATAAGTCACACACGCGTAGGCAACTACTACATACATCAACACTAGCAAGAAAAAACACCTGACATCCTTAAAGCTAGGGGTAGCAATTCATACTCCTATGAATTATGCAGCGATATCTACACTTACCAATCAGAATAGTTAGCAACACCAGGATGTTACACCCCCTACAATTTCTACATTCTGCTGCAAGACAAATCTCTGCTGTCCTAATCTACAAAATTAGATCTGCCTTCTTAAGCTGTATTCCTCACTCCCGTTTTGTTTCCAATTTTGAAATGCTCCTTAATAGTTGTTTGGAGCAGACATTCTGTGCCTGAGCTGCATACCGCATACGATTTGCTTTCACCCATGCAGGCTCCTAATTGAACAAATGAACAAAAAGAAAAGCCAAGAAACCAAATCATAGGTCCTTCAGAGCAATAAATATGCATGCAAGAAATAGAACGGGATAGAAAATCACCTCAGGCACAAAGTGTGAGAAACCAAACTTGATCAAGAGGAGAGCATGCTCCATTATGAGGATTGCTGCAAGTCCTGGCTCAATCCTCCATTTCCCCTCCTCATCATACAGGCAAACAAGAAGCAAGCAGTTGGTGCAGATTGCCATCACAACCAAGAACTGGGAAAAAAAAAAGAAAAATTCAATGAACATTAAGCCATGCAAGCATCGCTATGACTACAAGTAAAATATAATTGTGAACTGTTGATAAACCTGGAATATATTCAACCATGCCCCAATGGTAGCCGTGGCACGAGGAACAGGTCTTTTCAACATGACTAGCAACTTCAATGCATCTGCTCGTATTTCAGTCACATTGTTCTGTCATGAAACAGTTGAAAAAACTATTATGATAGAAAACAGCAAGAACGTGTGCACACATAGCACAGTAGAGATAAAGAGGCTGTATACCAGAGCAGCAAAGCAGAATATCAATGGAAACGCACAAGCAAACATCATGATCATCCCAAATTGAAGAGTTAGCTCAAGAAAATCTGTAATGGATTGAACACTGTAAGCACAACAGCCATTGTTTATTTAGAATACAATGCCATCGGTAGATCAGAAATGGTGGTAGAGTATAGATGTATAGACAAACCACATTATTGAAGACTACCAAAAGAATTGAATTGAGTGCCAAATTATTGTTATTACCATCGAACAAGCCATCTTCAAGTTCTTCTCCAATGCTTGCAGTATATGAGGGCTTTAAAAATTCTTTCTCTACCCTTGTTGATAATCTAACTGACTTCCCTGCTGGTGATTCTTTCTCATGTTTTTTCTTGCTACAAGATGAGTGAAATTTCTTATATCCATCGATTGGTTTTGCAAAAAGGGGCAAAAATAGTAGGACAATGGGTTTGACTGAAAATCTTACTGAACAGCTCTATACTTCTTGTAGCTGTACTTGAGGTAAGGAATGGAATTCTCAATCAGATTTTCCAATACCTGGAAATTAACATATATCACCATTCACTGGAGGGGGAGCAGGAGACTATGATATCATATTTGATGATGAAATAATTACATTGTAGACATGCCTGAGACACGATCAGTCGCTGAATAAGGACCTGCCGGAGTGTCAAAATGTCGCGATACAGAGAAGCATGGTAAAACAGCCCGATATATGATTGCATAAAGTAAAGACCGAAGACCTGCATTTCAGAACAAGTAAGATACCTACTCTAAAGCATGAACCATCCTTCCTATATCATAGTCTTTACCTTGTAGACCAAACTATCAGCACTAGAATCTTCTCCTTGGTTGTTTTCATACTTTATTAGAATGACAGACACCTTACCACCTATCCTTGTGTAATACTGAATTGCAACAAGATATACCGCAGTCAGTAC
This sequence comes from Raddia distichophylla, assembly GCA_005191435.1. NCBI lineage: Eukaryota > Viridiplantae > Streptophyta > Magnoliopsida > Poales > Poaceae > Raddia > Raddia distichophylla. The sequence continues at coordinate 3,203,150 of SPJY01000102.1, forward strand.
ATACCTGCATGATATAAACATCAGTAAGAACTAAGAACCATACACAGATACACTTCATATTTTACTGATATCCACAAATGGCAATTAAAGCAGAGATTGATATAAAATACTCAGGAAAAAAGTAACTAACAAGTCAGTTGTGCATGCTATGAAACTGAACCACCAAAGATAGATCATACTGAACTTCTTACCTTAGCGCCTCCTTTTCTGTAATCTCATATAAGTGAGCATAAGCCAATTCAAATGGCAGTTGAAGACAAATGATAGCCAACACAATGATAGCATTGTTTCTAATTCTAAGGAGGACACCAAACCACTCATTTCTTTGTAATCTTTTCTTCTCAGCAGGCACATCACCAAATTTCTTTCCATCAACATAGTCAACAACCAGAGAATGACTCAAGGGGTCTAGTTCATTGCCCAGAGTTTTGTATTCAGAAAATGAATAGTTAATACCCCATCTGTTGAAGGAACCACAGAACAAAGAAAAAAGATAGTGAGCAAGAGCTTAACTTGAAGGTATATAAATTGAATAAAAACTGCATGCACAACCTAGCAATTAGTGCTGAATTCTTCCGTTTCCAAAATTGCAAAAAGAACACAGCCCAAGAAATCACAAAGATAAAGAAAGCAGGAAGAACCAACCACTGCAGTGGCCTGAATACAAAGTGCAGACAGGAATATTGAGAGCAGTTAGCTGGCGCAATAGTTATGTTTCAACTATATTTTATATAAAAACAAAGGAAAAAATGTACCCAAAATCTATAAGTTGAGTTGCCAGTCCAAATACAGCAGGAAAGAACAGCCAACGTGTATACATTCCTAGGAAAGCAAAATATGTAGCAATCTGCAGTAACAGAACAGAGATGTTTACTAAACAAACATTCATTAATTGACTTGCTTCAGAAAAAATGGTCCATAAATTAAATAAAATAGGTGTAACAAGTGCAGTTACAATGATGTACCTTTGTTCCAAAGTATGAGTAAACTTCATCAATAGGTTGCCATGTGAAATCAAGCCAGTTCAGTGCCCAGTTTCTCAGGAGCTGCTTCCGTTTAACTTCATCTGCAATCATAATGTTAGATGCCTACCACCAAGAATTTCACATATACAAAATATATCTACGATTAGTTTACCATGCAAAGGGAAGACTAGCTTTACAACTCCTTCACCTTCCAGCCTGCTCAACAGCGACTCATTCCGATCCCAGCAGAACTCTTTATCATCAAATTTGAGAATTATTTCAGAGCTTGTCTTGTTCACCTGCATTCCTCAATAGTCGAAACACTTTTCACATAAGGATATCTGCATTTAAATAAGAATACCCACTCCAATGTAACAGAAGTGATAACTCCAATAATTATTATAGCCACAATGTAACAGAACTGATGAACATAGCTGCAATGCATCGCGATTAATTATCATAGCTTCAATGTGACAGAACTGACAATAATATAGCTGCAATGCACTGCAGTTGGGAACTGCAGCAGCTGCCTATACTGGAAGACAATGGTGCACTTACAATGCCATATATCAAGTGGCGGAAGCACGTAAACCGCTCCCGCCAGCTAAACAGGGACCCATCAGGCTGTCTCACGAACGCTGCGACCTGATCCCATTCAAACTGAAGCTCCATTCCTGAACCGCAGAACAAGAGCACATGATCCACACATGAGTGAATCACCCAGCCCAACACAGCCACCACATTTCAAATAGCATTAGGCAAAGCGATTCATTCACCAATATTAGTAAGCTTCTTCATCTGCATCTCAGCAGCCGCTCGTCCTAGAGTCCCCATGGGCGCAGACAGCTAGATTCGAACAGAAAAATGAGCAAGCATTCGAAATATTCAAGAGCACGAACCACGCGTCACGGCGCGTGCATATCTAAGCATCGCAAATCCTATGAATTTTTCCCCAAGCCGCCTCCGCGGCTCGAATTTGGGTTCCACTTCGAACCGAATTCAGAAAAAAAGAAAAAGAAAAAAGGAATCAGTAGAGACGGCCACGCGGGCACGGCATGGCACAGACCTTGATGAACTCGGCCGGGACGCCGCGGACGCGCTCGACGACCAGCCCGGCGCCCTCGAGCTCGCGCACGAGGCGCGCCACGCAGTCCTCCCCGTCGGCCGCGGCGGCGGCGGCGGCGGCGCGGGAGAGCTTGGGCACGACGATGCCGACCTCGAACCCCGTGGCCTCCTCCTCCACGCCCACGCCCACGCCCCCTTCCCCTCCCGCCCCCATCTCCACGGATCAGAGGCAGGGAATGGCGGCGGAGGCTACGAGGGAAAGGGGCTGATCCGCATAGAGGGAATGTGGAACGGAATGCGGGGAGAGCGAAGAAGAACGAAACCAAAAAAAGGGGAAAAAAAAAGAGAGGAGAAACCAAAAAAGAATGGTGTCCTTGGGAATGGCGGAGACGAGGAGAGGAGGGAGAAAACGACGCGGGGGTAATAAGTAAAAACGGTTTTGATTAGGACCGGTTTCTGTGTCTTAAATCGGTTTAGGATTTGATTAAATTTAAATTAGTTAAATGTCGCGGTGAGATGAGCAGAGGGAGAGAAGAAAAGGCACGGGGAGGGGAAGCAGACTGCCGTCTCAATGGGCACCGTTTTTTAAATAAAATTTCAAATTGGGGAGACGGATTGGAGAAGTGCGATTATAGGGAGACGAGGCGAGGAAGAGATTTCGAAATCTACCGGTGGATGGGCCCAGGAAGCAGAAGTTTGCATGTTCGGTACGCTCGGTCTATGACACGGTGGACCAATGTGGCAACGGTCCACGTGACATCGCCAGTAAACAAGGAGCCGGACAGGCGGGCGCCGGGCGGGCGTGGCACGGCATGGCACGCGACTACGCGAGTTAAAGGAGGGCGGAGGTTTCGACTTCGACGTGACGACAGCGGCAGGGCTCAGTGCGCCACACGGGTTCTGGCACGTGCCTGCTGCCGATTCTTTCGGCGCGCCCGTTCGTGCCGTGCGTCTCAACTGTTGTAAAATCTCAGCTATTCTCAGCTCTGTTTTGTTTGGATTTTAGTTGAAAAATTGAGGCATGAAAAAGATATAATCATGTTATATGTTGTAACATAGGGTAGGGATACCCCATCTTTTTGGCTGAACGGAACAATGGGCTGGGATCGAGTAGGCCACATGTTGACCCATCATGTAAGTGACAAATGTACAAGAATGTCCACTGGACACTTAGGGTTTGGGATCGATATCGGGTCCTGCGCATAGATCGGCACTGTGACAGTACACCCCAGCCGAGCACGGAGTCCTTGTGGCGCGCGTAGAAGAGCAGGTGGCCAGTGGCCTACGAGCGAGTGTCACTAGCTGCACCGGCAAGCCGGCGGAGCGCAAGCACGACGGCTTGTGGCGCTCACGGTGAGATCGGAGAAGAGTAGAGGAAGAATTGAGATACCCGATGGGTACCCGCGCCCATACCCGAACTCGGCGGGTACCCGATACCCGATGGGTACCCATACCCGAAAATATACCAGTACACTCCATGCACAGCACAACAAACCCTACTTCGGAGGAAGAGAGAGAGGGAGGGGGAAGAGAGAGGAGGGGGAAGGAGCTAGGAGGGGGGAGAGAGAGGGCGGCGCAAACCCAATGCGACTCGGCGGAGGCGGCGGCAGCTCGATGCGGGGGCGGCAGCTCGATGCGGGTTGGCGGCCCGATGAAGCGTCTTGGCGACGGCTTCGTGCCGATGCGGGCGATGGCGTCCCGATGGAGAGACCAAGGGAGGCGGCAGCGTGAGCGTGTTGCTGGAGCCTGGAGCAGTGGAGTGGGGATCGATTGGATTCGTGATTTCGGGTGTGGACTGTGCAGAATGGGGTTAGGGATTTGGGGTATGGGGACTGGGCCAGGTTGGGCCGTGGGGAGGTAAGCCTAGCACGCAGTGAATATTGGATGTGGCCCACCTGTCAGCTTATAAACCCGGAAGCAAGGAGGGGATTTCCCATATGCCATCACCCTATATAAACAAGCCACCATGACCCATGGAGGGGCATCCATTCACAACAAACAAATCCTGGCCACCTTGTCTTCGATTCGCTCCCCGAGCTGCTCCGCAAGCCTCGCATCCGCGGGGCAGCCCTTAGAAATATGTTGTCTTGCTCGGGCCACCGACATTATAAAAATAGAATTTTTTTAAAGAAATTCTATTAAAAAAACTAAAAGATATTACTAAATGTTAAACTAAATGCTACTCCCTCTGTTTTTTTTATTTGAAGCTTTTGACTTTTGTGTACGACTTTAACCGTCCGTCTTAACGACTTATCTATGTTTTGAAAAGACATATACTTTGACTTTTTTAAATTCAATTTTTCGCTGTCTCGAAGGTGGGTTCTAACGTTTTAAAAGGCAAGTCAAATGAAATGTATCCGAATCTTGATGCTATCTCAAGAGGCTCTCAAAATTCAGTCATTTCAGCTCTTGAACCGTCCAACTGTTCAGATCAGCCCAAAGAACAGAGTCTCAGGTTCACTCCCCCTGTTTCCGCGCTGTATACTTATCAGAATGGCGTGCCCACTGTCCAGCGACTCAGCGAGCTGTGCCAAGAAAATAGCGAGCCGATCAGCAATCAGAAACTCTATCATCCAATCAGTAATGCTCGACACTATGAAGCAGCGAACCAACATTCTTGGAGAATCTTTGCTATTGTTAACATGCTGAACAACAAACCACAAAGAGACTCCAATTAGCAGCGCAGATGGAGCCGGATAATAATGTTATCTACACAGCACGGTTCAACAAACCAATATACTACTATATTTTAGTTCATATTTTACTTGCAGCGATTAATTTACACGGCAACCAAGCTTCGCAACGAGAACCAAAGTGTTCCCAACTGTCCTTAGGCGTGCATTAACTAATACTCAGTGGCAGAAAAGATAGCAGCTATGCATCTGCTGCTTATGCAAAGTTAATTATAGCAAACGTGGCTTCAAGTAAACCTCTGCAGCGACATCTTCCAGCGACCTGAGATCTCTTCTTGTTGATCTCTGATGCGCCAGGCTCCACCTGTTCTCACGATCGACGAGCGATTCCTGTGCTTCCGTGAGACCATGACTACACACCAGATTTGCGCTGTCAAAGTGGCTAAATTTTCCACTTTGCAGGGACATTCCACCACACACCTCCAGTGTTCCCGGTTCCGTGCTGTGAGATTCTCCAAGTGGTTCAGAGTTCAAACCTCCTATTACTCCCACTGATTAGCCCCAGTAGTGACGCTTCTCGCTTCTGATAGTTTACACGATCGCTTAGCTTTGCTCCTAAGCAAGTAGTGTGGTTCAGAACGAGGCCACACGAGCGAACAGTGACTATGTGAACAAAGATAGCATCAACGAGCCGCTGAAAGCGAAAAACCAACAGGCAACAACAACCTGAAGTGTTTGTGATTATCATTTTTTAACTGAAGTGATCAGTTGACGCCTATTTTTCGTAGTCGTTACTTCAGGTTTGGTCTTGCCCTATAGGGACGAATGAGACCAACGGCTCACCTGCTGGGAATTAATTTAGGAGCCAGGAGGTGACTGCTCCCAAGTGTTCACTAACACCTGTGATCCTAAGCTGTGCTAAGAGCATGGTGGTGACTCTATTCGTCTACTGTAGCTGGAACTATTACCGTAAAACAAGGTTGTAAATAACAAAAAAAAATGGAAGTAAAATATAAGAGAGATGGGTGGGAATTAGCTACGCTACTATATAGCGCATAGCGCTACTGGCTCCCTGCGGTGGCCACGCCACCCATAAAATTTCCACATTCCGTCCGTGTCTGCGTGTCCCTGCTGCAGCAGTCCGATCCAGCCCCTCCCGAGGGAACAAGTTGGAACATAAAGTTAAAAGATGCAAATGGGATAAAATGGGACCATGTGAGGTGGCCACGTTTCATGAGATGGGAACCAAATTGGGGGTACTTTCTATTATAAATATAAGATGTATATTGATCTACAGGCGGTCTATATATATGTGATTGATTTAGTGGCAGACGGTTATTTCTAAGATTTATGGCACCCACATATTCAACAAATAATCATAGAAACAACAATAAAACACGCACACATGTCAAAAAATTATAGAAGTTAAATAAAAATATTTGAACCTAGTTAAGCTAAAACTTACAAATCAGATTTATATCTTTAAAAAACAATTGATCAACAAAAATATTTAAAAAATAATGTTAACACACGTATATAAGTTTTTTCTAATACAAAATAACTAAAAATTTTCACTGTAAAATTAAATGCAAAAACAGTCACCAAAGTAGAAAAACAATGTAGACTTACTGAAAAATAGTCGTCTACCTAAAATTGAAAAAGCAGTCGCTTGCTATTTAGCAAAACTGTATGTATAGCGTACATGAGAAGCCTAGATAGGTGGCCACCTTTGAGACTGGAGATCACTCCTCTCGGGGGCAACGGTAATGGAAGACGTCGACGATGTCTAGGATTTCGAGCACAATTCTCTTTTCATTGTCAATTAGTGAGATATGTTTGCCGTTTAGTTTAAATGGTGGTTTGTTTATAACCTCTTAATGATATTTATCATTTTATAAGGTAGACTTTTGGGGTTGGGGCTCAAACAAAAGGAAAAATGTTGAATTGGCATAGTGGCAATGTTTTGATACATGAGACCGCTCACACATGCCAAATCATATCTACAGAAAAATATAGTTACACAATTGCTTCAAAGTTTGAAGCATGTGCATATGTGCATATGACAACCCTTGTACAAGAACCGAGGCAAGTCTAGACGTCTGGAAAGAGATGTCTTTTGGTCATTATGAATTCTTAATTCTTAACATTACATGTGACAAGTTTTTTATCCGGGCGAAAAAATGGCTGATGTTTTTTTTTATTTTGCTTATTGTGGGAGGAGTTTCATGGAGTTGCATTGTGGTGGTCTTCCGATTGGTAGCTGAGAAGTTTTATTTTATACTCCCTCTGTTTTTTTGGTTTGACGTCTTTGACTTTTTGATACGTCTTTGATCATTTGTCTTATTCAAAAATTTAATGCAAAGATGTAAAAAATTAAAATATATTTAAAGTACCTGTATTGATAAAACAAATCACAACAAAATAAATGATATTAACAAAAATAATTTGAATAAGACGAATGGTCAAAAACGTGTCGAAAAATCAAAGGCGATAAACAAAAAAAAAACGGAGGTAGTATATAAAAAAAAGATTTATATGCGAAAATTGCTGGGTCGCTTGAGCATCGATTGCAACGCTGTAGGTCCGTCCCTATGGGAGAACAGACTCGCCACTCGCCAGTCGCCATTGCTTGTGGTAGGCAGCTGCTCCTGAACATGCATGGACACGACGAGGAGGAGCCACAGCCCACAAGCAGAGCTGTCTCGAGGAGACCGGCTCACCGGCCGCTGGCCAGCGGCCAGCCAGCCTGTAAATGCAGGGCCAGCCTCTGTTCTTGAGCTATATAACCCGCGCTTTGTCCCTGGTTTCCCTCCAACCTCGCCTCGCACTCGCGCGCGCCACCTCCCCGCCGGCTCCTGCGCTGCACGAGCCTTGTGACGCAGGCCCAGAGCTCGCGGCATTTCCTCATCAGGCCATGGCCTCCAGGATCCTCCGCGCCGTCGCCGCCGCCACCGCCGTGTCCTCCCTCGTCGGGGTGGCGCTGGCCAAAAAGAACACAGCCCAAGAAATCACAAAGATAAAGAAAGCAGGAAGAACCAACCACTGCAGTGGCCTGAATACAAAGTGCAGACAGGAATATTGAGAGCAGTTAGCTGGCGCAATAGTTATGTTTCAACTATATTTTATATAAAAACAAAGGAAAAAATGTACCCAAAATCTATAAGTTGAGTTGCCAGTCCAAATACAGCAGGAAAGAACAGCCAACGTGTATACATTCCTAGGAAAGCAAAATATGTAGCAATCTGCAGTAACAGAACAGAGATGTTTACTAAACAAACATTCATTAATTGACTTGCTTCAGAAAAAATGGTCCATAAATTAAATAAAATAGGTGTAACAAGTGCAGTTACAATGATGTACCTTTGTTCCAAAGTATGAGTAAACTTCATCAATAGGTTGCCATGTGAAATCAAGCCAGTTCAGTGCCCAGTTTCTCAGGAGCTGCTTCCGTTTAACTTCATCTGCAATCATAATGTTAGATGCCTACCACCAAGAATTTCACATATACAAAATATATCTACGATTAGTTTACCATGCAAAGGGAAGACTAGCTTTACAACTCCTTCACCTTCCAGCCTGCTCAACAGCGACTCATTCCGATCCCAGCAGAACTCTTTATCATCAAATTTGAGAATTATTTCAGAGCTTGTCTTGTTCACCTGCATTCCTCAATAGTCGAAACACTTTTCACATAAGGATATCTGCATTTAAATAAGAATACCCACTCCAATGTAACAGAAGTGATAACTCCAATAATTATTATAGCCACAATGTAACAGAACTGATGAATATAGCTGCAATGCATCGCGATTAATTATCATAGCTTCAATGTGACAGAACTGACAATAATATAGCTGCAATGCACTGCAGTTGGGAACTGCAGCAGCTGCCTATACTGGAAGACAATGGTGCACTTACAATGCCATATATCAAGTGGCGGAAGCACGTAAACCGCTCCCGCCAGCTAAACAGGGACCCATCAGGCTGTCTCACGAACGCTGCGACCTGATCCCATTCAAACTGAAGCTCCATTCCTGAACCGCAGAACAAGAGCACATGATCCACACATGAGTGAATCACCCAGCCCAACACAGCCACCACATTTCAAATAGCATTAGGCAAAGCGATTCATTCACCAATATTAGTAAGCTTCTTCATCTGCATCTCAGCAGCCGCTCGTCCTAGAGTCCCCATGGGCGCAGACAGCTAGATTCGAACAGAAAAATGAGCAAGCATTCGAAATATTCAAGAGCACGAACCACGCGTCATGGCGCGTGCATATCTAAGCATCGCAAATCCTATGAATTTTTCCCCAAGCCGCCTCCGCGGCTCGAATTTGGGTTCCACTTCGAACCGAATTCAGAAAAAAAGAAAAAAAAAAAAGGAATCAGTAGAGACGGCCACGCGGGCACGGCATGGCACAGACCTTGATGAACTCGGCCGGGACGCCGCGGACGCGCTCGACGACCAGCCCGGCGCCCTCGAGCTCGCGCACGAGGCGCGCCACGCAGTCCTCCCCGTCGGCCGCGGCGGCGGCGGCGGCGGCGCGGGAGAGCTTGGGCACGACGATGCCGACCTCGAACCCCGTGGCCTCCTCCTCCACGCCCACACCCACGCCCACGCCCCCTCCCGCCCCCATCTCCACGGATCAGAGGCAGGGAATGGCGGCGGAGGCTACGAGGGAAAGGGGGCGGATCCGCATAGAGGGAATGGGGAACGGAATGCGGGGAGAGCGAACAAGAACGAAACCAAAAAAAGGAAAAAAAAAAAAAAGGAGAAACCAAAAAAGAATGGTGTCCTTGGGAATGGCGGAGACGAGGAGAGGAGGGAGAAAACGACGCGGGGCCGCGGGGGTAATAACGGTTTTGATTAGGACCGGTTTCTGTGTCTTAAATTCGGTTTAGGATTTGATTAAATTTAAATTAGTTAGATGTCGCGGTGAGATGAGCAGAGGCAGAGGAGAAAAGGCACGGGGAGGGGAAGCAGACCGCCGTCTCAATGGGCACCGTTTTTGAAATAAAATTTCAAATAGTGGGGGGACTCGGATTGGAGAAGTGCGATTACAGGGAGACGAGGCGAGGAAGAGATTTCGAAACCTACCGGTGGATGGGCCCAGGAAGCAGAAGTTTGCATGTTCGGTACGCTCTGTCTATGACAGGGTGGAGCAATGTGGCAACGGTCCATGTGCGGGCGCCGGGCGGGCGTGGCACGGCATGGGCAGAGGCTACGCGACCTTCTTTTCAGCGTACCGTTGCGTTGACGTATTACTGTAGCAAATTTAATAGCTATCGAAAAGAGCTCTAAAGATTATAAAAAATAATTAAAAATAGTTTTAAGATCTTTAGAAATACTACTAAAAGCCACGAAAAAATCGTTACAAATTATCATAACAGATAAGCTATATAAAAATAACAAAATTTGCTATAGTAATACGCAACGGTACGATACGCAGAAAAGAAAAAGTCCTTAATGGAGGGCGGAGGTTTCGACGTGACGACAGCGGCAGGCCTGAGTGCGCCACACGGGTTCTGGCACCCGCCTGCGGGAAAATTGGTCGGATGACGCCCAATTCATTGACACAATTCAAAACGACACCCAATTCGTCTCTGTTTCCTAAAATAACACCCGGACAACGAATTTTATTCCCAAACGACATTTTCGCATTTTTTTACTTCTTTTTCCACCTTTTTCATATTTTCCTTCCTTTTTACCCCTTTTCTATCTTTTTCATCCTATTTACCCCTTTTAAAATAACTCCGCTGTCGCCCTTGCTGCCGCCCGCCGCCGTCGCGCTCCCCTCCCCGCCTGTGCACCTCTGCCGCCGCCGCGGCTCCCGTTGCCGTCGTGGTGGCCGTCGCCTCGTCACTACCGCCCGTTGCCACGGATCCCGTCACTGCCGCCCATCGCCGTCACGCTCGTCGCCGCGAATCCCGTTCCCGCCGTCGCTCGTGTCGCTGGCTTGGCGGCGCCGCCGCCGCCAGAGCAGAAGGAGAAACCGACGGATAGGAAAAAAATGAAAAAGGGTAAAGAAATGCGAAAAAGTCGTTTGGGAATAAAATTCGTTGCCCCGGTGTTATTTTAGGAAACAGAGACGAATTGGGTGCCGTTTTGAGTTGTGGCAACCAATTGGGTGTCATTCGGCCAATTTTCCCGCCTGCTGCCGATTCTTTCGGTGCGCCCGTTCATGCCGTGCGTCTCAACTGTTGCAAAACCTCAGCTGTTCTCAGCTCTGTTTTGTTTGGATTTTAGTTGAAAAATTGAGGCATTAAAAAGATATAATGAAATTATAAAAAATGGAACATTTTTTAAAGAAATTCTATAAAATTTTAAAAGATGTTACTAAATGTTACACTAAATGCGATAAAAAAAAGATAGCCTTTTCAAAGTAGACCTTTACCCTGAACCAAAGAGGACCAGAGAGAATGTGTAACTTTTCGTAACTATCTTGGTAAAGATTGGGTTCAATTAGGTTTGGTCACGCCTCTACCCGACCCGACATGGCACTCATTAGGATTCCAAACGTGAGATGACACCTCAATCTAAACTTGTCCCACTCCATCTGTGCCTCAGTTAGTCCTAGACTCAAGGACGAAAAGGAGACGTGTGCCATTATATATGGGGAGAAGTTTGACACCACCGTCATCATTGAATTAGGCCACTGTCATGAAGATAAAGAGGAGCCTGGCTCCTTCCCACCTATCGTCGTATCAAGGCCCTCGTCCACCATGTTGCCAAGTCTACTGTCATGGGGAGCTAGAGAGGAGGAGCCTACTACCCACTTGCTCGTTGCCGCATTCAGTAAGGAGGAAGAGGAGAGGGTCTAGGGATGCACCGTGGAGGAGGTGGAGAATAGGAGAGTGGCATTGAAGGTGTGGCAACATGAATGTGGTGCGAGGACAGAAAGGATGATGTTCGTGAGGCAATGAAGCTAAGGTTAGATGGTGTGATGGATATAGACCTTTGGACATAGATTAACAATGGAATGGAAGTAGGAGCTCGGGTTGGTTCAGGTCAGACAAGAATCGATTTGGATTTGAGTCAGCTTAAAACCTGACCAAACCATTTGGCGATGGTCGTCAACATTGGGCATTTGTTGTCCCACTTTCTCTCTTTAGACCTTGATTGCGTTTTTTGGGGCACAATGCACCATTTTATGTGCGGTCATGTTGAAAGCAGGAGATATGTTGTTTATTGTTTTTCCCCTCTTTCTAAGGAAACGAAGATGATGGTTTAGAAGGAGTGATTAGGACAATAGAGAGTTAGGGGACAAATTAATTTTGATTATTTCTTCGCAACGATCTATTACGCCCCATTTAATTTTAGTCATTTTTTTGAAAAGCGGACAAGAAAATTGCCTTCCAACTTCATTAAGTAGGGTAAATACGAAAAAAGGGGCAACACACGGGGTACAACAACCACACTCACTGACAGGGCGAACAAGCAACCTTGTGGCACCACCACCAACAACAACACACATAGAACTACACTCACTAGCCACCGCCAGCTACACCATACCCAACATACAGGATGCTTGGCCGAAGCAACCACTACCATCGGAGACAACGAAAAAGGACAGACAAAAGATAACCAGAGACGTCACAGGCTGCCACCACCGCACGAGATGCACATCACACGGAAGAGGGAGAGCACGTTCTCCACCATCACCGCACAACATGCTCGTCTGAACGCATGACCTCTTCTGTCGACCAAACCAAGGGCACAAAAGAGCAGACAAAGAGACCAACGCTACCGTCGGAGTCTGGAGGTCGCCAGCGGCAAACGTCGGCCATGAACCTTGCCTACATTGTTGTCTGCCACCTAGGGATGAGCCATTGCTGCTAAGGGAGGAAGAGAAAACCTGGGTTCACCGTCACAGACCATCACGCAAAGAGGAAGAATGGACATCACCATTGCAAAAAGAGGGGACAAAAACGTCTCTTCAACCACACGCAACACGCGACAAGATAGTTGCGCTAACACAAGCCACCTAGTAGAAGGATGGGTGCCTCCGCCATAGTAGAAGGGCCCACGGCGCTGCTCCAACCACGCAACTCACGTGGGCAGCCGTCGCCACTACCAGCAACTAGAAAGAAGGATGAGCCACATCGCCATAAAAGAGGGGGACGACGAAGCCGATCCAACTAGCACTGAACGGAACCTTGCCCTGCTTGCCACCATAAGGGTCTTGGGGTGCCACCCACAGTGATGCCTCCAAAAAGGGGAGCGACAATGCAGGCGTCTCCATCATCGCACCAAATGTGCAGGGCTTTCGCCTAGGTGGTCTCCATAACTAAGCCTCCAAGGAGGCAAGCGGTGCCTAAGGGCGTCCATCGCCATTGTCAGCTGTCCTTCGACGAACAGGCTTTTGATCGAAGAGACCGCACCCATGAGCCAACCTCGTCTACAGAGTAGATTAACTCTACCATGAGCCCCAAAAATAACCGACCACAGTGCCACTGGATCCGGCCACCGCCACTAGATCCGAACTCCACTCTGTTGGGCTTCCGCCGAACAATCGCCCAACCATGCTTGGCGGTGCGACACCGCACCATGACAACGACAGCCAGTGCCGCTGCGGAGCTGGGAGCACGCCACTACCGGGGACGCCTACCAGCTCTAGATCCGGCCACCTAGCCAGTAGATTTGGCCAACTAGCCGAGTGGTTGGTTGGGCCTTTGCACGTTGCAGACGGCGAAGAATCGCATGGTTGGCACTTGGCACATATTACTAGGAATTTTCTTGGATTTGAAGCTTTTCTGGTATGGTACCGATGATTGATCAGCTAGTTCACAGAGTTTCACTCCCCCGTCTCCACGCTTTATACTTATCAGAATAGCGTGCCCACTGTCCAGCGACTCAGCAAGCTGTGCCAAGAAAATAGCGAGCCGATCAACAATCAGAACTCAATCATCCAATCAGTAATGCTCGACAGTCGACACTATTGAAAATATAGGTATTGTAACAATTACAAAATTAATTACAAGACATATCAGATGAATAACCAAGCAGGCACACAACAGGCTATTCATACTTGCGACAAAGGAAACCATATCCGCACTCGCGGCTAGAGTCAGAGGATGAAACTTACGTACGGATCGATGAGGAGCGAAACGTGAAGAGGGAACGTCCAGTCATAAAGGAAATAGTCAACATCGAGGTTCGCTGGCGTGAGCGGTCACGCGGATGTGCTGCCCAGAAACCTAATTGCCGCCCTCCTGTGCAGGTCTCATGACAGCAACCGGATCGAAGATCCCGCTCTCCCTCCTCCAAGTGCACGCAGAGAGAAGGTTGACGAGGAACGAAGATCGCGCGAGTACTCAACACAGCAGATGGAAACACAAGTGCAAAAACGAGAGAGGACTCTTGAACGTCTCCTGGAGACTTTATTTTCGAAGTCGTAACCACCTTCCCACGCAAAACGGACGCACGTTGCACGCCGTGCGCGGACGTTGCGAACCGCTCACTAGATCCACAAAAATCGGACGCGGGGAGTTGTCTTGCCAACAGATGAATCCAAAAAAAAGGAGATTAACGCGGCAGGAAAAAATCCACTGCATCACAAGAAACACACAGAAAAACGCGTAATCGCACGCGTGTCTCTAGCAAATAATTCTCCCATTCCGCATGTGCCTTATGTGAGAGGAGGTTGGAAGCTCTCCCTTATATGTTGGTATATTTTTCCACTAGCTAGCAAGATAGTACTAAAGTTTCATATATATTGGTATTTTTGCATGAATGAGTATATATAGGAAGTATGAGCCATATTCCAACAGACTTTATGAAGCAGCGAACCCACATTCTTGGAGAATCTTTGCTATTGTTTTTTTTTTTTGGAATTTTTTTAAAGAAATTCTATTAAAAAAACTAAAAGATATTACTAAATGTTAAACTAAATGCTACTCCCTCTGTTTTTTTTATTTGAAGCTTTTGACTTTTGTGTACGACTTTAACCGTCCGTCTTAACGACTTATCTATGTTTTGAAAAGACATATACTTTGACTTTTTTAAATTCAATTTTTCGCTGTCTCGAAGGTGGGTTCTAACGTTTTAAAAGGCAAGTCAAATGAAATGTATCCGAATCTTGATGCTATCTCAAGAGGCTCTCAAAATTCAGTCATTTCAGCTCTTGAACCGTCCAACTGTTCAGATCAGCCCAAAGAACAGAGTCTCAGGTTCACTCCCCCTGTTTCCGCGCTGTATACTTATCAGAATGGCGTGCCCACTGTCCAGCGACTCAGCGAGCTGTGCCAAGAAAATAGCGAGCCGATCAGCAATCAGAAACTCTATCATCCAATCAGTAATGCTCGACACTATGAAGCAGCGAACCAACATTCTTGGAGAATCTTTGCTATTGTTAACATGCTGAACAACAAACCACAAAGAGACTCCAATTAGCAGCGCAGACGGAGCCGGATAATAATGTTATCCACACAGCACGGTTTAACAAACCAATATACTACTATATTTTAGTTCATATTTTACTTGTAGCGATTAATTTACACGGCAACCAAGCTTCGCAACAAGAACCAAAGTGTTCCCAACTGTCCTGGCGTGCATTAACTAATCCTCAGAGGCAGAAAATATAGCAGCTATGCATCTGCTGCTTACGCAAAGTAATAATAGCAAACGTGGCTTCAAGTAAACCTCTGCAGCGACATCTTCCAGCGACCTGAGATCTCTACTTGTTGATCTCTGATGCGCCAGGCTCCACCTGTTCTTACGATCGACGAGCAATTCCTGTGCTTCCGTGGGACCATGACTACACACCAGATTTGCGCTGTCAAAGTGGCTAAATTTTCCACTTTGCAGGGACATTCCACCACACACCTCCAGTGTTCCCGGTTCCGTGCTGTGAGATTCTCCAAGTGGTTCAGAGTTCAAACCTCCTATTACTCCCACTGATTAGCCCCAGTAGTGACGCTTCTCGCTTCTGATAGTTTACACGATCGCTTAGCTTTGCTCCTAAGCAAGTAGTAGTTCAGAACGCGGCCACACGAGCGAACAGTGACTATGTGAACAAGATAGCATCAATAAGCCGCTGAAAGCGAAAAATCAACAGGCAACAGCAATATGAAGTGTTTGTGATTATCATTTTTTTTTTACTGAAGTGATCAGTTGACGCCTATTTTTCATAGTCTGTTGCTTCAGGCTTGGTCTTGCTCTAGAGGGACGAATGAGACCAACGGCTCACCTGTTGGGTACTCCCTCCGTCCCAAATTATAGTTCGTTTGACTTTTTTGACATAAAGTTTGACCAGCTCGTCTTATTCAAAAAATTTTGGAATTATTATTTATTTTTACTATGATTTCGTTTAGCATATAATATACTTTAAGTATGAGTTGGAATTTTTGGAATTTTTGCAAAATTTTTGAATAAGACGAGCCGGTCAAACTTAGTGTCAAAAAAGTCAAACGACCTATAATTTGGAACGGAGGGAGTACTAATTTAGGAGCTAGAAGGTGACTGCTCCCCAGTGACCACTAACACATTTTCAAGTCAACTGTTATCATCGTTCCACCGGTGACCTTGAGTTAGACCTGTTCAAAGGCTGGGCCGGGCCGGGCTTGTAAAAGCACTGTCCCATGGGCCCGGTCCGGCGCGTCGGGCCTCATTTCCAGTCCCAAGCTTGGCCCAAAACCCGAAGGCCCTGCCCGACCATGCCTTATTTTCCTTTTTGCCGAGCCCAGCCCGACCCGGCGGCCAGGCTTTAGATCGAGGCTCGAGCCCGACCCGATATGCTGGCCGGGCCGGGCCGGGCCAGGCCCGGTTTTCCATGATCAGGTCTATCCTAAGTTGTGCTAAGGGCATGGTGACTCCGTTCGTCTACAGTAGCCGGCATTATTACCGTAAAACAAGGTTGTAATAATAAAAATAAAATTGGGAGTAAAATATAAAAGAGATGGGTGGGAATTGGAACATAAAGTTAAAGATACAAATGGGATAAAATGGGACCATGTGAGGTAGCCACGTTTTGGCCTTGTACGTTTTAGCTTAGCTTAGTGTTTCACTATAGCAAAATTTTTCTTTTTATATAGCCTATATGGTGTAATAATTTGTAATGATTTTTTTTACTTTTAGTAGTATCATGATCCTAAAACTATTTTTAAATTATTTTTTAGAATATTTAAACCTTTTTCAAAACTCTCAAATTTTGCTACAGTGAAACGCTACGCTGAAATGTACAAGGCCTTCATGAGATGCGAACCGAATTTGGGGTCCTTTTTATTATAAATATAAGATGTATATTGATCTTTAGGCGGTCTATATATATGGGATTGATTTAGTGACAAGCGGTTATTTTTAAGATTTATGGCACCCACGTATTCAACTAATAATCATATAAACAACAAGAAAACACACACATGTAAAAAAATCTAGAAGTTAAATAAAAATATTCGAACATAGGTAACCTAAAACTTATGAATCAAAATTCTATCTTAAAAAAATGATCAACAAAAATATTGAAAAATAATGTAAACATACGTATATAAGTTTTGCTAATACAAAATAACTAAAAATTTCCACTATAAAATTAAGTGGAAAAACAGTCATCAAAGTGGAAAAACAATGTAGACTAAGTGAAAAATAGTCGCCTGCCTAAAACTGAAAAAGACAGTCGTCTGCTATTTAGCAAAAACTGTATATGTAGCGTACATGAGAAGCCTAGATAGGCAGCCACCTATGAGACCGGAGATCGCTCCTCTCGGGGGCAACGGTAATGGAAGACGTTAGTGATGTCTAGGGTTTCGAGCATCATTCCCGCGAATATCTCCCTCTTCCCTAATCCAAGATTGTGGAAAGAAGATCTAAGGGTTGCCTATGGAGCATGTGGTCAGAAATCTATAATAGAGTCCGACCACAACAACCGCATTAATTATCCTTATTATGCTGAAATTTTCACAAAAGGCAATCTTGTTAGAAGGAATTGAAAGTTAGTTAGAAGTATGTTTTTTTTTGCAGTAACAATGAGATCATTCAACATCTCTCTTTTCATTGTCAATTAGTGAGATATGTTTGCCGTTTAGTTTAAATGGTGGTTTGTTTACAACCAGTTAATGATATTTATCGTTTTATAAGGGAGACTTGATGGGGCTCAAACAAAAGGGAAAATGTTGAGTGGGTATAGTGGCAATGTTTTGATACATGAGACTGCTCACACATATCAAATCATCTCCCCCCAAAAGGGCAAGTCTAGACGTCTAGAAAGAGACGTCTTTTGGTCATTATGAATTCTTAACATTACATATGACAGGTTTTTTATCTTGGCGAAAAAATGGTTGATGTTCTTTTTTTATTTTGCTTATTGTGGGAGGTGCTTCATGGAGTTGCATTGTGATGGTCTTCCAATTGGGGGAAAATATTTGGTGCAAAAGATTTCTCAGTGTACAAGTGAAAAAAAAACTGATTGGATCTCATCTCGGTGGTGTAGTTAAAACATATATATAAACATGAAAAACAATTATCATGGTTTTGCACACAAGTGCATAAAGTGGGAAAGAGAAGTTACACCTCAATGCATTTGGACTGCACAGGTTGGATCTAAGGGATCATGATGAGTTTTTGTACTTATTCACCGAGAAATCTTTTGCACCGAATATTTTCCCTCCAATTGGTAGCTGAGAAGTTTTATTTTATATATATAAAAAGATTTATATGCAAAAATTGCGGAGTCTCTTGAGCATGGATTGCAACACTGTAGGTCCGTCCCTGTGGAAGAACAGGCTCGCCAGTCGGCAGTCGCCATTGCTTGTGGTAGGCAGCTGCTCCTGAACGTAGGATGGACACGACGAGGAGGAACCACAATCAGAGCTGTCTCGAGGAGACCGGCGGCTGGCCAGCGGCCAGCCAGCCTGTAAATGCAGGGCCAGCCTCTGTTCTTGAGCTATAAATCCCGCGCTTTGTCCCTGGTTTCCCTCCAACCTCGCCTTGCACTCGCGCGCGCCACCTCCCCGCCGGCTCCCGCGCTCCACGAGCCTTGTGACGCAGGCCCAGAGCTCGCGCCATTTCCTCATCAGGCCATGGCCTCCAGGATCCTCCGCACCGTCGCCGCCGCCGTGTCCTCCCTCGTCGGGGTGGCGCTGGCTGCCGACGAGCCCGCGCCGAGCCCGACGTCCGGCGCCGCCGCCGTCTCATCCTTGCTCGTCGCCGCGGTCCTCTGCCCCGCCGTGGAGCTCCTCCTCGGCGGTTTGCACCACTGAGTTTGGCCGAGCCTGACATGATCACTTGCCTCGTGTGCTCTCTCTTCTTCCTCCTCCCTACCTGTATTTAGCACCATACTTCTTTTTCTGCTTCTGCTGCTGCTGCGGCTGCGGCTGCGGCTGCTAGTATGGCTGTGTTTGTTCTAGTTCTGGGAGAATGGGCCGGGCTAGGTGGGCTGGCATGGGCATGGCCCGATATTTCAAGCCCGCGGTCCGGCACGGCACGATTTCTGATGGGCCGGGTCGGCACGGTCCAAAATGGCGTGCTGGGCCGGGCTTGGAAACCAGGCGGCATGCCGCCCGGCCCGAATAGAGGCACGATTCAGTTTTTTATATTTTGTGTGATCTTTCATTACTCAGATCAATTTCTGTTCAATACGAAAGTTGTAGATAATGTAGATACGCATATTTTTCATGTAGACAAGTTTTTCATTTGAGCAATGTGTGAATTTATAAAAAATATTTTTGTCGCTGCCTGCTTTCGGGCCGACGGCACGGCACGGCCCAACTCCCACCACTAGTTTGTTCCCTTTCTTGTGTTATCTATATATACACATTTGTATTGATTCAGATAATTTACTATCAGAATTTACTCCATTGATTGCTAGCTCTGTTTTGCTCCCACCGTGGCGTTGATCTTTGCAGCTTGAGAACTTGAGTCGTTTGGTTTTGTTCGGCCTCCATGCATGGTTCAACTTTACGAATTATGGATCTCATCATCACCTTCGAAATCAGAATTGCTCTTTTCAACTAGACAACTGGTTATACTTATGCAGAGACTGGAATAATCTTATTCCATTGAATCTATTCGCATTTATTCTTTCAATGCAATTTTACTAAATCTATTTAGCGGGTTATTCATGTAGCACTAGGTTTGAATGTGTCTATGAAATTGTCTCATATTCGAGGAGGCTAGATCTTAGGTGTAGGATCAAGGAAAACTAAAGTTTTGATTGGCATTGCAGCTGTATTTTGATACATTTGTCCTTATCAAAATAATATTTTGGGCAAAGACAAAAAAATTAGAATATCTTCAAATAAAACTGTTGATTGCGTAATGGAGGACAAAACAGAGATGGATATGGCGTGCCAATCCTTAGAAGCAGTGGCTATCACATTCTTCATCGACTATGAATGAAAAATAAGTAATAGAGTATGCTGTACAAGCTGTATTAGTCACCTATTTTATCTTGGAACTTTATTTCTTTTTTACGGATGGTTTGTTGAATGGTTTGTAATTAGCGTTGTTAAAATCTAGCTTGTGACTAAGCCAATTTTATATCTTTGAAATTTATTTTTCATTATCTAAAAAAATTAGCTCACAAGCACCCACAAACAAAGGTTTTGTGCATTCATTTCTTTTGCCATTAAATCAAAATCCAACTGCTCATATCACTCTCCATTCTCTACTCTCCCCACCCCTTCCATCCCAATCTAAGGCTGTCTCCAACAGGAATCCCTAAATTTGATCCCCTAGCCTCATATACAGGTTCCCTTTTAAACAAATCTCACCCTATATTTCTTCCATCTCCAACAGTGTTCCCTATATAGAGAATTGTATAGGGGAGGAGAGAGAACCCCTATATATAAAGGGTTGGAGAGAAAAACTCTATTTTAGGGAACGGAATAGGAAATGTTGTTGGAGCACATAAGGGAAGAATCCATCCCCTATTTTAAGGTAGAGGGTGCTTTAGGGGAGCCTGTTGAAGACAGCCTAATCGGCTGCTCCACATGCCTCCGCCTCCTCCCTGCTTCTGCTACCAGCCCCAGCCACCCTAAATCCTACCATCGGCGTTGATCCTCAATCATTACCACTGTTAGTTAGCTGTAGGGATGCAAATGGGTTGACCCTGGGGCCACTTTTGGCCTCTCTAGTTCATTTGTTTGTACTAAAAACATGACTTCTAATCTATTTAGTACAAATAACTAAAATACGGAGGGCCAAATGTGATCCAGGGCCAACCCATTTGCATCTCTAGTTAGCTGCTACCTAGGTGACCCCAAACCTCGTGGTGGCAGCAGCTACAAAATAGCATAATCGTAAATCTAAGGTGTGCCGCTGTCATTTTAAAATGAACATTTAATAAAAGAACATTTGTCTCATAAAAAAATGTTACGACAAGACTCTCGTGTCGCTGAATGCCACGGTTAACTGGTTAACACCTTACTATTTGAAATCCTTCCAATTCCTAAACGGCTAAACTAATCCCCTCAATACACAGCACATAGCGAATGATTGCCTCTCCCCCGCCATCTCCGCGCGATCAATATGCTAATCAGCTTCACACCGCACGCAATGAGCAGCACGATCGGTCGCTGCACAGTTACAGTAGGAATCTCCTACGCTTTCTGTCCGCATCCTGGATCCCAAATCCAATTCCGGCGAGCACCCAACGATGGCAAGCGCCGCCGACCACAAACATGTTCTCCGTCAGAGCAGAGGTGGCGACTCGCGTTCGGGCGGCGACCGAGCCTACAGCTCCTCGTGCGACGGCGCCCCGCGCTGGTGGTGGCGCTGCAGGTAGGTGATGGCGAGGGTGGCGTGCATGGCGGCGCCGTAGGGGAGGGCGGCGTCGTCGACGACGAAGTGCGGGGAGTGGGCGTCGTGCACCGACCCGGCCGACTCGTTCCGTACCCCGACGAAGTAGAAGTGGGAGGTCGGGACGGCGGCGGAGAAGGAGGCGAAGTCCTCGCTCCCCATGAGGAGGTCCATGGCGCCGTCGACGGCGCCGGCGCCGCCGAGCGTCTCAGCGGCGACGGCCTCGAAGTGCGCGTGCAGCACTGGGCTGTTGATGGTCGGGGGCAGCGGCGCGCTCCCGCCGGCGTGGAAGTTCACCGCCGCCGCGCACCGGTGCACTGCCGCCTGCGCCACGATCACCTCCTCAATCCGCCGCTTCAGCCGCGTGAAACCCTCGCTCGAGAAGCACCGGAACGTGCCGCCGATCGTCACCGAGTCCGGGATCACGTTGAACCAGCCGCCGCCCTGGAACCTCGTCACCGTCACCACCTGGGCTTCTAACGGGTCGGACTCCCGGGAGACGAGGCTCTGGAGGCTGAGGACGACGGTGGAGGCGGCGATGACGGGGTCGACGCTGCTGTGGGGGATGGCGGCGTGGCCGCCCTTCCCCGTGATCACCGCCTCGAAGAAGCCGCAGCCGGCCAGCAGCGGGCCGGCTCTCGACCCCACAACGCCAGTGGGGAGTATCACGGTGACGTGGAACCCGAAGATCGCCTCCACCTTGTCCACGGCGCCGGCCTCCACCATCTTCTTGGCCCCGGTGCCCACCTCCTCGCCCGGCTGGAACAGCAGAACCACCGTCCCCTGCAAAACGACCAAACATGCGATCTTTTCACGCCCCAAGATCAAGCGTCCAATCTTGTCATGGTCATCTGGTGCTCCAAGCCTCCAACATCCACGAATTCGTCAGTAGCCAGTACTAATTCTGTCCCCAGATCATGACATGCCATTGCCCCGTGCCTGACAGAGGCAGATGCCCTTAGGAACAAGCAACGCGCACCTACTGAATACTGATCATTGCTTCGACGCGCAGTACAAATGCAACATTGCTCCCACCATAAGAGACAAAGCAGAACCTCTCTAAACAAAGTCAAATTAGCTTGCAGGAAAACATCTACCGCTGAAGAAAACGCAGCCGCTCGAGATAACAACATCTGCTAGAGGTGAGAGAGTCCGATCGACTCATCTTGATTTGGCTGCTGATTTATCCGTTCCATTATTTCCATCCGCACACAAGATCGCATTGACAAACATTGGACTCCGTGGGACGCTGGAAAGGCTGACAGTGACGTCAGACGTGCCCGGTGCCCCCATCGAAAATCGGCATCCAAAATCAGCACGTTTGCAGTATATGAACCTATGCAGGAATCTCTGTCAAGCTGTCTGACATGTGTGTGCGCGCTCCTTCAAGGAAGCGATCCACCTTAACCAGTGCTGTGCTAGAGGTGTGCAAATGTGTAATGCCCTGGCCCCCAGGTGGCTCCCATATTAACTCATTTTCCTTTTACTTTACCATATGAGATGAGACAGATCATGCATCTGTCCATGATTCTGCTATGAGAAATGGCACAACTTTTTTAGAAACTAGCACAAATTGATTTTACATTATTCTAGCTTTAGTATAGATGTAATTTTGTAATTGAGACAACAAGACGAGTTGATCTAAGTGAACGAAATTCGCTCAAAATTGACTTATTTTAATGTTGAACCAAATAACAAGTCTATTTGAAAAAATTTTAAATCAAGCTTGCAAGCTATAAAAACAAGCTTTTTTCCGCCGTAATCTTAGCACTAGATTGATTGAAAAGAAAAGAAAGAGGGGTCTGACTATCCCCAACAGCATATCCAAAGAGAGATAGTAAATTGTAGTTTACATGCAGCCTAAAAATTATATTTCTACTGTAACAATAGAATGCCTAAACCCAAATCCTCATAGATAGAGTTCAGAAAATACCCAAACACAGCGTTTTTCTCGCCCTATTTGGCTATCCACTCATGAATACTGCTCAAATCAATAAATTATAGCAATTCAAGGGATGTAGCCACTGCCTTGGAGATAATCTGTAGGAGTTAACGATGCTGATATCGCACGAATCTATTTTGAAGAATCTGCCGGGGGGAAAAGGACGCCGCGGCGGACGAGTGCTCGTGCTAACTGCTCCCCCAAGACATTGAAGAAACTGTGCAGGTAAAACAAGCGTGCGAGTGCGACGACCAGATCACGCGCCAAATAAATAAATTTCGGAGCAGGCGGCTAAAGAATCAGGCTAGGCTGTTCCAGAGTAGGCGTGCACGCCGTGTGATCTCGTTAAGGGCTGCGCATCGTCTCGGTGATGGTTGATGAGCCGACGAGTAGGAGCGGCAGTATTGTTTACCTGGAGCTCGTGGCGGCGCTCATGGAGGATCCTCGCCGCGCCGAGCAGCATCGCGGTGTGCGCGTCGTGGCCGCAGGAGTGCATCTTCCCGGGCACCTTGCTCCTGTGCTCCCACTCCACTTCCTCCTGACAAAACAACGGCCATCATGCACAAGAGGAGAATGCAGCTTCAGAGCAGGACACGAGTGTTTCAGATGGTTTAAGAATCTAAGATTTCGGTGCGGTGAACTATAGTTGAAAGGTCGCTTCAAGAAATTCGGAAACTGTGCGGAAATTGCAAAAAAAAAAAAAAAGTACTACGAGAACAATCGACAAGTTAATATACAAAATATCTGTATGTTTACTGAAGAAAAAAGATAGTTTATTGCGGTTTAACCTAGGGCTGTAACAACCGTTCCTTTTATATTGGAAAAAACTCTTTTTGAAGTAAATTTTGGAAAAAAAAACTTTGACTAGTTTGCTTTGAACAGTGCAAATGGAAATGTACTACGCTAGGCATCTGGATCTGGATTTAGCATCCAGAGTTTGGTGAGAGCATTTGATTTTCGAGGAAAATTAATCACGGCTCACCACCTCCGTCGTCGTTGGCAATTTCAGCAATTAATAGAACTGCAGCTTGCGCGTTACCTGCAGCGGGAGGGCGTCCATGTCGGCGCGCAGCGCGACGAAGGGAGGGCGCCCGGTGCCGACGGCCGCGACGACGCCGGTGCCTGCGACCGGGTGCTCGTACCCGACGCCCATCGCGTCGAGCTCCCTCCTCACCATCGCGCTCGTCTCGTGCTCCTCGAACGCCAGCTCGGGGCGCTCGTGGATCGCCCCCCTGACGCCGGCCATCCACGCCGCGAACTCTGGCCGCCGCGCCCACCGGAGGACGGCGGCGCCGCCCTCCTCCTCCGCCGCCGCCGACGCGCCGCCGCACCGGGCCGCCGCGACGACAAGCAGGGCGAGCACGAGGAGCCTCATCATCGATCGATCTGTCGTCGACGTCGTCGTCGTCGTCGGGGGCGGCGGCGGCTGTAACGATCGGTCCCTGGACGGACGGCTCGGACTTGTGGCGGAGGCGGTGCCGGTGCGCGTGTGGCGGGCTATATATACGCGCGCGCGCCAGCGACGTCTCCGTCTTTACATGGCGCTGTTCGCTTCTCCTCCACATCCACCGGGGGCGGGGAGGCGCACGTGGCGAACGTGCCCGACGGCGACGTGCCGGGGTTTAGCGCACGTGCGTGGAAACGCAGCGGCCGAGCGAGCCACCCGGGCCAAGTCGTTGCAGCCTGATGAGAGCGTTCTGATCTGATCAATCTGGAGGCGATGACGAGTTGACGACTGGGTTTCCTCGCCAAAATCTCCTCCTTTTTTTCTCTCCCAAATTTCAGAGCAAAGCCCGTGCTCCGTCGCATTGCACACGCTAACTGATACCAAGTGGTGCCGTTATTGAGTTCTCACCGATGATGCACGAACGCCATCGGCGTGTTGCCTTGCTGCGGCGATCGACGTCGCCGTCGTTTGATGTCGCAGCCTTAATTCAAATCAAACTCTGCCTGTCGGCACCCCATGTTCGTCGTGAAGTTACCGGAGAAATGGATTTTTCGCATGTGCATAAAGTTCAGTATATGTATCATACGTATGTCAAAGCCGTTGAACTAACAAATGACGTGCGTAATTGTGCATGTAAATTTCAATGCACACGTGGAGTTTTTCGGATAAACAAATCGGCTCGGGTGGTGGTGCGGTGGTGATCAGGATTGTCAAATCAGGTTGAAAACGGCGATCCCTCGAAGGCAGCTATCGCGGTGCGAGTTCCGGGTAAACTTCGTCGTGCGCTCGTGCCGAGTCTGCCGCCGAAACTGACATGCTTGTTGCGTAGTGCCAATCCGGACGTAAAAGGCTCCGTCAAAAAAGCCGCATCTTTTCCCGAAAACAGCGTGCAGATTTCCTTTTTTTCCTCCTTGAAAATAACAGTAAATCAATTAGCCAGATGCAGATTTGACCGTGCCGCTCGTCAAGAGTCCCGATCCAATGGAATGGATCCCTAATCAAACTTGATATCGGCCACTCGGTTGAAGATACCAAAAGGCTGGCATGTTTGGCTCGCGTACCTATTTTTATCGAGGTTTGCTGTAAAAATTGCTAAACTCATGTGTTAAAACGACTAATGTAGCAATGCCCCCGGCTAATATGTCATAGCACCCGGAGAGAGTTTTTAGCGATATGCATGTACAATTTAATGGTTGTCGCTAGCAAAATTACACATTATTTATTTATATATTATTTTTAGTTTTTTGATAGAATCAACTCTTTAATAGAGAAGTATCTTTCTAGCTAAAAAATATGGTGTGCCACTTCTCTAGCTAAAAAAGTATTGTACATGAAAATTATAGAGAGTTTGAGGCACATTTATTCCGTATTATGACTATTTTCATTTAAGCTGCGGATCAATTGATAAATTTTATTTTATACATTGTTGTGCTAAAAGGGAAGCCGAGAGTTTTTCGGTCAAGTATGTGTGGGATCTTAGGATTGCTTGCATATATGTTCAAGTTCATGATGAAATTGGACTAACATGTAAGAAAACAAAATTCATACAATAGTTTCGGTACGCACAAAATAGTTTGGTCCTTTTGAGCGCATGTTTCAAGAAAACTATGGTAATTGGTGGGTAACATGACAAGGTTGGAAGAACCGAAATCTAGAACGGTCGAGGATGTTAATGAGATAGTTGGACTAAAACCGGTCTCACATAGACGTCATGGAGGTTGACTTGAGATGACTTAGTGTTTTTGTTACTAGGTTGGGAGAACCGAGGTCCAAAACAATCAAGGATATTGGCGAGACATTGGACTCAAACCGATCTTATATAGACGACATGCAGATGGACTCGAGATGGCTTAGGGTTTTTGATTCGGGTTGGTGGCTTGAAGGCATGGAAAAAGAGTGGTCCTTTGAGTAAAGCTTATGTACGGAGCTAGTTTGAGTGAATAAATTCTAGCCCTCGATAGGATGGCTTAGGTTGTAACCAATTCATCAAGTTGGTGCTTCACCTGGTTAGCCTATATAAGAAGCGGTGGAGGGATGCCTCGCGAAGACTTGTGTAGGGTTTTAATATTATGCTTCTTGGGAGTTTTGTCCACCTAGGTGTAGCTATAAAAAAACTACTATACAATAGAAATTATGATGAGGACATTGTCCACACGGATGTGACCGTCACTTTTTATCCCATGAGTCTCACCAGAAGATCGGCTACCCCGTCCCCCATTAAATCCTCACCATGCCATGCGTAATGAATTGCTTATATCTGACATAATTTTAAGGTAGATAATTACTAATCCTTTTGTGTGGTTTATGTTCCTGATTGTTTGTTTGGAGTGGAAAATTTTAATAGTCCACATCACTCGAGGTTTCAACCTAAACGATTCAAGCTACAACATGTCACGTGCTACACTCTCGATCTTTTCTGCAAATCACTCTTCATGCTTATATTTTTGTCTACGAATTATGTTTTTCTTTCATCCCTTTATGGTCCGTGGCAGAGCACGGGCATTTTACTAGTTATTATATTAATGCAGAGTTAAACAGAGCCAGCACATCAATTTAAAAATACTAGAAAATTCCACATTAATTGGAGAGAAAAAGAAAGTTCCACACCATTGATTATTGTGAGTCTGAATTATAACGACATAGATTAAAAGAATAGTCTATATCCACAACAATAATAAAATAAATTTAAAATGAGTTCATATCGACTGTGAGGCTAAAGAAGGAGTCCCATCAAATACGAGATGAAGCTAGCTGTGCAAATGCGGTATACTTTGCTCATTTTTGTGAAAAAGTTGCATGACTTCCATATCTACCACCTCTTTCTTGTGGTATTGGAAAAGGAGTCATGGTTTGTGAGATACAAAAGTTTTACTAAGCCCTTAAATGTTATGTCTAAAATTTTGTGCAACTAATCTTGTTAATTTTTTATGTTTTTATATCTGTTGATATTGGGTTTTTTTTGGTAGGCATATTTGAGACTCTGTTTTCTGTAGGAAAAACTTTTGAAATTTAAATGAGTTTCGTTTTTGGAGAAATCACCTTTTGATCATGATAATTCTGCTAAAAGTTTTATTTTTCTTTGCAAATGCAATATGTTTTTTCTCTTTTCTAAAGTAGCCTTTGCGTTAATTCTTTATTTTTGGGCTTTGAACAACTAGGAGCACCTGAGGAAAAAAAAATCCCCATGACCACTTGAATCATGAACTTTTATTATTGACATTTTTTGTTAGGGGCATGCGATGCTCTCTCTAAGTTGGTTCATGCTTGCTCTTGATTTTTAAGAGTTATTTTGCTTGGTTTCATTGTTCTACGTGTTTATTTCTAAGGGTTGTTGAATAAAAAGTTGATTTTCATTGGGCCTCTATTCGACCCCTTGCTAAACCGCCTAGCTCAATATACATAGAGGATTGCCGACATATTGTACCTGTTGTAATGCTATGACTTATGAAAACATGATTTGATTTTCGTAGGAAAACATTAACGAGCTTAGGTACTTGCTTTGGTGGCTAAGGTTGTTTTAAATGATTTTTCTACTTGTTTTTTTAAACGTTGCACAATGGATATCTTGTTACAGTCTGAGCAAGTGCGGATTGTTGCAATTATTAATGTTTTATGTATGTTATATAAGATTAATTTTGTTTCTATAAATAGTTTTTAATGTCGCACAATCTATTTTTTTGTTCCGTCTTTTAGTTGTCGTACAAGAGTAAACTCGTTGTTGCATGGCAATGTACTTTTTAGCTTCGAGTAAAATTAAGTTTTATTATAGCAAAACTTGAGTGTCCTCAAAAAGAGGTTTAAAGAGGCTGAAAAAATAATTAAAAAATAGTTTTAAGATCTTTGGTATGAACACTAAAAGTCTTGAAAAATCGTTACAAATTATTAAAACATGTAGGCTATATTAAAATAACAAATTTTGATACAGTAAAACTCAACTCAACTTTACGCTGAAATGAACAAGGCCTTAGTTTTTTAAAATGTTACGCAAGAGTAATTTTTTTGTGGTAATAAATATATTTTTTATCCGTGGCGGCATATCTTTTGTATTAGGTATTTTTATTTTTTGTTGCGAACGGAGCATCCAAGCCATAGCAGAACCCGGGAAGAAAGCTATAGACAACAAAAGATAACAATAGCCAAGGATAACCACGACTCCGTCGTTGTTTATCTTTAAGGGCTTGTTCTTTTCAGCATATCGTATCATTGTGTATTACTGTAGCAAATTTTATTATTTTTATATAACTTATATGTTGTACTAATAGTTTGTAACGATTTTTTCGTGTCTTTTAGTGATCCTTCAAAAGATGCTAAAACTATTTTTAATTATTTTTTATAATCTTTAGATCTCTTTTTAAATGTTATCAAATTTACTAAAGTAATACGTCAACGCAACGATACCCTGAAAAGAGCAGGATCTAAGAAAACGATGATTCCATCGACATCTGAAAACATCAATAACAGTACCACCAGAGGGCCAGGCTACCGACTACCAGGCACACATTTATCTCGTTTGGAAGCACTATCCCGTGCCGCGGCGCGTAGCGCCCCCTGATGGCGTCGGCCTCGATGATTCACGAGTGTTTTCAGCGCCGCCGAGCGCTCGAGCAGAGCGAGCACTGCCAGTTCTCGCTGCGGCCTGAGCGCGCGAGTACCCTCCGGCCTGAGCGCGGCTACAGGTGCATCAATTTACCCCGCGTCGCATTGCGGCGACACGCGCGCCAGGGCATCCAGGCTTTCAGCCGCATTGGTGTGGGCATGGCAGTTGGCAACTTGGCGCTGCTGCGGTGCGGCAGGCCTGCAGCCTCGCCGACGATTTCAATTAATATATAGTGCCAGAGCGACAGGCTACGAGGCACAATCAGCCTGGTGGTCCTTGTGTTATCATGCTTGGTGGGGGTTGGTGATTTTCCGGGGCCCTGCCCTCCGCTCCTCTCTCTTTTATCTGGGTGATGATGTTCAGCTAAGTTGATTCGGTTGTTTCAGGTTTACTCCGATTCTCTGTCTTCGTTGTGCATGGCTTTCAAGTTTCAATCCCCGTGTGGTAGTGTGCACTGTGATAATTGTAAGAACATGTATATTAGTAGCTCCGAATTTCTAGCCCATCCTCAAATTTCACTGTTATATGGCTATTCACTAGCCATATATTTAGGGTTAATTTGCAATAATCCTGCTCTAAAGGAATGCCGATTGTTAGGCGAATGAGGTAGTTCATGAACATTAGAACATGCTAAGGTTTTCTAGGATAAAGTAGATACTGAGGTGTGAGCTGATCCGCTTACTTTTTTGAAACTTTTTCTCGGACATCAAACCTTTCTTGAGTCAAGTCACAATCACAAAGCCGTGTACCGGACGCACAAATTGCGGCGCATGAGAACATTTGAGCTTAAAAGAAATGTAATCTCGAGCCAACGGTAGTACGTAGACTTCATAAAAAAACATTGGTAATAACTCATAAGGTCCTGACAAAGCGACAAATGTGTGAGTAAACATAAACAACTCCCTATTTTAACTTTCTTTTGAATTAACTAATTTCTAGAATTTGAGAAGTAAAAAATTCACAATAATACAACCATAGCTATATTATTACATATGAAGATATAAACATAATGTTAGTTTGGCTTAACTAACACTATATTTTACAAGAAGGATTAGATGAAGAACCAAGTACAAGACAAAAGTTCAATTTCATTATACAAGAGTAACTAGGTTGTAAAACGGGCGCAATAATAAATTGTAGGGAACATATACTTATAGAACTACAATAGGAAGTCGTAATTTAAGTTACATGTGTGAGCTTGCTGTGCAGAAGTCAGACATTACAGGCAGACTCGCCTCTCGTTTCTCAATTAACAGCGCATCAATTCTATCTCTGATAATCGATGCCAAGTATCATTATGTGCTAATGAATAATGATAATGAATTACATAAGCCTAGCGTACTGTAATCCATCCATTTCTAGTTACTATAGTAGCTGTCATCAGTTCACTGTGACATGTTGCACTAGCTAGTGTAATATGAGTTGGCCCTACTATTTTTTTCGAAAACATCTTGAGACGACTTTCATTAGAGGAAGAAATTGTCCAGGCAGCCTAGGGTGGAAGAAACATCAAACAAAGACAAGGGTCACTAATTACAATGGGGCTCTAATCTCCCAAAGGAGAAACACTACATCTACTACGCACACTGTTTGTACCAAGTGAAACGCTTCATCCATTGTCGCAAAGACGCTTCAGAAGATTCGTCGGTTACAATCCAACCAAATACGCTAGAAGCCACAAAAGCAAACCTCAAGGATGTTTTCAAATTGATCGGATGTGCTGAAATAGTCGGGCTTAAGACTATAGAATGCTAAGCTCGTGCCTTCATTTTGGCTACAAGAAACAAGTGTAGATTCTTTGGATGACTGCTTCTCCACACGACCGTGTTCCAACCACCGACCGATTAGCAGTTAAGTGGTGGCCACACAATGAGGACAAGTTGATCGGACGTGGTTACGTTAGATCATGTAGTTAGGACCCAGGAGACAAGTTGCACATCCTAGAGCTCCTGCTAAACCGAAGGAAGTTTAATTTCAAATTGATCGGATGTGTGAATGCGTGTGAAAGTCTTCATCCAAGTATTATTCTGAAGCGCTGCTTCCACTGTCAAGGATCTTTTAAAGGTGAGATTTGTTGTGGATGAAATGTAGTTGATAGACAAACTACTTATCTTCGCCAAAACACAGAGCAATAGCATGGACATGTCTGATGTCTCCCCCTACACTCCTATCAACTTCTTCTTGTTATCACCTAATTGTATGCTATCCTTGCATCTAATCTTAGAAGTATATATGAGTTGTGCATGTAAGGTTAATTATCTAATGAAACCTCTAAAAATGGTTATCAAAATTTACCATCTACATCTACCCTTTGAAACCTATTGGTTTGAATTTGATTTATTATCTTGCACTTTTGTTTGGATTTGTCTCATTGCGTTTTAGGTTCAATTCAATATAGAACCAATTGGCTAGCTAAGGCCGATTGCCTATTTTCTTGCTAATTGTAGAATCAAATTGGTTGGCACACTCTAAACCTTGCTTCTATGCTAACGGGGATGCGAAGGCCTAAACCCATGTATGTTTAGCCAATGGCCAATTTTTTGGGACGAACACATTTTTTGGCCTGCTTAGTGGGACTCAATGACTTCATATCAAATCAACCCAATTGAAGTTTATGAAGATCATATACTTAAGAGCCAATGAAGAAAGCCTTGATGATGAGCAGTGAAGTGCCTTGGCTGAAAAACCAGAGAAATTAAGGCAGTTTTTTTTTTTATGCACATCAGAAAGGCCAACATGGTGGAGCTTTTCTAAGAGGACATCTATCCAATGCAGTTGATCTAGGTAAAGTCTTGTATTAAGATATGCTTAACTATTCATTGCACCAACCCAAGGCAAGTAACTCATTGGATTTTTATCACCACAATGTCGATGGTCATGATGGAAGGTACGAGGTATATAGCTTGAGAATAGGTGGCGAATGATATTTCATCGCTCTGGGACCTAATATGCTAATATAACCACACTTTATTATCGACCAACTACAACAAATCTTCATAGAGATGGCAGGTAGGTATGAGACATCAACTCATGCTTCACAAAAACCAATGTTTAGTGTCCTCAGTATCAAATGTATTAAGCTCTAGGTATATAAATAGTTTTAAAGTTTTTTAGATAAATTTTTAAATATTTGAATTTGGATAAGTTTAAAATGACTGCTATTTTAGAACGAGGGGAATATTAATGTATTTTTTCTTTTTCTTTAGTCCACGGCAGGCTTCTACGGGCTGAACCAGAAAACCGCCCGGCCCACCACGCGGTTGGTCTCCCTCCCAAATTCCAATCAACTCACGCTAAAATACAATGCGATAATCCATCTTCTTTATTCAACTCTCCTACCCCCAAAATTACCCAAAATTCCCCAATTCTGAGTTTCTGACCCGATCGAAACCGAAGCTTCCACCGAATTCCCCATTGCCCCCCGGCCAAGCCGCCACATCCGCCTCGATCGTGTCTGCTCGGAGCTAGGTCGAGGAATATCTGGGAGGCGGGGATTTGCGGGCGCGGGTAGAGGCGATCGGGCGGGAGCAGCCATGAGCGAGGTGTTTGAGGGCTACGAGAGGCAGTACTGCGAGGTCTCCGCCTCCCTCTCCCGCAAGTGCACAGCCGCCTCCGCCCTCGATGGAGGTGCCCTTCCGATCCCCCCTCTGCCTATTCCGATGCGCCTTTTGCGATCCCCTCGTGCAATTTCCTTATAACGCCGTGTGATCTCCGCAGAGAAGAAGAAGCAGAAGCTGGCCGAGATCCAATCCGGCGTGGAGGAAGCCGAATCGCTGGTAAATATGACGTTGGCTTTTGCTCTAGGGGGGTCAATTTGCCTTCGTGGCTGTACGATTCTGATGCTTTACGTTCTGTTATTGGGGAGCAATTAGAAATATGGAGAGATTTTGTGAGCTGGAGGGATGGAGGCATTACTCTACTAGATTATTGGGTTCTATCATTATTGCTGTGATTTTGGGGGGAGCTCTGTAGATTGCCCCCCTATACTTTTTATGCGCGTTCGTTTCGTCTGTGAGGCAAGGATGTGTTATTGACTCTTTTTTTTGGGGTGTTTGTGTTTACAGATTCGGAAGATGGACCTGGAGGCGAGGAGCTTGCAACCGAGCGTGAAGGCAGGTTTGCTTGCGAAGCTGAGGGAGTACAAATCTGACCTCAACAACCTCAAGAGCGAGCTCAAGAGGA
Organism: Raddia distichophylla; assembly: GCA_005191435.1. Classification (NCBI taxonomy): domain Eukaryota; kingdom Viridiplantae; phylum Streptophyta; class Magnoliopsida; order Poales; family Poaceae; genus Raddia; species Raddia distichophylla. The sequence goes on from SPJY01000102.1 coordinate 3,236,718, forward strand.
TCTCAGCGCCCAATGCAAAGCAGGCTACACGGGAGGAGCTTCTTGAATCTGGCATGGCTGACACACTTGCGGTGAGCTCCCTAGTTCCGATTATTAGTAGTTCAATTGCCTGTCAGATTAATTATGCTTATGTGTACAGTATGTGGGCTGGCATTGTAAGCCTCCACAGGGGTCTGGTAATGTTCAATACATTACAATTTACATATTTACTGTGTTGTCATAGCATGTAACTTATATTGCATCAAGGTGTTTGTCAGCTCACAATTACTTCTGTCTATTTTTGTACTTTTAAATGTGATTCTTGATGTTAGATGATTTTGTTGGCTGAAATTATGATCAGGGATCATATGACTGGTGGCATTTTTTTTGAAATGTGACTGAGTATTATGGAACCTTACGGTTTGCTCTTGGCAGTTTGTACCCATGATTAATATTTAATGGGAAAAATAACTATTTTCCATTGATAAGAATGGCTCTCGAAGATTTGCCATTTTATTTAAGGTAATCTAATATTTGCCACCGAGTAGGATTTGTAATCTATAATATGCCATTTTGACACTTTTAAGCCAATTAGCTTATTTATCGTTGTTTCTACCTATGTGTAATGTAATGACCATCATGCGTCAATGCTTGGCCTGGCTCGGTCCCTGTCTTGCTCTCCTGTTTGTCTTTCCTTCTCAGCTCGGTTGATTATCTTGATATACTTCTTGCACAATATTCAGTAGCAGCATCACATCAACTTGGTTATTGCACAACAAAATAGTTCCTTGCAGCTCACGAGGAACAAAAAATACCTCCAATAATGATGCATTTGATGAAATTATGGACAACTATTATGATCGGGGACGGTAGGGATAGCATGCGAAGGCAGTGTGTAGAGCGACAAGCCGACGACACTAGGGGTGGTTTGTGCTGAGCTTGGTCGATGGCGCTAGGAGCAGCGCGTGGGTCGTACAGAGGGAAGGGCACTAGGGTTAGGACTAGACCAAAAGCTTGGGCGCGACGAGCTACTCAAGATTGGTTCGAGCTTGGATTCAGCTCTCAAGCTAAACCAGCTGATCTCGAGCCTAGTCTCAAGCTTGAGCTCGATTCCGAGCCCTCTTTGAGCCTAATTGAGCTTGCACAAACATCATTACACAATCTATCTCTCTAAATCAACTAATCCAACCAATTCAACTCAAGCTCGAGCTTGAAATAGAGCCCAACCGAGCTTATATAGCCTTATCTCCTCCCTTGTAACATCATTAATCCTTTATTTGAGCCGAACTCAAGCCTAAACAAGCACATCGAGCTCGATCTCAAGGCTGACCATAAGCGTGGTACTAAGTTGAGTCTGAGCTTGAGCTTTGGTAGCATGAGCTCACTTTAGATCAGCTCGAATCCAGCCCTAGCCAGGGTAGGGGGGCTAGAGAGGCCGATGTCGAGTCACCTAGTGGCGGCGATCTCTGAAAAGTGCAGATCATGGGGCTGGATCAGTATTCAGGTGGTGGTGGCCTCTGGAAGCAGCATGCCTTAAGGCAATGATCAGGAATCTGTTTAGATTAGAGGATGGCATAATGGCCATTTTACATGGGTAAAACGATGGTAAATAAGCTATTTTGTCTTAAAAGTGTTAAAATGGCATATTATAGATTATAATCATTCGTAGTGGAAAATATTAGATTACCTTGAATAAAATGGCAAATCTTGGGAGGGCCATTCTTTTCAGATGGAAACAGTTAATTTTCTAATATTTAACAGTGTTGTGTTTAACTTCAAATAGCTTGTATAATATTGTTTCTGTCTATTTGATTGTCACTTGAAAGTTGTACTTTGCAATGTTGTGCACTACACTAATCATGGCTAGATTATATGTAGCGACAAAGTCATATTCTGTTCTAGTATCACACAATGTATCGACTAGAACATGAATCCTTTCTTCTTTATATTTGATTTTATTGTCAATTGGGTTATTCAATTTACAATTTTGTTGGGTCTGTGGTTAAACAGATGAGGATGTTGACCAAGCTAGTCAAGTTGCTTTATATTTTGGATGTTGCTTTTTTTTTTATTTCTTGGGCATTCGGGCCCATAGTTTGTGTTTTAAGGATTTAGGATTAACAGTTTCATGACATGATCACGATTCACGAGTTTATGTATATCCTTGCTAGTCATGCATGTCTCAGACTTCATGCATATCTTATCTTATGTGTGCATTCTTTGCTGGTTAGATGAATTTTATTTTAATCTACAGGGAATGCTACTCTAAATACTGGGATCCAAAGCATATATAAGATCATTTACAATTCTGATTTTTTTTAGAATTGAATTCTTAATGGTCATTGTCTTTTATTGTCTATACCATTGATTTCTTATGCAAGATATTTTCATTACGATTTCCATAACATGGTTCTGTAGCCTGACCAAAAGATGGATGGTCATATCTTCATGTTCTTAAGAATCAGTACTAGCTGAATTTGGGAGAGGGGGAACTCTTATTTCAATCTACTTTTGGAAGGCTGCTTTGTTTATAGAAAGGATTACATTTCCTTCCGTAATTATTTCTTTTATGTTGTTGTATTCTTCTAGGAATGGTGCTTTGTATTTTTTAAGTGTTCTTGGTCTGTCATAAGTCTGCTTAATGTTTAGGGAGATGATTATATTATCGACCATAATTATCATGTATGCTGCTGCATTCTTTTAGAAATGGTGCCTCTGTATTCTTCTAATGTTCTTTGTCTGTTATATTTTCACAGATGTATTGCTGATGATAATACTAAATTATTGCATAGGTTCTGATTTTTAAGCATTATCTCAAGGTTTGTGCCTTCTGTTGTTTTTAGTACTCATGGCTAATTGGGGAATTATTGCGTGATTCAGGTGTCCACTGATCAGAGGGGAAGATTACTCATGACAACAGAAAGACTTAATCAGTCCACTGACAGGGTTAAAGAGAGCCGACGAACTATGTTGGAGACAGAAGAACTTGGTGTGTCGATTCTTCAGGACCTTCATCAACAACGGCAGTCACTGCTGCATGCCCATACTACTGTATGTATTACGTCATAACTATTTTAACTCATTATTTAGGTTTACTTTTCTGGTTATGTTGGATGAGCCATGATTGGGTCTACCAAATTTCTTCTGCTTGTCATTCCAACCAACCTGAGTTGTTTTCTGGCTTTGCAGGTTGATCTGCTATAATAGTCCTGCTTAGCGAAACATAGGGTTCAAAATGCTACTAGTTAGATTCTAGATTTGATTTTTACTCTATATTGGATTTACGTAGCAAGTTATATTTACATTTTTTTGCTTTATGCTGGATGTTTTTTGAATTTAAAAGGTAGCCACTCTAGTAATTTTGACATTCTATTAGATTCAGCAGCTCTGGAAATGTCTCTAGTTTGAATAATTCCATACATCATTTCCTTTGTTGTCTAGAGTTGGCAGTTGTTTTTGACTTATCCATGATATATTCTATTCCTCATGCACCCTTCATTTCTTTCACATCAATAATTTGGTTGGTGAAAGTACGTTGTTAGTGTGAAGCTTCAGCACACAAATTTTGGAAATATGACACTCACTAGGAGTTCAGAGTTTCCTTCAGGTCCATCAGTTCGTTCCATGAGGGTGGTTAACCGGTGTTCTGTTCTTCATGATTTGCTATTTTTCTATTAGTATATGAAAAAGTATGAGAATCTCCTACTTTTATTTGTGTCTGTAAAGGCTTGGTGATAGCATAAAAAAGAGTGAAAATCTTCTTTATTCAGACTAGTAGGGCAAGGACCAGGGGCATTTCATTGTTTCTTTAGATGTTAGAGCAAAAGATTTCATTGCTTTAATCTCTTGGGTATAAAGAGCAATTGTGAGCTTGCCTTTGGTAGAACATGCACGTGACACCGTCATTGTTTATTTTATTTCAAAGTTTACTATCAGAATTTATGTTTGTGTGTAATTCATCAGTTCAATAAAACATCTAAATTTTTGTTAAAATGTGTGCTATCCAAAATACCTGCTCCACAATCCGCATCTTAGCCTGTGATGTTCTTTCGACAATCTTTTTATTTTCATTGGAGTCAGCAGTAAATAGTATTATACCTTTTGCATTTCAATATCTATCTGTTAATGGCATTTTCATGCTTTCTCATAGTTGCATGGGGTTGATGATAACGTTGGCAAGAGTAAAAAGATCCTGGCAGCAATGTCAAAGAGGATGGACAGGAACAAGTGGATCATTGGCGGAATCATAGCAGCCCTTGTTCTGGCCATTCTTCTCATACTGTATTTTAAGCTTGCTCACTAAGCCTGCTTCCAGGTAGGTCCTGCAAACTATCAATGCTCTGTAATTGTGTGATAAGAGTTGTCTGAAGGCTGTATATTGGGCAACACAGGATTCATTTGTTTCTGCAAATATCAGATAGTCGAGTGGCCCATTTCACGTAATGTGTAGTGACACTCCTACATACATTATGTAAACTGTGGAAAACGAAGAAGAAAAGGATGACTTGCACTGAGTTCCCTTTGTCTGAAGACGTCTGAAGTAGCTCCGTTACACTTTAAGGCTGCGCTTCCTGTTTTGTCACACGACACAACACACTATAGTGGACGTGTACCTCAGTATCAAAAGTTCTGAACTGTTGTCATTGTCTACCTTCCAATTATTGTCATTTGCAAACCTGCATGGCCAATTTGTTATCGTTGTCGAGTTAGGGTCGGGACAGATGCTTTATGAATTATTGTGCAATGTAGTGTGTGGGGCTCGTGTGCTGGGTGTGCACGCAGAAGGCGCAGATTTCTCATTCGTGCTGTTGCTGAGCTTGATTGGCAAGTGGGCCTCGTAGGCCATAATCGATATGGCCGTATCTTATACTTGATTTGCTGCCCAATTGGGGAATGGGTGGGGGAAAGGGTAAGACCAGCATCAGGGGTTGATGGTGATAGCTTGATGTACCCCAAAGTAGATATCCAAGCTTGAAGGGTAGGGAAGCTATTATATCTTTGAAGAAAAGGGACGCCAGATAACACTTCTAAAGGAAAGGTTCCTATAGTGTCTTGAGCATCCTCCCATGGAATAGATGAGGGAACAAAGACCTATAAATAGGACACCAAGAGATAGGGGTCTAGATTTGCACCAGACCCTTTGGGTCTTGACCTGACAACTGAGTGGAAGTCGGGTCGGGCCCTCTGTTCCACTCACATCGGATCTGGGATAGACCATTCCTTGACCCGACTTGACCCGCGCCCTAATCAATCACGGTGGTTGGATCTTTATCCTTGCGCCAGGTTTTGTTCATCTCACCCCAGCTCCCTCAACCCTATGTGAGTAGGTTCCCTCGCAGCTATCGCTTTGTCTGATCTCGGCTCCTTGTGGTCCTATAGCCTCGCTGATCATCATGTGGTAAGGGTGGGTATATTTCCCTTACAACAATAAAAAGCATAAAGAGCCTCTCTCGTCTTCTCAACGGTCGTCTCTCAATTCTTTTCCTTCCCAATATTTACCAATCTCCTCCTTCACCTTTGCCCCCTCCTTCCTCATAGGCCTCGCCCCTCAATACCCTAATCCACTCTGCCACCTGATCACCGCCACCTAATCACCCATCTTTCTTCTTGATCTCCTTTCTCTCCTCAAGCTGCATCGAAGGACCGCCCTCCTCTCCTCCATTGACGTTGCATTCTTCGCCGCCGTCCTTTCTCCGCGGCAACATGTTTGTCTCTGTAGCATAGACGGTGTCGGCATGTTCCACGGCGATCATCCCTGGCCCTCAACTTCGAGCCATGCTCGTGTTGATACGGCCCCGATCAACAATGCCGGGTCTCGTTGAAATCACACCAAATTCCCCAGATGACATGCCCTCCCCGTCAGTGGCTCAGTGCTACTTGCGTCTGGGTCACATAGCCAGAACGTTGTAGCTAGTAAGAGCATCTCCAATGGGGTGAGTCAGCTAGCTATAAGACCTTCCACGTTGGATTTTTCTCTGAGCTGGAGGAGAGATGGTACGCTCTGGCCTGGCGCTAGCGATGGAAGTAACGTCGGTCTATAGCAGTAATTTGGCAGGAGCTCAGCCAACCAGTGATCCAGCGCTCCATGCGCTCCATGCAGCGGCCAATCCGAGCCATGCAGCCTGCGTTGCTGCTGCTGCATTTGTTCATTTAATTAATATAGGTGGGACCCACAAATAGATTCTTTTTGCTGAAATGGATGTCCATGTGAGCATTATAGCTAGCAACTAGCTATAACCATTGGAGATGCTCTAACTAGTAAAGTTGCTACTCCCTCTGTCCTGATATATAAGGATTTTTAGAATGTTTGGGAGAGATTAAGAGGAAGGGGAAAGTACTAGAATGCCCCTCAATTAATGGTAGTATGTGGTGGGTGGGGAAGTGGTTGGGGGTAAGATGGGAAGAAATTTGAATGAATGATGGTTGGAGGGAAAATTTGAATGGTAGAAATCCTTATATTTCAGGACAAGATTTGAATGCTTCGAATCCTTATATTTCAGGACAGAGGGAGTAGATTTTTGCCCTGTACGTAATTGATCTCCGGCCGTTTTCTAGATGCATCATAAAACGGCCTAGCTAGTCAGTTGGAGCATCCAATCAAGAACGTACACAGCTCGACGTATCGTCATGTTATTCCCTTCCCACTCACAGTCAACGAACGCCTTTGATCATTTCCGATCACTCTGAATGACGTGCAAGACGGCCAGATTGATGCTTCATGCAGGTCATCGACACGGAAGCGGCGAGATCGATGATCAATCTAGGTAGAGAAACCTTGATGAGTTTTTCTACAATTTTTAAAATAATTTTTCATGATTTCTGTTATTTGATTTACATGAAATGTCCACAGGAAAACTATGTACGTAGGATATGTTGCCTTTTTTACGTACATTGTACGTGACCTATAGATATGTTGCCTTTTTTACATTGTACATGACCTATATACCTATATACCTTCTCCTCCGGTAAGATTTGCATGTCTATAAACTGTGAAAAGTAATCTATCAAAAAACCACATAAATTTTATGGCAGACACGGTGCAGCCTCAACAGCTAGCAGACCCAAAATCCGTCGAGTAGTATTAGTCTGTGTGCAGGAAATTATTCCTCCATCCCATAACAAATTTGTATTATTAGTGGGGCAAGAAGTTTGTTCCACCTGGTTTTTATGGATCCCTTAACTAGCAGGACAATGAATTTTATCATAGCTTAAATCTTTCATAAATTTGGGATAATGACATCCAATGTATGTATTTGCTGGGATAAATCCATTGAGTTGTATGTAGGCGGATTACAAAATGGAGGGAGTAAGCTTTGGAACTAGAGTAGGAGCACAAGGTGATTCAAGAAGGCTCTTTTTCCTTACAGATCTCAGTAGGGTTATGGATCTAAACTTGGATGAATCTTGTTGAGCTTCTTGTTGGTTTCTTCTCTTGCCTTTTCCCCTTTCCTAGGTTGCCACCTCCTTGTATATAGGGATTGTGATAAGATGACATGCATCCTTTAGTTTGGTCATAAATGACATGTTCTGACCATTAAACAAGTTAGTATAAATGACATGATCCCTGTTTGTTAGGTGTCTTGTCTTATTTTAGAGGCTTGTGTCTTTGTCAGATATTCCTTAGTAAGGGTTTTCTTTGCGGTGAGTTTTTTTTTTACTTCTTGAATCAGGAGGTTATTGGGAAGGTGAACTACAATCACGCGACGTGAAAATATCCTTATACGTTGTTTTTATGTCCCGATTTAGCATAATCAATATACTAAAGGATTATTGTTCTTATTAGACGGTACGTAGTATTGTTTAGAAAAGGTCGCAAATTCATAATAGCACAATTAGAGTATAATTTATTTACAATATAAATTGTGAAAATTATAATTTAACTCAACATTGCCTCATGACTTGGAAATGCTTGATTATATCAACATCCTTAAACTTATCGAAAAATGTTATGTTCAAGAAACATAACCAAGTAATCATTCAGATATTTGTCCTTGATTTATTATTTTTCTTAGGTTATTCTTCATATAATTCATTAAAAAAGTTTTCACGACGCTAGCTGTTGCTACCGGTAGATCTACCACCAATTTGAGAAGCCTATATACAATTGCATATCATCAAGATTTTTACATTATCAAAATTTTTGTTTCTACCCATATCAAAGTGTGTAATTTGAAAGAGAAAATGCATTGACTCCATGCTTGAAAAAACCTTTGGATAAAACTGAGCAAGTTTACCGAACTTTCCTTGTCATAAGCATTAAATAAGGCGAGCGCCAGGCGTCGGACGTCCGACGAACGCGCGCGGGCCGGACCAGCCTGGGTTGTTGGATCGTCGGCACCGCGCGCATCCGAGCGCTGCCGTGCGCCCGCATCCCCGCGTTCCTAGGCGGAGTTGTTAGTTGGTAGTTGATCAATTTTTCAATTAAACTTTTGATTTTTGTATAAAATTCAAACAGTGTTCAAAATTTGTGAAATAAATTTCATAATTCTTCTAAAATCGAGAGCAACCCATTTTAAATACTTTTAATTTTTTTTTCACTTTTCATTTTTTTTGATGTGAACTTATGAGAAGGCACTTATAAAACTTACACCTATACTAGTTACACCTATACTAGCGAAACTTGGTCGTGTGCTGATGCAACTTGTCCATGTGCTGATGAAACTTGGATGAAACCTGTTGAAACTTGATGAAACTTGGATGAAACATGTTGAAACTTGGATTGACCTGATGAAACTTGAAGAAACTTGGATGAAACTTGAAAAAACTTGGATGAGACCTGATGAAACTGACAGTTCGGTAAAGTTTAACAAGTATGAAACCCAAGTTTCAATAGGCGAAATCCAAGTTTCAGTAGGTAAAACCTAAGTTTCACCAGGTAAGTTTGAAGATTTATAAGGCAACATACATCTTATTTTGTTCGTAAAAATACGAGGAACACGTTGGTGCAAACGGTTGGTGGATTAGAGCACCCAGTCAAAATTTATGGCCACCAAAAGAAAAATATAAAACAGAATCTTGCTGACGTCAGCTTGCGTCATGGATATTTTTCCTGCCCTCGCGTGCTGATTTTGCAAGCCGCTGTGTATTTGCATGCATGCGCCAGCCTGGCTAGAGGCCCACTTGCTCGCGCTTCCGAACGTGCCGGACGGCCGGCCTGAAGTGTTTTCGATTAAATAAATGATTCCATACAAAGAAGCATGGAGGCCGGATCCAGCACCACCGCATTGAACCATTTCCCTACCTCTCTGTCGTGGCTGGAAGTTGGATGAAGCCTTAGAGCAGGTTTGAGGTAGTTGGGTTCAGCTGAGCCTTTTTAACTGAGAATGCAGCAAGTTGCTCATTATACCCACGTGTATATACCTCATATATATACTTTTTTTTTTGGCTAACATAAGGGTACTCACCTTACCTGAATACCCATAAAATAGGGTAGGTCCGCCCAAGTTCAGGCCCAATCCTGCGAGCCGAAAATAAAGACGTCATTGTTACGGAAAAAACTTATATGGCATCTATGCCACAGGATGCACCTAGAGAGAGGCAAGGGAGAGTTGGGGGCAAGCTAGAAAGAGAGAGGTGAAGCTAGAGAGAGAGAGGAGGAGAGAGATAGAGAGAGCCATACGTGCCATACTTGCTTGTATGGCATAGATGCCATATAATTTTCTTCCCATTGTTACTTGGTAGCTGGACAAGAATATTAATTTTTTAGATTATGTTATAACTAATCCATGGAACGTGTTATTGAAAATGTCTAAAGAATCCAACTAAGTTTTTGTTTATGTGAAGCGAAGAAGATGACAGACAAATTCTAACTCTTAACTAAAAGCCGGTCTATAACGGGTCGCCAAATCTACATATTGTTGGATAAATTATTGGTCAAAAATTAAATGGTTTAAATATTAAAATATGTACCTGCCTTATATTTCTGCATGAAAAAAGTATCACATATAATATATATTAATTTTAGAAACAATTCTATAGCTAGTCCCAGGTTATCTATTCGCTCGTCGAAGATATTGTCGGAGTCGGTGGTTGAGTTCAACATTGACAACGCCCCTCCGTTACTCCGTGCGAGAGAGCGTGTGCATGCGAGGAGCACTGTTGTTGGATCTATAACGGATCGCCAAATTCTAACTCTTAACTACAAGCCGGTCTATAACGGATCGCCAATTCTACGTGTTGTTGGATAAATTATTGGTAAAAAATTAAATGGTTTAAATATTAAAATATGTGCATGCCTTATATTTCTGCATGGGAGAAGTATTACATATAAATATATATTAATTTTAGAAACAATTCTATAAGAAAAATATTAATTTTTTAGATTATATTATAACTAATCCATGGAACGTGTTATTGAAAATGTCTGAAGAATCCAACTCAGTTTTTTGTTTATGTGGAGCGAAGAAGATGAGAGAGACAAATTCTAACTCTTAACTAAAAGCCGATCTATAACGGATCGCCCAATCTACGTATTGTTGGATAAATTATTGGTCAAAAATTAAATGGTTAAATATTAAAATATGTACCTGCCTTATATTTCTGCATGGAAAAAGTATCACATATAAATATATATTAATTTTAGAAACAATTCTATAGTTAGTCCCAGGTTATCTATTCGCTCGTCGAAGATATTGTCGCAGTCGGTGGTTGAGTTGAACATTGACAACGCCCCTCCGTCACTCCGTGCGAGAGAGCGTGTGCATGCGAGGAGCACTGACTCGCGGGAGGAGCAAGCATGCACCTTTTCGCGGGTGTTCTTCTCAAGGCGCACGCTTCATTTCGACAGGAAAGGGGCCGGGCTCGGGGTCGGTGGGAGCCAGGGCTAGCTTGTGTGTGTGCATGGCGCTGCCACACACGCGCGGGCCCAGAGACGGGCAGCCCCAAAGGGAATGTCTTTTCTATCTCGCCTCATCGGGAGCGCGGCCCAGCCAACCAGTGGCCAGACCGCGCACACCCCCTGCGTACGTGTTTGTGTTACCGATGCGATGCCATTCCCCTGCACACGTTCTAGTGTACCACTGCCCCTGCGTCCCCCAACCCAAAAGCTCCCCTGCAAAACTGCATGCTCCATGCAACTCTCTCTCTCTCTCTCTCATATGGACGGAACAGTGGCACACGCATCTCAAAGATCTTGATGCTTTGACACGAGCTGGGCAGAAAGGGAGAGGAGAGTGAGGCTACAGGGAGGAGGGGGAGCTAGGAGGAGACCAAGCTAGAGCGAGGTGGGAAAAGGACGTGCCCAAATTCCCATGCATTTCTTTCTTGGGCTCTTAATCATAGGCGCCATGATTCCGTTCTACTCACCGGTACTACTACTGTTGCTGCAACATGCCCCGCTAGCTACTGGTGAGTACTAGTGTACTACTGGCCGTCTGGCCGCACTTACGTACCAGTACTACTTTTGCTAATGACCAAGGCTCGCGAATAGCGATATTTTTCAGATAGTATGAATGATCAAATGGTGGCGCCGCGTGTGGTGTTATCTAGGTTTTTTTTTTCCCTTGCTAGCTAGCAGGAGTACTCAGCTTTGCATGCACTGGTCGATGCATACATGCATGGCCAGCAAAAGGGCCTTTCCGTGTGTGTTAACTTAATCCCTCGCTTTTTATCATCAGCACGCGAAAAAGCCTGGCCCAGCTTGCATGATAGATAAGATAAAAAGATCGAGATATATTCACGGATAGGGAGATAGATGTAGCATCTTGCTCATCTTTGGTCCAAAAGAGCACGCCTTTATTTGTATATCTCACCAGCTAAAACACAAGCTTTTGCACTTGGAATAATCGAGACTTATCTAATTAGTTGCGTTGGATGCAAAAAAAGAGGACAAGGAAAATGGCAGTTGATCCTGCCGGAAATTAGAGCAAGAAGGAAGATGCACCGTTGCATGCACACAGGCGTGAACCAACCTAAAATGTGCCAGCCTCAGCCGCCATGTCACACTCACGTTGATCCATTGATCGATGGATTTTTTTTAGATATAGATAGCACCTGGACTATGCACCTTTCAATATATACAGCTTTAATAATTGATCGATCCATTGTGCATCGCTTCTAGAACACCGTGACAGATGGTTTGTTTGAAGCCGCCTATGATGTATCACACGTTAGCCTGAATCTTCGTGCGTGAGTCCTGAATCCTGATGCAATTGTTGCTACAGTAAGTCAGTAACAACAATATTTGACAATCAATTGAGAATGACTTTTTTCTCTCCTATGCAATTGTTGCTACAGTAACTACAAAATGTGATACTCAATTGAAAAACAACTTTTTTCTCGTTTATAGAGTTCTGTACCTTGTCCCTCGCTATTGTCATGCACTGAGATCCGTCTATGGCCTACCATCTTTCTCCTTTGGTATTTTGCAGAAAAACCCTAAAAATTCAAGCTAAAAGCAATCTAGTCCCTTTTCATTCTCATCTCTTCCTTCTCCTCTCTCCTCCGAGCCGGCCACCATCCACCGTGCACAACCACGGCCGCGTGCACTCAATCCGCCATGCCACGCCTACTGGTAGGGGTGGTGATGGCCTGCTCGGAGGACAGAAAGACCTGGCTGCTTTCGGTTTAAAATTTTAGATTTTTTTTAAAAGACCGAGTGGGGTGGGGGATGCGCACGGATCTCATGGAATTCTATTGGGGAAGTGAAATAGATTTTTTGTACTTAATTATGTCATACCGTTCATTGCCTGTGCAAGACGTCATGCATGCATGAATGCGCGCACAACGACCAGCTGGTGAAGAACATCAATATGCATGTGATCTAGATCGATGAACTTAATTAATTTAATTATTTGATACATTTGGATGGTCCTGACACAGCCTCTTTCACTGCTGCTGAATATACATTGCTCGAGCAACGCAGAGGATCTGAATCCTGCACAAGTACGTGTAGACGACTACGTACGTACTTACCACTAAAATTAACCTTAATTACTATATGCCCTACTAATTAACAGATGAACACTAAACGCTTTCGTACGCGCGTACACGTTCGTGCGTACAAAACACCAAGAACTGGAACAGTACGAAACAGAAATAGGAACAGGCGACCACTCATATATACTAGAAACAGCAGTACTTCATGCATGCTAGTATGCTACAACAGTTTCCTGGCGTTTCCGTTCGGATTTGCGTAGCTAGAAATGTTGCTGTTATTTCTTGCAAATCCAAGAGATCCAGTGTTGTTGCTGTAGCGATGCTGATGTAACCTGCCCGTGCTGGCGCCGGCGGCGGTGCTGCCACTGCTGCTGCCTAGGGTTTCCAGCGCCTGGACCTGGGACCTGAGGAACTTGAGGTAGCTGGCGGCCTCGTCGAGCATGGACGCAGTGTCCATCTTGCTTCCGCCGGGGACGAGCTTCTGCAGCACGCGGAGGCGCTCGCTGACGCGCTCCCGCCGGAGCCGCGCCGCGACGGTCTGCGGGTCGCTGGAGATGCGCACGTTCTTGCGGCGGGGCTTGTCGGCGGCGGCCTCCGCGTTGAGGTTCACGGGGCGCATGGCCGCCGCGCGGTAGATCATCTCCTTCACCTGCGCCATCGCCTCCATGTCCTGCTCGTACCCGCCGGCCGCCGCTCCGGCGTTAGCGTCGTGGGCGCCCTGGCCGAAGCTGATGCTTGTTGCCGTGGCGGTGCCGGCGGCCGCCTTCCGCTTCGCGCCCGGACGTGGGAGCGCCGTCGCCGGCGCCTGTTGCGCGGTTGCTATGGTGGGGTAGCCGTCGGTTAGCTTCTGCTCGGGGTGCAGCGCCTGAGGCGACGGCGTCGTCGGCGATACAGTAGTCGACGTCGGCGACGATGCCACCTCAGCGTCGTGGCCGCCGCCGCCGCCGCTGTAGTTGTTGGACTCCCCGGAGGAGATATTGCCGCCGGTGGTGGTGCCGCTGTAGCTGGAAAGCATGGCGCCGTTCGAGCCGGTGCTGAGGCCGCCGCCCTCGACGAGAGCCCTGGAGAAGGCGAGCGCGGTGCCGAGCAGACCATCGTGCGCGCCGGCGGCTCCGCCACCGAGGACAGATGCGAACACGTCGACCCCCGAGCTCAAGACCCCCACCGTGTCGCTCGCAAGGCCCGGCGTGCCAGCGGCGCCGCCAAAACTAGAGCTCACGTCGCCGCCGCCACCGACGCAGCCGTCGCAGTACTGGAGCTGGGCGCCGAAGCACGCGCCGAGGAAGACGTCGTCGAGCTCGAACCTGCCGCAGCCAACCTGCCCCGCCGGCCGCGGCAGGAAGACGTCGTCGAAGGGGTCCATCGCCGTCGGCCCCCGACGACGCCCGCGGCCGAGAGGATCAGAGGAACGGAACGACTGGCGCAGGGATCCTAGGACGGCTGCACATAAGAGGAAGTGAAAGTGTTAGGGAAAATGAGTATCATGCGTCTCCCGAATTAATCACACGACCCATCGATGGACGGGGAGAGGGAGACCGGAGACTCATCACGAGGGCACAATCACAATTCACAATTGGTGTGTGGAAACGCGCAGTGGCGAAAGGCGGAGACGACAATCACGACATCAAGAAGCAGTCACACGGGGAAGCCATTGATGGCCGGACAAGGACGACGGCAGGGGAGAGATGTCTCCAGCACCATTACTGCACTGTCCGTATTCTACGCCTTCAATTTCTAGGACCTTATAGCTAGCCCTGCCCAGCTCAAGAATCACATGTATGATGTATCTATCGCGTCTTTTTGCCCCCCATAACGCGATGCAACACACACGAACAATCTGGAGTGCTAGCTCCAGCTCATGCGCGCCGTCATGCGTATGCATGCATCTCTCTCTCACTTAACTAAGTTTACATGCATGAAATCACATGTGCTAATTATGCAGCAATTAGTATGCATATATACAGGCCATGGATTTGTTCTGTTCATACCCGTGAAATATCAAGTCGGATATTATCTGGAACTACGATTGACGGCGAGGGGAAACTGCAGACGAAGCTTCACCGATGGAGCGCAGCTTGCAAGGTTCAAGTTAACTGGCGCCGCCGGGGAGAGCTCGTGGGCACCGAGCTGCACCATCAACGGCGGCGACCCACTGACTCACACCGATCGATACGGTTCGACCGGCACCGAGATCGGGATTCAGCCCAAGACTGGTCTGAGAAAGAAGCAAATTAATAGTCACTTCTAAGAAAGTATAAGTACTAAAAACTACACAAACTTAATTTTGTCAAAGAACCAAGCTACACTACTAGCTTACATATCTCGGTATACCAGCAGTGTATAACTGTATATATGTATACACACTTACACAGTACTAGCTAGGTATGTACATACCTGTGTGTCTGCTTTCTGCTCAGAGGCTGCTGATGAGATATCAGGCAGCAACGCCTGATTGACCAACCAATCAGCTGGCAACTGGTGTCCGGCCGCCCGGCCTGGCTTCCGGGAAGCTCTCTTGAGTTAGCAGGCAGGGAGAAAGGGGGAGGAGAGGAGAGAGGAGGGGGAGGAGACAGTACAGATAGTATGTGTGTAGGGGTGTGGGATATGGTCGTCCTATTGATGGCTGCATACGGGCTTCTTTTATAGATGGCTAAGCTAAGCTGATAGCAATGTCAATGAGAGCTCCTGCCAGTAGCTATAGGCGCTGGCTACTTAACTGTCTCTCTCTCTATCTCCCTCTATCTATTTTCTTGAGAAAAAGATAGTATGTATAGCAGAATTGAACAAGTAAATGGTTTCTCTTTCTTTCTCTCTTTCTGTTTCTGTGTGGGGGGTGTTCAGTTGGGGAAGATGATGATGAGTGGGCATCACATGAGTATGCCCAGCGGCTGACGCGCTCTCATAAATACTTGTCCAAATCTGAAATCGATCTGTATCTACGTGTATTTTTCATTGTTAGATTTTATTACAGGCATGTACGGAGTGACTTAAGCTTTATTAAGAATAATTTAGCTTTATTAGTCTAGCTAGCTTTTTGTTTACATGGAACCATCTATAAAAAATCTTAAAAATAACATGAATAAAGCGAACCATCTTGGAAATGCAAAAAAAAGAACGTCTCAAATCTCCGGTTAACTTTCATCCTGCTTTAGATCAACCAGTTTATTCATCCATCTCAATCAGTCTAAATGTGCTAGCAAAATATTCAGTTATGTGATGTAAGGAGGACTAAGAAGCTGGGGTTTAGATTTCAAATACACACAAAATTCTATGCATCCACTCCCTTTCACATGCTCTTATGCAAAAAAAAAAAGAAAACATGATTTTTTTTGTAGAAAACACCACCGAGTCCTCCCCCCTCTCTCTATTCACTATAGGAATCGCGCAAAATATCGACCGCCAAAACTATTCTCGACGGCCAAATGTACACCGTAGATACTAATCATCTAATCTCGACGGTCTCATCCGAGCCATAGTTATTAAATGTTAGTCTCGACGGCCGGAAAACAGTCGTCGATATAAGGTCGACTAAGCCCACGCCCGCACCTTTTTCTGATTTTCTCGGGCGCGGAAAACCATCTGTATCGACGGCAACGAACATGCCGTCGAGATGGGCCGGTCCATAAGTACACGCTGGTTAGGTTTTAGTCTCGACGGTCATCATTTGGCCGTCGAGATAGATTAATGTGCTCTGTTGGGCCGAGGTTTTTTAATTGGGCTGGCCCATTTTCTCTTTTTAAATTCTTTTATAATTTGCTATAAGCCGTCGAGAAAGGTGCTGCCAGCACGTCGCGCCTGGCCTGGGTCCTTTTGACGACGGCTGTATTAAAGCTGTCTAGACAAACAATCTCGACGGCAAGGCTGTCGAGAAAGGTCGTCTCTCTCGACCACACTGTCTCGAGGGGGCAAATCTCGATGGCCGGCCGTCCAGATTAATCTTTCATGATGGTTTCCGAGTCTTTCTCGATGGCTTTGGCCGTCGAGATTTTTCGCGATCCGCGTGGTGATTCCTCTCTTCTCCGGGCTATCCGAGTTGTTTCCTCTCTAGGGATGGTGCCGCCAATAACAAATGCCCCTCTTACAAGCGACAATGCTGGCCCTAAGAGTCTGTGTCAACATGGTCGCCGAGCCAGAGGGGCCTGATGGTTGCGGGTGGCACCGTCTTTAGAGAGGAGACAAATTGGCTAGTTTGGAGGGAGAAGGATGAGAGGGGGAGGGAAGGAAAAAGGACCCGATTGTGTTTTCGTCAAAATTTTTGTGCCCTTGCTTGGTTAAAGTGCATGTGAGGAGGAGTGGGGTTTCAACACAAATTTTAGGACAAATCTAATGATCACATGCTTGAATGCATGAATGCGCTACATGTACATGTGGTAGCCTTCGCCGAAGCAGGAGTTAATTTCACAATAATTAGTAGTCAATAGCTATATAGAATAGAATTTTCCCTGGAGAAGAAAGCATTATATATGCACGTACTCATCTTCGCTAAATGCACTCTTTAAATGGCTCCCTCTCAATGTATAATGCTCCTAGATCGGGGAAAAGGTTTCCACTTCCTTTGGTCTCTGATCTAGGCTGCTGCTTGTTTCTGGGGCTCTACAGCTAACTTTTTTGCCTTTTTATGCAGACTGAAGAATCAGAAGGGGGAAAGAGATTGCTGACTGCTGCCAAACTCTCCTGTCCGTTTCAGCTAGCTTTTGGTTATTTGCCTTTTGCCATTGTGAGATGAGGAACAAGGATCAAGCCATCTTGTGTCTAATTCACTTGTAGCAGGTACATCACATGAAAATTTGTATCTTTTTTCTTGGACATGCATGCTTCGCTTGCCTTATGATAGGCCCAATGATTCGCTGCAACCAGTATAAGATAACAGTAAAACAACAAAATGATTACTGAAATGCATGTATCCTAGCCACTGCACTACTGCAGTAACATGAATATGGTTGGTAAACCTTTTGCAGAGCAAAATGACAAAGAGATACAGCAGGCTGCTGAAGTGGATGCAAATTGGTGATAAACAGACAAGCTATGACAACACACAAGGGAGGAGAGAGAGAGAGAGAGTTAATGATTTAATGCTTCGCCATATTGTTTTTCCTTTGATTTAAAACAAGATAGGGGCGAAATAAAATCTGCATATGATAAGGTGATGTAGAGGACCACATTGATGAAGATAGGAAAAGGCAACCAATTTTTGTTTGCTAGATTAGAGTTCAGAGTTAATTTGTTTACGTGTATTTTTCCCACCAAATGGAGACTTACGTTAGCTATCGTAATTATTGGAGCGCGCGCGCGCTCACACACACGTCCCAGTAAGCTGCGATATAGAACATGTTGGTTAAACCATCGGCCGACAGTAGAGAGCATAGTAGAACACATCAATCTCTTTTGTGTTTTTGTGCACAAGGTAGGTTTACACTATAGGACTCTCGCTTCTAAAATACGATTTCTGTAGGGAGCAGTACACCTGTACGAGTAAAAGAAGCGTAGAGACGATCTGAATCTTGTTTTCTAGCTAGGGAGTTGTCTGTCTCCAATGACATATACTATATAACTTGGGAGAAGTACATGCATGTAGACATATGTAGTGATAGTTCTAATGTCCTAAGAAAGCAGCATTTGTTTAAGGGCATGTAATTCAACTTGCTCACACAATATTTTTGTCGTGTACCATCTCGTCTGATTGGGAGGCACATGGCCTTGTCTTCACATGCTTGCTCAACGCCTTGCACTAGCTAACTACCTAGCTATATAAGACAAGCTGATTAATCGTTCCCCGTTTCTATTAGAACAGCAAGAACTAATTGCTGGAAAGCTTTGTTCCTGAAAGATAATACAATATGTGAATTTTTTTATTTTTAAATAGGCAAAATAACATGGAGTTTAATTAGGCCGTTCTATTCACCGACCGTTTTTTACAAACACAGATAGTAGTAAAATTTATTGCACAAAATAAATGACTGACAATAGCTTGGGTGTATCTCCAACTAGTAATTGAACCATCATGTATTTTTTGTGGTAATTAAACTTGCTATGGAAAAAAAATATTTCTGATTACTTTCCCAATTTTGAAGGCAAAATAGTGGAGCACGAAGGTACGTGCATGGGCACGGCACTCGCGTGTGCCCCGCCTACAGAATTTTTCATAATTAAACACGCTACATATGTGGATTGAATATATATGTGATTAGACATTTCATCGTATCTTTATCTTGATGTTCCCTTAGATCGAACTTTGCGCATTTAACCAGCAATCAGCTTCGTTCCCGATCGATAAACAACTCTAAACAGTGTATGAAACCTTAACATTAATTATTCTTTTTTATGGAGTGCTTTAATATTTGTAATACACAGATTTTCTTCGGGATCACACATCGGCCCATGTTCTATCTAACCATATGTAACGGATGCATCTATCTATTTTATTATATCCAGTAAATTACATTGTTCTTCCGAGAAGTTGGACCAAGTCTCAA
This sequence comes from Raddia distichophylla, assembly GCA_005191435.1. Lineage (NCBI taxonomy): Eukaryota > Viridiplantae > Streptophyta > Magnoliopsida > Poales > Poaceae > Raddia > Raddia distichophylla. The sequence continues at coordinate 3,256,046 of SPJY01000102.1, forward strand.
TTAATTAGTTCCTAAACTTTGAAATTACTTTGTCGCCTCTGCAAATTGGCATCGTTTGCAACACGACCCTATATTTGTTAGGTCGGCCGTTAAGTGATGAGATGGTTGTCGATTGACCGTTAAATGCAGAGGTCGTAGCCACACGTACATGCAGTATTTTAATAAGATGGCATCCATGTCACCTAAAAATTTGTCCATCAATTTAAAAATTTAAAGATTTTCATATCCAAATTTAAAATCTAAATCTTTCAGATTTGAAATTGTAGACTGAATTCGTTCATCAATTATATTTGAATCTTTAAAATTTTAATATTTTCCTTTTTTGGATTCAAATTCATTTATATATTTACACTCATATTTTAACATTTGAATTTGAATTTATATACTTCCTTTTCAATAAATGAATAGTATATTTATTTTGAATATTATGCATATTAAGTTTGATGCACATGCCTTCCATTGAGGCGATCTCGACGATTTCTAGCCTTCAAAGTAATGGCGCGTTCCTTGTATAGTGACACGTTCGCTTGCTCAATTGATCGATCTGCTCAACTAGTAATATACTCCACACACCAAGCAAACAAGGCCTTGCTTTTCTGCCAACCGTGGTTTGTCCAACGTGTTTGGTAGCATCCAGGTAATTATCTGGCGAAGAACTAGCTAATTTTTTGCCATGCGATCGAGCAAAGATTTATAGTTTAAGAGTAAGGGTGCTTTGGTTCGCACCGAACCAAGCATCTCACCTCCGCCTCTGCCTCCCTCCTCCCACCTTGCCTCCCCACCAGCTCTAACATCGGCTCCACCTCCAACCATGTGTCTCCACCCTCCTCCTCAGATTCGCAAACCTCCTCCCCCTCCTCGCCGCCTCCTCCTCCTCCCCTCCCCCCTCTAAAACCCATGGCCGATAGTTCCATTGCTGCCTCGCCGCTCTATCCCCCGTCGCCCTGTCAGCTCTACCCATCCTTAGCCACCGTGTGTTGATCCGTTTGCCATTGACACTCCTCCGCCTTTGTTCACACCCACAACTCCAGCATTGCTGTCTCGCGGCCCTCCCCTCTAATCCCATCCCCATCGCCGGGCACCGTCCTGAATTCCCACTAAACCTAGGGACACCGGGAACTACCCAAGAATTCGAGCTCTAATCAAGAAGGAGGGGCGACGCATAGGAAGAAGGAGGTCCGACGTGGAGCACGAAAGAAGGAGACACGACTAGCTAGTGTAGAGGAAGGAGGCGGCTGGTGCGTCAAAGAAGAAGAGGAGGGGCACGCTCTCGTCGCTCACTCCTCCGCCAGTAAGGTGGGAAACGGTGATCCATTCTCAAATATTTTTTATAATTTAATTGCTGATTTTCCAGTCCTTTCTATTGTTTGTCTGCAAAGGCTAGCCCTACGCTGTGGAATTGTGGAAAATTGCGCGGTATCGATCTCGACAAATTTCCCTTTCATGCACGCCTATGCATCTCGTTCTCGATCTCCCCTCACCAGTGAGCGGTGAGATAGTTGGCTAAATATTCTACCTGAACCATGAATACAGTTGACGTAGGCAGATCGATCGTACCTGCAGCTCCGTAGAAAAATGTAGGTCCAACCACTTAATTGTTTCCCATCAACTTTGTCATTTTGTTTTCGCAAGTTGCAAGATATAACTCTATACGTCGACGTTGCATCATTGCATACTCTACCACGGCTCCGGCGCCGGCCGGTCTCTAATCATCAGCAGCTGGTAGAGAAAAATGCAATATCTGCTCTACTTGGCGCATAAAATAGTGCGCGCCCTTGGAAACGGCCAAGGCACGTACGTACGTATAGCTCGCTAGGTGTAGCCACACCCGGTTTCAAGATTTCGTCATTTGCATCGGTTGCATAAATCCACAGTTTCGAGGAGTGCAGACGTGAGAGCGATTGAACCGCACGGCACTGAGATGACGATCGACAAAATTATACTTCTTGGAAAATTGGTAATAATATTTTATTCATATGTTGCATTCAAGTTTACAGACTTTCATGTAAATAAGTTAAAATGCTATGGTAGCATGTTTAGATGGACATAAGTCAAGTTTGTTAGATGCCTTCATGGTGATAGGACTCCTTTTTGCACATGAATAAAAGAAATGGTCATATTGATCATGTTTCTATCTGTTGGTAATGAATAAATTAGTGATGGGAAAATTGGTAATAATATTTTATTCATATGTTGCATTCAAGTTTACAGACTTTCATGTAAATAAGTTAAAATGCTATGGTAGCATGTTTAGATGGACATAAGTCAAGTTTGTTAGATGCCTTCATGGTGATAGGACTCCTTTTTGCACATGAATAAAAGAAATGGTCATATTGATCATGTTTCTATCTGTTGGTAATGAATAAATTAGTGATGGGAAAATTGGTAATAATATTTTATTCATATGTTGCATTCAAGTTTACAGACTTTCATGTAAATAAGTTAAAATGCTATGGTAGCATGTTTAGATGGACATAAGTCAAGTTTGTTAGATGCCTTCATGGTGATAGGACTCCTTTTTGCACATGAATAAAAGAAATGGTCATATTGATCATGTTTCTATCTGTTGGTAATGAATAAATTAGTGATGGGAAAATTGGTAATAATATTTTATTCATATGTTGCATTCAAGTTTACAGACTTTCATGTAAATAAGTTAAAATGCTATGGTAGCATGTTTAGATGGACATAAGTCAAGTTTGTTAGATGCCTTCATGGTGATAGGACTCCTTTTTGCACATGAATAAAAGAAATGGTCATATTGATCATGTTTCTATCTGTTGGTAATGAATAAATTAGTGATGGGAAAATTGGTAATAATATTTTATTCATATGTTGCATTCAAGTTTACAGACTTTCATGTAAATAAGTTAAAATGCTATGGTAGCATGTTTAGATGGACATAAGTCAAGTTTGTTAGATGCCTTCATGGTGATAGGACTCCTTTTTGCACATGAATAAAAGAAATGGTCATATTGATCATGTTTCTATCTGTTGGTAATGAATAAATTAGTGATGGGAAAATTGGTAATAATATTTTATTCATATGTTGCATTCAAGTTTACAGACTTTCATGTAAATAAGTTAAAATGCTATGGTAGCATGTTTAGATGGACATAAGTCAAGTTTGTTAGATGCCTTCATGGTGATAGGACTCCTTTTTGCACATGAATAAAAGAAATGGTCATATTGATCATGTTTCTATCTGTTGGTAATGAATAAATTAGTGATGGGAAAATTGGTAATAATATTTTATTCATATGTTGCATTCAAGTTTACAGACTTTCATGTAAATAAGTTAAAATGCTATGGTAGCATGTTTAGATGGACATAAGTCAAGTTTGTTAGATGCCTTCATGGTGATAGGACTCCTTTTTGCACATGAATAAAAGAAATGGTCATATTGATCATGTTTCTATCTGTTGGTAATGAATAAATTAGTGATGGGAAAATTGGTAATAATATTTTATTCATATGTTGCATTCAAGTTTACAGACTTTCATGTAAATAAGTTAAAATGCTATGGTAGCATGTTTAGATGGACATAAGTCAAGTTTGTTAGATGCCTTCATGGTGATAGGACTCCTTTTTGCACATGAATAAAAGAAATGGTCATATTGATCATGTTTCTATCTGTTGGTAATGAATAAATTAGTGATGGGAAAATTGGTAATAATATTTTATTCATATGTTGCATTCAAGTTTACAGACTTTCATGTAAATAAGTTAAAATGCTATGGTAGCATGTTTAGATGGACATAAGTCAAGTTTGTTAGATGCCTTCATGGTGATAGGACTCCTTTTTGCACATGAATAAAAGAAATGGTCATATTGATCATGTTTCTATCTGTTGGTAATGAATAAATTAGTGATGGGAAAATTGGTAATAATATTTTATTCATATGTTGCATTCAAGTTTACAGACTTTCATGTAAATAAGTTAAAATGCTATGGTAGCATGTTTAGATGGCCATAAGTCAATATTTTAAAACCTAGATGGCCATATTCCTCCGTGTACACTAACTTTATAGACTTTAAGGTGGTACTACAAGTAAACCATTGACCCTTTATTGGTATTGTAGTTGTCCAACGTTGTGGCTCCGCCCATGGCTGCCTGCACTTGATGGCTTTCTCCGTCCATGGCTGCCCGCATGATGCACTGCTGTGGCTGCTGAGCTGCTTGCATATTGCCTGACAAGGTATTAAGTTAAATCACTGGATCCCGTCCTACATTTGTAGAATCCACTTGATCCATTACCCCTTATAAATTTTGTATTGTTTAATGACTTGACTTGTTGAATCAGTGAATAATTGACTATCACTAAATACAAATTGTTGAGTGTTTTGATCTTCAAATGTTCGCATGTCTATTGGTCTTTGTGTTGGAACTTTCATTGACTCCGGTGCACTTCTCTTTGTTAGCAATATGAATAGTGTACATATTTATTTTTAATGGTATGTGATTCTACTAATTACATTATTATGCTCAAGGCTTACCAAGCTCCCATGACCATCTGTCAGTCTAAACCATGATATCTTTTGGTGTGTTGTGTTTAGATGCTTACTCGTGGAACTAGATCATCAGTAGAAATTGTACCTGTATATCTAGAAAATTCTACCAATAATTCATTGCCAAAAAGAGACTCTGCAACAATATTAATATATGCTAGCATGTGCCCCTGCCTATAGCTGGTTCTAAAGAAATCATTGCTTCCACTTGGGTATGAGAAAAAAATGGAGGATTCAGATTGATTGTGAATGCCTTCACTGTGTTCTTTTCTTAAGACACAATAATGGTATAAATCAACCACCACTTTGAGATAAGCGTGGACATGTTATCTCCCCGAGATTGTATTTCTTATTATGTGATTTGAGTTGGTGGTTGGGGTCAAATATTTTTTATTTCACATATTGTTCTAATTTATATTTAGATGTTCTGTTGTTTATCATTTATGTATTGCTTCATTCCCTTGAAAGGTCCGTAGCAAAGCACGGACATTGTACTAGTATATTTACAAGTTTGCTTTTCTGATTTTATTTTTTATTAAACTTGCAGCCATATCAACATTGGTCAAGAATAGAAATTAAAAACATGTGGCCATTTCAAAGGTCGTTGGGCTAGACAGATGGGCGATCCTGCTATCACAAAGAAAAATCGTGCCTGTGTATTTACACGTTGTCTTTTGATATCATTATGTTGTACTAAATTGAAAAATCGTGCCTGTGTATTTACACGTTGTCTTTTGATATCATTATGTTGTACTAAATTTACATTTGTAACTTTTGGTGTTATTATCATGCTTATCAAGGAGGAGCCATGCATGCTACTTGTTGTATGGATGATAAATTTTTTATATAACTAAATGAAGTATTATTCAGTTATTTTGTGCATAGATGAGATTCAGGACTGTCTTCTATGTTAATACATGTGAGATGGTTTATATGTATGAAAGTGTCTTATACGGTACGACATATAAGATGGTTACATACCAAGCGTCGCTTATTAAACACTACAAGAGACGGTTATATGTACACAAGTGTCTTATACGTTAGGATATATAAGATGGTTATACACAAAGCGTCGCTTATAAAATACTATAAGAGACGGTTTTATGCATGCAAATGTCTTATTCGGTAGGATATATAAGATGGTTGTAACTAGAAAACGTCGTATAAGCATGCTTATATGAGACGCTTTGCAAACGTCTCATATGAATGATCTCTTTTGCGACACCAGTCATATAAGTCATTTCAAAACCGTCTTAAATGATAAAAAAAAAGCGTCTCAAAAGTGCATTTCTGTACTAGTGCAAACGCAACGATACGCTGAAAAGAACAAGGCCTTAATTAACTGCATAAAAGAGGAAGTCAAACTTTAGGCAGTGGTCGGTGCGAAGGGGGCGATATTTTCCTGTAAATTAGTCGTTAGCTATTAATCCCCTCCCCCCTTCTTTCTCTCCCTCTCTCTTATATAAGTTTGTTTCTACCTTTTAATACAAAGAACCAGTTCCGGTTTCAAAAAAATTGTTCTAGCTAGTGGTGTTTAAATGATTTATTTACGTTTTCATTTCCATATGTAAGTCAGTCACTACAGGAGGCGGCAACAGTCTCGACGGCCAAAGCCGTTGATAAAAATCCTAGAACCGTCGGGTTTACATAGTATCGATGGCCAACCGTCGAGAAAAGGCCGTCGAGTGAAGGTCGTCGAGAGAAACACATAGTGTCGAAGGCCAGGCCGTCGACACTAATAGTATCGACGGCTAAAGGAGAGGCCCCCGGACGCCGTTTCCGACATGGTGGGCTCTGTATCGACGGCCATTACAGAGCCGTCGACATTGGTGCTAATGGGTCCCACTGCGGTTAGCTCCAGGTGACGTGGACGAAGGCGGCCGTATTGACGATCATTTTTGGGCCGTCGGTAAAATGACATGTGGGCCCACAACTTCCCGGCGAAGCAGTTTCGACGGCCATAAATAGGCCATCGAGACAACCTCTCCCTTCCGGGCAGTATCGACGGCCATAAATGGGCCGTCGATACAGCCTCTTCCTGCCAGGCTGTATCGACGGCCCATTTATGGTCGTCGAGATAGTGGAAGAGCAAACTCGACGGTCGTAATGAGGGCCGTCGAGACTGACCCCTGGCATGCTCTGTATCGACGGCTTATTTATGACCGTCGATACTACGTTACATGTATCGACGGCTACAGGTTGGTCGTCGAGTCAGTACTTGGCAGTCGAATCTATTTTCGTTTCCTGTAGTTAGTGTTTTCATATTTGTTTGGTTGCAAGAGGTTGTATACTTTCATGATATAAAGACCGAATAATTTTACATTATTAAAAAAATGAATGCTTCACACACATTGTCCTAGAGTGGGAAACATGCAAATATACCCAAGTTTTGAGGAAAAAAAACTTAAAAAGATTAAATAATAAAAAACAGGTTATAGAATTTGAGCCAAATACTTGCCAAATTCAAAAATTAATTAATCAAAAATTAAGCACAAGGTATACATGATTGATTATCATTAAAAGAACTCATATGTACTGCGCGCCCAAATATATATGCAACTGTTTTATGTATCATCATGTAGGCGACCAGTAAAGCAACACGCAAGTACAATGATATGATGTTCATAACTGAAAGTTACATGTACATGGCACTCGACACGTATATATATGTACCTTTCCAGAATCACGTAAAACGGTCGACAGGACAATAAGTTCCTAAAAACAACCATTCATGTCGGCAGCAAAATCTATTCATGGCATGCTATGACCTTAGTTGACATTTGTACGTAGAACATGAATATAGGAATGAATTGGAGGTCAAATCGCTCGATAGCTAGCTAGTTAAATTTCAAACCAAATAGCGACCTCGATTTGAGTTCAAGAAAAGCCATGAACTAGCTTAAGTACGTCTCTGTTTGGGGCTCAAAGCTATAGATTCTTTCCGTGTAGAAGAAAATCATTAGCTAAAGTCTAGACCTTCTAAAAACATTTGGTTTTTGCTTTTCGGTAGAGGTATTTCTAGCTGAACTTCTAATTGATAACTTCCTTGATCATGCCATCTCCGATTTTTAAAACCTACTAGCAAGCGTGTGCCAAAGCACATTGTAGTAATATATCGTGAATACAATGATACACTATTGTATTATGAATGATGTAATGCTGATATCAACAATTTGTAAGGAAAAAAATGACAGTTATGACACGTGCATTTTTTTTCTATCTGTCTATATCTATATAGAGCGGGTGTAGAATCATTCCTTATTGCGTTGGTAGACAACAATTTGATGTGTTTTTATGAAGAATTGAATTGATAGCTATGCATTAGTCTCTTTCTGTGTCTTTGTTGAGTTATGAGGTAGTATGAATCGGTGCAAGCAAGAAGAAAGTTAGCTGAACGATTGCATTGCAACAACATATAACTGACACTTTTTTCTATATGAGATGAAAGACTTTAAAAGATAATTGAATTATACCCGAAAAAGGAGGGGACTTGTTCTTTATTTTTGGTGACTCAATTTGAAAAAGTAGTCAAATTATTTGTTATGCGATCTGTTAAATCTGGCCAGAATCGGCTAGGTGTTGTTTCAAAGATTATTTATAATATTTGGGTCTTCTATAGCTTTATAGCTATATGTAAGGGATTAAAACATATTAGATTTTGAGTACAAACAGATTTTTATATGAAATTGAAATGGATACTTGAGAGGTTTGTTATGGAAGATGATTCATGATGGACTCATACTGTTAGCACTTAGGTCGATGGCGGCGGGACGCCGGCGACCAGCGCGGCGGCCTCCTGCTCTCGGATACTGCGAAAGGAGGTGATGATGTGTCGCAGACCGAGGTGCATGACCTAATAAAATTATTAGGTGTCCCAAGTTTTTAAAAGAAATAAAAACAAAGGTACATTCAATTCCATTATTTATCCTTATCGAAATTTATGAAAACCTAGTGTTTTAAGTGTCCGATAGGCTATTTTATGCACAAGACCTGCTTAGGATTTGGGATAAGGCCATGGAAACATGTGTCCTAGGCCCCAAGTGCACCTCATATCTTTTCCTAATTTTTGGGTTTACTGGAAAATCGGATTAAGCTCGAAAAGGCCCAATTTAGAAGGCATTTTGCATGAAATAATGAGAAATATTTATCCTAAAATTCTCCAAAAATAGGGGAGTCTTCTAGAAGCCATAGATAGCTTTCAAGGAAGGTCGGGAACTTAATTCGGCAAGTCCCGAATTCTAATCCGAGTAGATTTAAAACTTCTATTTCTTCACCAACTCGACCTGGCCTAATCCACCCCTCTCCCAACACTATATATAACCCCCAAGACCCCCTATTGATGTTCACAACTCGTGAAGCCTCAAGTTGGAGCCTGAAGTTGGAGCACTAGCCACAAAACCTTAGCCTTCACAATGCTTCCTGAAGAGATTTCGCCGGTTTTCACACCCAAGTTTTGGTGAGCATCTAGGACGTCCTAGACCTTGTCGATACGAATCCAACAGTAACAAGAGCGGCCAAAACCGAGGTTTCTAGCCCGAGAAATTGCTCGCCGAAGGTCTGTTGTTCCCATGGCCACCGCCGGCGCTGACAGCGCCGCCAGCGACCTCGCGAGCCGCGCCGCCAGCGCAAACCGCGGGGCCAACCCGCCGCTGCCACGCCACACCCGGCGCGGGCACACGGGGACAAGGCCGCCGTCGTGTCGCGAGCCGACGCGCGTCCCATGGGCCCCACCACCATTGCTGCCGCTCGCACGCTGCGCCATTCCACCCTGTGTCACTGACGAGCGGGGCCGGCACAGCCGTGGACCTCGCTGGTCAGTCGCAGCCGCCGTCACCCTAATCGGTGCCTGCTAGGCGTCCCTTCGCCGCTCCGCGCTGCCACCCCGTCTAGACGACGGGGTCCGCCAGTCAGCGTTGTGCGCCGCTGACGGGGTGGGACCCACCTGTCGGTGCCAGCCCCCGCGCGGCCTCTGGGTTGGTTGGGCCGAGCGCGCTGAGAGAGAGAGAGTGGGCCGGGAGAGAGAGTTCAACCCATTTATAGTTTTGAGTAAATTACACTGTTGCCCCTTAAAGTTGGTCGAAAATCTCACTTAGCCCCCTAAACTTTGTTTTGTCCGCTGCGGCCCCTTAAAGTTGTTTCCGGGTGTCACACGGGCTAATTTTTTCAGCACCTAAAGCCAACTTCCGGGGGTTGTGGTGCAATAAAATCCAACTTTCTGGGGCTTTGTGACATCCGGAAACAACTTCAAGGGGCCGCAGCGGACAAAACAAAGTTTAGGGGGCTAAGTGAGATTTTCGACCAACTTTAAGGGGCAACAGTGTAATTTACTCTATAGTTTTTAACCCCTTTTATTTTCAGGGCATTTCCTATTTTTGCTGGATCTTCTCCGAATTGTTTTGGGATCTCCGTAACTCCAAATTGCATGGTTACAGAGCCTAAAAATCCTATTTAATCCCTATAATTTTCATATATTTTTATTAACTATTTTATCTATACTGAATTTGGTGTTATTTATTGTTTATTTATTGTGTGTAGATTCCTGTTACAACTGTTGCGAGGACTGCTGGGAGTTGCCGTAGACTCGCAAGGATCCGAATTCTTCGAAGGCAAGCACTAGTTTGCATATTTCTATCCCATGTTTACAATTTCACTTTATGTCTTTCTGTTATAACTGCTACTTGCATTCATATTAGACTAGTGCGTGTGTACCTGGCCATGCTAGTCTTCTACTATCATGCTGTAACCTTGATTGATGAACCGCTCTATTATTCCATAGCCTATTCTTTGACTAGATGATAGTGTTGCATTGGTGATTCACTTATAAAAATGAGATGGCGGAGCCGAGGTTTCGATATATGTTTTGGTTAAAACCTAATTAACTAAAATCAATGTGTGGTTGGTTAGAGGAGACCCGGTCGAGATGATTGTTGGGTTGTGCCTGTGGTATGGAGGTCTCATCTACTAAGGACTCAAGCTTGTAAACAACTAGACCAAACCAAATAGTATGGCCACTTGTGCCCTCGGCCCTGGCTTAGTACCCTATGAAACCCACTAACCACTTGCTCGCGACTTTTCCGGTTACGGTTCGATACTTTCGCCCTAGTGTAAGGAACTGGATATTACCTGAGGGGTGGGTTCGTCTTTGAGAATGAATGGCTTAAATGGGGAACGCCCCCGGGTGGTGTACAACAGTAGTAGGCGCCCTACCGCGGCGGGCACTGACGGGGCCGAGGAAATCAAAAGAAAGGACAAGCGAAGTGGTGGGCATAGTAGGTTAGAACAATCTTGTATCGTACCTCCTTCGAGGTGAGACGGGGCTTGTGGGGAACGTGTACACACTCTGTAGAGTTAAAACTATCATGATAACCGTGTTCACGGTCATGGACGGGACGAGAGGTTTTCACATGTAGTCCCACCATTTTCATAATTGAACTTGACTAGTGTAGGTTGGGATTGGCCTATTGTGAGATTGCACCTTCCTTTGATGATTGTTGGTATTGTCTAGAGATCATGCATGCACTTAATAAAATCTTGCCAACTAAAACTTGACTAGAGATAGGTTTTGGTGTAAAACAACCTATCCCCTATCATTTCCCTTGCATTCATATTTAAGGATTGCTTGTTGGGTAGCCGCGTACTCATTATACCTATCGCGGATGTATTTGTTATTCAGATTACTGCCAGGACTACGAGGGTTCCGACGGAGGTGCGCAAGTCTAGATGTGGTGTCCAGGTCGACGCCTTGGATATCGTTGTAGTTTATTTATCGTTACTCTGATATTATTATTTCCCTTTTATTTGGATCTTGGCGAACTGCTAAACAGGGATGCCTATTCTTAATGTAATAGTAAATGATGCTACATTTTGAACCATTATTTAACTTTAGTTATTATGCACAGTGATGATATCCCCGAATTGTCCATCACGAGATACTAGCCTGAGCCTAAGATCGCCTAATGGTGCGGGACTCCCTGTAGTACAGTACTAGGGTCACGACAATGCTTCACATTAATCAATTGAAAAAGAAAAGGGGAGCGACTCCAGCGCAGTCGCATGGGTGGCGCGCGCCTCGCTCGGGCCCATCAGTCGACGAGCGCACGGTGCGGCCCAGGAGACTGGATTTTAGCAAGATCGAAAATAAAATCTTTGAGAGTAATTTCTTGATTACCTTGATTTTTTTTCTTTGTGAAAGTGTTGTTCTTCATGCTTGAGCTATTATATCTCTCTCTTCTCGACTAACAACTTTAATGATTCTTCTGATTTCATTCCATGCACGAGGCCTCTTTTTCTCCGTGATGTTTAGATCGATGGGGTGGCAGCAAAATTAATATATTAAAGTATCGATACAAACATGGTTTACATGAAGAAAAGGTGGAGTGCAATGGGAAAGGTTATCGTATTAATGGTATCATAGATTTAGTAATTGTTAAAAAATTTACTAGACCTTGATGATAGGACTGATATGTTTGATAAATCAAGGAATATTGAGTTAATATAGCAAAAAAATGAACAACAAATTGGTATTAACGTTGGGAGGTTAACAAACGACTCTCAGGCTAGGAAGGGTGGATCTCTTTCACTACAGTATTGAATAGTTATCGAGGATTTCGATAAATCAAATTTGTATAAAATTATCAAACAATATTTTTGCCCACTTCAAAATATAATTGGGGCCAATAAAATCTAATTATCACTGCTTTAATGAATATTTGCAATAGGACTTAATTATAAAGCTAATTATTGTGCATTGCAATGATCAAATTTGTAAATTGGATCATCGGATCAAACGTGATGAACATACATGATTGAGTGTATCAACCAAACCTCTCCATTGTATAATAGTTTAATTAGACGTGGTTTGCTGACTGTTTGATTTAAAATTTGATATAACTCAGAGTTTAATTACACTATGTTATTCAATTAATCTTGTTGTTGGCTAGCAAGATCTCTCTTAACAGTCACTAGCCATTGAGAGATGGTCACACATGCCAACACGTGCACACACTAGATCGGTAAGGCCTCTTTCGATGGTCGGTGGATGTCGAGAGATGCGCCCATGGTCAAGCCAAAAATCGTAACTGTTCTACCCATGCAGCACCTCTCTGTTAGGCCGTTGAGAGTAAGCCGTCATCACCTCGAATGGTGGCTTTGTGGAAATTCTCGACCGCCACGTGTCATTCCGTCGAGAGATTTACTCTCGACTGCCAGGCCGATGAGAGCTTGTTTCTCTTTACCTCGTACTCACGACGGTTTTTTCTCGATGGTCGACCAATCGACGGTTTCCAGGAAACTTATCGTTTTTAGTAGTACTGTCCCAGACTACCATGGGACGTGGCTATCTAGAAATAAAATTATAAAATAAAAGGGAATAAAAATCAGCCGAAGACTAGAAAAGGTACATACCAACTGCATCGAAAAATAAATAAAATAAAATAAATAGAAAACGAGTCTATGTGGGCTACAATAAGAACACAATTTTAATTTAAAATATAAATAATAGAAAGGGCGTGAGCAACAACTTTAAACTAGAAAAAAAAAAACCCATACAAGCTAAATTGTAAAACATTAAAAAAAACCTAATTTGAAAAAAATGATAGAAAACAAGTCTATTCTACATTAGAAGTTTAAGAAAGGAGTTCATATCAACATAAAAAACTGTAATAAAAATAATGGAAAAAGTGTATGTCAACTATATTAAATAGAAACAATATAAGTTTGAAAAAAATAATAAATTAAATGAGATCACGACTGACTACCATAGCTTAGTATGATCGAGTACGATTCTTTAAGTATACAATGTGAATCTTTATGTATACATATTTCTTTAAAAGTTTAATACAAATTTAGCCCAAATGTGTGGGACACCCGCCTGCTTTAATAATTTGATAGATGTATTCTTTTTTTGTTTTTGAGCAATCTATTTGCTCTAATAAGTTTAGTTTGCAATAGAATATAATTATTTATGTTTAAACTAGTTTCTTCGAAGGTTTTTGCATGTCATCCGTTTTGATATTCGTCTTATCCACTAAAATTATCTGTCGTGAACCACAAATTTGATTTGTTTCACCTCATTAAATTATCCACCATAACATTTATGGTATAAATTTATTTTATTCACTGAAATCATCAACTGTGCCATCGGACACAATGCCAGCTGCTTGTGACCTGTGATGCCATGCGTGAAAGCTAGCTGATAGGCTCTACGTAGTCTCGACGGTGAAATTTTGATTTTCGCTTAGCAAAGCATGGTCATACGTACTGTACGTCGTAGCAGTAGGATGCCATGGCACGACACAACGGTGATCTTTATTATCCCACCATTGAATACCATTTCCCAAACAACTCCGATCCCCCGGTTCTTAATTCCCAGCGATCGCAGCCGCCGCTAACCTCCCTGCGATCGCGCCCAGGTTCATCTCCTCCTCCTCGTCCCAGTCGATCGCTTCCAGGCGCGAGCGCTCGCTCATAAACACGCGCCACGATCGGTCAACCTCTCGATTAGTTCGCCCAGGCTGATCGGGGACACGGCCGATCGCAACGCAACGGAAGCCGTACAATACAACGACGCGCGCTCACGCGGATCGATCTCGATGGATCGGATCGGTGCAACCGACGGCGGCGTCCTCGACAGGGACGGCGGGGTCGTACGTGCGTTCTGCAGCTGGACTCGATCGGTCGATCCATCCATGATCCATCCATGATTGGCGAGCTCTTCTTGCCTCTGGTCAGCTGGCTACTTCACTTCACAGTTCACGCGTACTCGAGTTGGCGACAAAACTTGCAGAAACAACTTGTACAGTGCTGTACTGCCGTCAGGCCGTGCATGCATGCTGGGCCTGCTTGCCACTTGCCACAATGTTAACATGTTTTGGCAACGCACCGCTCCTCGATCGCGTCTTGGTATAGTGATCTGTGAATCGCGATCGACAGTATGAGAGAGCGAGGTCAGAGAGATGGCTGTGTACAATGAAAACAATGTGGACGCGCGTGCGTGCGCATCGTTAGCTCACCTAAGACGAGCTAGTACTTGAATCACATAGAGTATTAGTCTTCCAAAGACGCGATGTGTACTGCTTAATTTGCTCTCCAATTCCTCCTCCATGTCTTGCGCTACGAACGTGCTGCATGCAGTGCAGTGCAGTTCTAGACTAATCGAGTAATCACCCATTGGGGAGAGAGTGGTTGTTAGGTGAGATTAGCGTGCAGCCGTGCACAAGCTGGGAAGCTTTTCTTGTTCGTTTCAGGCCAAGGTTTGTTAAAGGGAGCCTGTCATTTCTGGTCCCGAAATCTTGCAATATGGAATTGTTTGGAAGGAGAAAAGCTCGGAGAAGGAAAATCTCCGCGGTGTCATGTGACCAATATTCTGGACATCGCCTCCGGAATTTGTTATTCGCGATTTCAATTGTTTCTGGAACCACTTGGCCTGCAGCCCTGCAGCCGGCCTGCAGGTTGCTAGCTTATAGCCAAGCTCCTGCATCGATCCGAGGATGCAACATGAATGGATCGATCATTGAAGAAGCATACGAGAACTATATACTTTAGTCTTGTGCTCGCCAAACATCACCTACTTACTTGGAATTGTTTTTCTTAGCTCTCTGAGAAGGTTTGGCCTAGCTAACAAAGTACAATCATTGCGCCTGATTCTCCAACCAAATGAGGCGATGCCGGTCGCGTAGAAAAAAGAGGGGATCTCTTGGGTGTGGTGGTCCATTGTACCAAAAGGGCAAATCTCCGTCATTTAAGGTCGATGATCCTTCGATCGTTACTCGTTAGTCGTACTTCCCATGCATGCACCCATGCATGTGGGGAGTTCACATAGGTTGGTTGAGACATTGCTAGTTAGTGGTATATTCACTTCTCTAAAAACCAATTTTATACTTCGGCTGCAAGAATTTCTTATTTTATGATTCCTACTTTTGCCTCCATTGTAAGGCGATAATTTTCTAAGATCCCACAAGAATTGAACTATTCTCGGTGAAATTCATGTGTCCCAAACTAGGATTTTAGTGGCACATAAATAAGCAAACAACGAAGTTAAAGAGATATTTTACAAGTCAGATTCTCCTTGGTACCTAGAGGGATTCATCACCTTTTCTTTGACATTGTCGTTGCTAGGGTTGTTGGGAGATTAGTTCAAATTGCTCGAGGTATTGATGTTCTTAGAAAATTTTGTTTATTTGATTATTGGTGAATAGGTTTGAATTTTTGGAGTAAGTTATAAAAATTGTTGGTAGGATAGTGCAATCATTTTGTTTGTCTATTTGATTTTGTCAAAATGATTTAGTTTTTAACAAATACAAAGATACCCTTTTTTTAAAAAAAAAAATGCCAGGACTACTCGCGTGCAAGTCATTTTCAAAGCACCATCTTAGATGCACTATTAGATGTTGGTACATAAGGAGGAGGATTGGAATATTGTTCACGTTCAAGGTGATCCGATGGATGAAAACATCAACTCTAGGTTGCGTTAGTTCGGATCCTATTGATTTAGAGAAAATCACACTATTGTTCCCTTGAACTTGTAGCAAAGTTTAATCTAGCTTCCTAAACGTAAAATTTACTTTGTTAGCACCTCAAATATGTATCCATTTGCACCTCAACCCCAAATTCAAGTTATAACATAATTGGATATGTTGGCATGATAAGCTTATATGTTGAATGTTTTATAATTATTATGGCTTTCAACGAACTTTCCTCTAGAACCCCTTTTAAAAAGTCTATTTGCTGCAAAACTTTTATTTATAAAACCATCTCAAATACATGTTGACCGTAATTTAAAATGGTTTAATGATGCTTTTCTCGTAATTTTGTATAGAAAAACTGAATGGAAGTAACATATAAGATAAAAGGAACAAATTCAAAAGAAAATTTTATGCTATTTTCTAATTATTATGGGTTTCATCAAACTTTCCTCTAGGTCCCAGAGGTGTTTGAAACCATTGGAATCTTATACAAACACATCACATTATGTCCGTTTGAGCATCTCCAACAAGTCCTCTATAATATTGTAGCAGCTATAAAGGAGTTGAAGGAAAAGGAATATTTTAAGGCGCGGTGTAAATTGTGAAGAATTTAAGAGATGGATAGAGAGGCTGCTAATAGTATTTTAAAGAAATATAGAGATGTCATTGGACATGCTCCCTTCCCATAGGTACATGCTTGCGCGGTAGCACTGGGGTCAATTGTCTGGAACCGCCAATTGCAGTCTCTACAAGATCCACATGGAAACTCAGCTTACCCAGCGTGTTCCAAAAGTCGTCGAGGTAAATTGTGGCCTGAGTAGACCTGCTCATGGGTAGTCCGACTCGACGTACTCGACCCGATCCGGCCTGATCAGTGCACCAGGTCGGGTAGCCCGACCGTCGGGTCGGGTCGGGTTCGGGTCATAAAAAATTGCAAAATCAGTCGTTTGGGTTTGGGGTTTGAGGTTTTAGATCAGGTTTGGGTTTGGATTTGTGACCTGGTGCACCGGGTTGGGTCGGTCTCGGACCGATTGATTTTTGATAGGTTTTGAAAGACACGGTCCAAACCCGACAAATGATCGGGTCTAAGCCTAGAGCGCTGGACCGACCCAGGGGACTGCCTATCTGCCGGGACAGGTTGACATACGACGCCCGCGTGCGCACGAGCGGAGCGCGCGCGCGCACACACACAGGTCGTTTTACCCCATACTGAATGCCCAGCTTTGGCCGCATCCCGGGGCAAATCTTATCCCGCCCGATCCGCGCGCGCCGATGACAGCCGAGCTGAGCTGGGGGCGCTTTGGCGAGGCGCGCAGGCAGCAGCAGCGATCGATGGATCGAGCGCGATGCGAGATGCCCCCCATTTACTCGGCATGGCCGGCTGCTGCTCCTCCCCGCGCGCTGCTGCGTCCAGGGAGAGCTAGGCGAGATGGGCCGGCGCGCGTCCCTCTCGCCGGACTACCCCATCCAGGCGCGGCCTGCAGCTCAGACCCCAATAATGGCGGCCCGGTCAGTGCAGCTCACCCGGCCACCCACTGCGCCCGGCCACCTCCCGAGCCCAAGCGTCCAAAACCTGTCCCTGTTCATGCACGCTGTCCCTGCTTAATGCTCGCCCTCTCGGTCCCCGTCCGTCGCCGTCGCCGTCGCGGGGATATGGCCCCGCTGCCTTTGCCGCGCCACCTGTTTTCTGCGCGGGCCGGTGGGCGCAGGGAGGGATGGAGCTCTCCCCGGGGATGGAGTTCCATCACGACGACGCACCGGCGTACGGCGACGCGCGAGGCGGGCGTACGTACGTGCCCGTGCGGCCGTGCCCGCCGAGACGCGCGCATTGATCATGCACCAACCCGGCAACCCCCCCTCCTCTCACCCCTCCTCGCCTGACGCTGAGAGCACGTACGGCGAGGCGCGGAATGTAGGGCTCTGCGCTTCTGCCCCATTCCGGCCGGCCATGCCCACAGCCGCCACACGCACGCGCGGGCGCGGCGTGTGCCTTTCTTGCTCCTTTTCATCGATCCGCGAAGGTTCTTCGGTCGCCATGGATGGATGGATCCAGATTGATCTCGCACTGATCACTGCAGGGGAAACAGTCTTATTATTACCATCCAGCCATTTGGCTAGCTGGTGCCACACGCGCGTTGGACTGGCGCTAAGCTATAGCTGGCCGCGCCGGGCAGTAGTCCACCCGGCCAGCCGAGTGATGTGTGCAGGGTTAATTGGACCTGCGCGCTGTGTGCGTGAATTAATGGAGATTGCTTTAGTCAAACGCGTAGATTCAGCAACAGTGTTTGTTTGCGGTGCGCTGCTCTTGCCCGATACGGTTGATGAATGTGATCAGTTCGTAACACGCGCGCATCTGGTGGTCCAGGGGAGCGGTGACTGGTACGTACGCACCGTCGTGGGAATGCGACGGCCGTTGCAGGCTAGGGTGAGAAGCAGAAGGGTTTACTGCGAAAGCGAGCCCGATCGATCGAGCCTGCAGTCCGTTCTTGGTATTTTTTGAACCCTCAAAGAGAACGGGTCCCTAATACGACGTCAGGTTTTTTAAGAGAGAGAATTATGGTTAGACTCTAAACTTACATCATTATCTCACTTAGACTCGTAAATTTGAAAATTGATTTCTTAAACTTGCATCCGTCCTCACTCTATCGCCAAAATTAATAAGGTTGCTATCAACACTAAGTTGGCTTCCAACGTGTCTGTTAACCATTGTATGGCCGGAGGCCACCTCACCGATAAATTCTAGCATAACATTCATCATCGCTCTCCCCTAAATCCCCAGTTCCCCATCATGTTCTTGAGACCACCACACAGAGGAACCAAGGGAGTGAGGGGAAGGTGAAGGGTCGGCACAAGCCAGCCAGGCCTACCCATGGCTCATTGCGGCAGGGGACGACGCACGGTGGCAGCAGCATCTTAGATCTGAGCGGTGTGGGCGATGGCTCTCAGATCCACGCGGGTGACGGCGAGCGAGGCAGCGCGAGCGATGGCGGTGGTGGGACCACTCAAATCCACGCGGGGCAAAGTTGGTGGCGCTCAAATCGACAACGACGTCCACGACATAGACATTGTGTTGCTTCCTCACCTGTGTCGCGTATCTAAAGCAGTGCCTCCCGCAGAACCTCTCAACCGCACCAACGAGCTCCTACCGCCTGCATCTGCTCAGAGTAGGGGGTCTGGCAAACGATAACGAAACATGTGGATGGTGGGGGAGAAAATAGGATGGCTGGATTTGGAGGGGATCATGCTTCCTTGGTTTCTTCATTAGGGGGACAGGGCAACCGGATCTGGAGGCCGTTGTCACTCGGGTTGGGGATCCGACAATCGACGACAAGACAAGGGGAGGGATTGAGGGAATGGGAGAGGACAGAGTGGCTGAATCTAGATGGGACCATTGCCTCCTTGGCTTCTTCATCAGGGGGACAGGGTGACCGGATCTAGAGGCCGCTGTCGCTCTAGGGTTGGAGATCCGGCGATCGACGACAAGACAGGGGTAATGAGGTGGCGCCAATGACAGCACGCGCGCCATGGGCGCCATGGGGAAGGGAGGGATGCACTCCGGTAGGGAGAGATCTAATCATGAGGAGAGGTAAGTGAGAGGTAGAAGATGATGAGGTGGAGGCCACCTCAATGTTAATAGTACATGCGACTAGTTACATCGGTGTTTAACGGACACATAGATGCCAACTCAACATTTAACAACTTTTAACAGCAGCCCTAACAAATTTGGAGCTAGAATGCAATGAATGCAAGTGTGTGGGAAGGGGAAGCAATTTTTAGATTAAGGGGGCTAAGTGAGACACCGGTAGACCTGATTATGGGAAACCCGGCCCAACCCGACCAACGCATCATGCCGAGCTCGGGCCTCGATCCAAAGCTCGGCCGCCGGCCCGGGCAGGGCCTCGCAAAAAAACAATTTAAGCCGTGGCCGGGCCGGGCCGGGCTTGGGACTAGAAATGAGGCCCAACGCACTGGGCCAGGCCGGGCTCAAGCTTGATGCCGCAGGACCGGGCTTTTCCAAGCTTGGCCCGACCCGACCTTTGAACAGGTTTAGACACCGGTAGGGGGCACTAAAGTAATTTTCTCTTTTAAATATTCTGTGGAACAATCAACCGTTTTTGGCTTGCGGCAACGTTGAGGTTAGGGTTAAATTTTATCAACTTATGAACAAAATCGTGATTTTTTCGACCTTAGTTGCCACTGTGGCTCAGTAAGCAATCGGACGATTTATGATTTTGTAAATTTAGTTGTACTAAAATTTCAAACTTAAATTCAAAATCGATAAAAATCAATCGATCGATCGATATGTGTTGCTTATTCATCAACCTTAATTTGCATATTTTCCCCATAGTTGGGAGGGCCTTGCATATTTGCTCTATTTGCCCCGTAGTTGCTTGCCTCCTAGCAAATATGCTCCATTTTAATTTTTTGAGGAAGATTCCTTGATTTTGATAGGTAGAAAGACATTCATGCCCCTCCTCCTCTATTGTGTAAGCACCATCATTGCTGCCTTTCACTGTCGCCGTTCTGGATGCATACCCATCAAGCTCGGGACTTCCACTGTCGGTGCTCACATATTGTGGTGTTCAGGATGACACTGGAAAACAACTTCTAACGCATTGCAGCTTTGGTAAATAGGCTTCAGCCATCATGCGTGTCAAAAGCATCATGCTAGCCATCTGCGTCACCACCGTCCACGAGTAGTCACTCCATCAGATCCTGGTGGAATGGCTTGTCAGGGAGCCTGCAATGAAAAAATTGAGGATTTACCACTACCAACATTGGTTCTTGCTAAGTATGCCACTCTGTGTGTATTACACGTGGTACCATCTATGTGTATGACAGTGGATCAGAGTGGTATTTTAGCGAGAACCAATGTTGAGAGTGGCAAATCGTCAAATCCCTCGCATGCAATTGCGGAAAGAAGACAACGGGGTCGTCATTCACATCTTGTGGAACCTCTAGAAGGAACGGAACAAAGAAAACTTTCAGATGATCTTTATTGTAGGAAACCAATGGCGATAAGTACCTAATTATTGCGTAATGTTGTAGGCTCGTGGGCTATATTGTAGGTTGTAGGGTCTTCTTGTGATTGTTGTTCTTTCGAATAACATGCATGTTTTTTTGACTTGATCTCTTCTATCAATGTGTTTAAACCTCTTGTCTAAACTTAAAAAAATCGTGTTGGACGCACACCTTGCTTGTTCCCAGTCAGATGTGGATCCTTGATCCTCTAGGCCCTACTTTAATAATATGATGATAAATATATTGAAATTGCTCACTCTCAGGCGACTAATTTATCTTTTTCCTCGGTTGATAGTGTTTACATGTTACATCAATACAAACATGTAAATATAGTTTTATACATATCAAAAAATATTATCATACAGTTAATTCTTTTTTTTTTTGAAAGCATCGTCTGGATATGATTTATACCTAGAATGGGTACGATGTATGTGTAGAATGCTAGTCCGTAGCAATATTTTATTTTTTTTATAGCTTAATTGCATATATGTTACATTAATATATAACATGTAAATCTAACTTTACACATATTTTTAAAAAAATGTTAGCCGATGGTGGCATAGATCCGTGGGACCGAGAATATTCGTAGGGGTGCACGTGGGGCTTGCATCTGACATTGGGCCAACAAATGAAACAACTAAGGTCTTGTTTGTTTTAGTTTAAATTAAATTTAAGAAAAATTTGTTATTTTGATATAAGCCAATTGATGTAATGCTTTATAATCATTTTTGTGTGATTTTAAATAGTTATTTTTAGAGTTCGTAAAACAATTTTTTCCTTAATTTTTTGAACTTTTTTATACGTATTTTGAGGTGTTATAATTTTTCAGATTAACATTTTCGAAAACTTTTAGTTGAAACAAGGCGTAAGACTTGTTGATCGAAAAATCCGTCGATTTCAAGCAAGTCGACTGACGTGCGGTCACTATATATCCACATGGAAACTCAGCTTACCCAGCGTGTTCCAAAAGTCGTCGAGGTAAATTGTGGCCTGAGTAGACCTGCTCATGGGTAGTCCGACTCGATGTACTCGACCCGATCCGGCCTGATCAGTGCACCAAGTCGGGTAGCCCAACCATCGGGTCTGGTCGGTTCGGGCCATAAAAATTGCAAAATCAGTCGTTTGGGTTTGGTGTTTGAGGTTTTGGATCAGGTTCGGGTCTGTATTTGTGACCTGGTGCACCTGGTTGGGCCGGACAGATTGATTTTTCGTAATAACTTCGTATAGCATACATTATACGAAGTTATACGAGTTTGAGTAAAATTGATCAAAGAAAATCATTTCACATAGCGCTAAAAAGGAGAGTAATTACTTGATTTTTTTCTATGTGAAAGTGAAGTTCTTCATGCTTGAGCCATTATATCTCTCTCTTCTCGACTAACAACTCTAGTGATTCATCTGATTTCAATAACCAGATTTTCAATTGCAATGATTTTCAATTCCAAAAAGATCAGTAAGGATTAGCGAACGCATTGACACCGATGCAAGGAGAAGCTCTGTTCGCAGAGCATCGAAGACGTAGCTATAGCCATTGATACAGAGAATAGAAATGGAAAGAAAAAAATCTAGATAACCTGTTCATAGGATAATAATGATTAATCACTTCAGTTTATGCAATGTTGGAAGTAAGACTTGTGTGGAACAAAAAAGATCGTAAGATTTCAATCCTGACTGAACTTAGCATCGATCATTACCTTGTGCTGTTCAGCAGCTAGCTGAGAGGGGTAGACGAATTGAGGAGACCTGGGGCATGGATTGGATGGGGTAGAGGAGTGGTGGCTAGGCCGGAGACCGGATGGTCGTGGTTCAGGTCGCTGGCCAGCCCAAGACACAGGGCCGACAAATCCGACCCATCGTTGGTGTATTTAATGTCCCCGCAGGCGGCACAGGGAGGCGCAGTGGCCACAGCGACTGGATCTGGGCTGGAAGGAGCCATCGACAGCGGGCTAGGTTACAGGCGAAGGCGCGAGGACGGCGCAGCGAGGCAGTGGCCGCCACGGTCGAATTCGGGTTGGGAGGCGGCGGCGACTGACTAGAGAAGGCTGGGTAGCGGGCAGAGGCAGGCACCGGAGGGGAGACGGCGGCAACAAACGGGGGGAGAACTGAGGAAGGGCGGTGGCGACTGGGCGCTGGGAATGGCACGGCTGGGCGGTGGAGAGGGCAGGGGAGGGGAGCGGCAGTGGTGGAGAGGAGAGGGGAGGGAAGCGACGCCGGCGTTGGGGAGGGGGAGGCGGCGACGGCGATGGCGAGAGGCGGAGTGGAGCGGCGCCGGCAAGAGGCGGAGGCGGGCGAGAGGCGGCATCGGCTTTGGAGAGGGGGCAACGGCCGGTGAGGATGAGGTGGAGGCGGCGGGATCTCCGCCGGCGATGGGTCTCCGATGGGCGGTGCCTCGGCAGCGGAGGGTCCTGTGGGGTGGTTACAGATGGGGAGGGAGAGAGACGTGAGATGGGGGCGAGGGCGGCCGGGCAGGGGCGGGGATGCGCGAGGGAGAGACCGGGTGGGTTAGGGTTTGGACGCGATCCGTGATTGTTGACGAAGAGATGGATGTCTATGATCAGAGCGGTGGCATTGGTGGGTAATTTTGGCGATTTGGTCCTGAGCGAATGGGTGTGTTGCGTTGGATTTGAGCGAATGGGTGTGTTGCGTTGGATTTCATCGGAGGGTCTAGATCGCAAGTTGGCAGTACCACCACGACCATTAGACGCTTTATAATAGTAGAGATATACTCTTATCTCAAGTTTTTTATTAAACCAACCCATTGAAAATATTATTCATGGGCGAAAAGTGAGTTGTTTAGGTCATGAAGGATTAACGGGGAGAACCGCAACTTTTTGGAGTCGAGATATTCATTTGAGTCACTATGGGCGTATTTGTCCAATTGACACGTACGAAGAAATCAATGTTGGACTTACCGAATCCTTAACTATTCATGTGAAGCAAACTAGGATGAAAACGAACCGGGCCGGTCCATCACCATACAAACCGAATTGGACCAACCCATGGGCCGAAGTCTCAGCCCAAGTTCGGTTCAATGAAGTGAATCGGGCTAGCCTAGTTCGATGAACAATATGAGTCGACTTGGGCCTTGTTCTTTTTAGCGTATCGTACCGGTGCATATTACTGTAGCAAATTTTGTTATTTTCATATAGGCTATATGTTGCAATAATTTGTAACGATTTTTTCGTGGCTTTTAATAGTCTTTCCAAATATTCTAAAACTATTTTTAATTAATTTTTTATAATCTTTAGACCTCATTTCGAGGGTCGTTCTCAAATTTGCTACAGTATACGCCAATGCAACGATACGCCGAAAAGAACAAGGCCTTGGTTACTGATTTGGTGTGATTTGGTTCGGCCCATTTGGCACTTATATGTGACATAAAAGAATTATCCTAATTTATCAATCAAAATAACTCATGGATATGTTTATCCAAATTAGTTATTTGAATAAAATAAAAAAGAAGATAGTCTTGAAATATTATAATTTTTGAAGTTACCACTGCCACTCTGGTTTCCTGGGAGCACAGAGCCCTGTGAGAGGAAAAACCCAGCGTGAAGGTTATCTGTTAGATTAGGGTTTCCGGTCGGCTAGTTCACACGGCGGAGGGCACGGCTGGGGAGCGCGAGGAGGAGCACGGGAGAATCGGGAGATGGGCGCGCCGAAGCAGAAGTGGACGTCGGAGGAGGAGGAGGCGCTGCGGCGCGGCGTGGTCAAGCACGGCCCAGGCAAGTGGCGCACCATCCAGAAGGATCCCGAGTTCAGCCCCGTCCTCTCCTCCCGCTCTAACATCGACCTCAAGGTACTAGTACTATCCCCTGCAGCAGCACCGTTGCTACGCACCTACTTCTCGTAGTCGCCCGCGCTGGCGCTCGTTGCGTTGCTAGATTCGGTATCGTGAAACTCTTGTTCAGCTAGATGAGGCTTCCGCGGTGCCGTTCGTGATGTTTCGTGCCGTCTCCTCCCGATTTTTGAGCAATGCTCTGTTAACCCCTTTGTTGATTGTAGGATCCTAGGCAATTCCTCGGACGGGGATATGGTGGTAGATTTGGGGTCTGGGAGGCGAGATTACGGGCCTTAGGCACCCCAAAATCCTAGCTTGAATGGACTTGGTGGCGTCCTATTGCCAAGGGATGTTATCATGTTTTTTTTCTTCTAAAGGATGTTGTGCCGCATGTTTGAGAAGAGCTTGGGATGCTGCTCGGGGCCTGGGGGATGGTCACTTTGTGGAGAGCAGTCGTTTTGTGATCCAGTACATTGAATAAAGAGAATTGTTCTAATATTTATGCACAGTAGGTGATAAAGTAACGAAATTTGTTGGTGTTGATGATCACGAGATGATGGCCTAAATCTCAGAAAGGAGTGAAAATGTGAAACAGATCTAGTTCCGATGTGTTTTTGTCCATGAATGCTCTGATTGCAGAGGAGAAGGTGATGCCATTCTGTGTGGGTGTGGTTGGATTTCTGGTTGTGGGGATTGGGTAGAAGTAATTGAGTAATATATTCTGTTTGTGACCAAGTGCCGGTATAATAGTTTGATATGATTATGTTGTAGCTCATGGGAAAATGGCATTTTCTTAAAGAAGTGACCTTATGGATCCTTTGTTGTTTTATGACAAATGCAAGCAGGCAATGACAAAGGAATTCTGATTATGAGTGCTGAGTGGTTGGTGCTGCTTGTAGACAATTTTCATCATTGAGTGAGTTTGGTGAATAGGCATGTGAGGATATGTAGTAGTGGAAACTGGGATAGTTAGAAGTGTTTATTGCCTTCAAGAAGTTGCTTTTAGCATCACAATGTTTCTGATTTCCTTGCCATATGCAAATAATTATTTACTGTAAACCTCTGTATGTAGCGATTTAACCACAAAATTACTTCAAAAATAGGATACATGCTTATTTTTGCATCTGATTTATGTTTTTAGTTGGAAAATATGTACTTCCTCTCCTAAACTGCCCTTACCCTGTACTCCTTTAATTTACTCTCACTCATTCTGTCTGAACAATTTCCCTTTCATGATCCATTCCTAAACCAGGGTTGCTGGTGTGAAAAAAATCCCTCTTTTTTTCCCTCCAGATTTGGAGTTTGAGATTTGTGCAGAAAGAAAATGTAAGTGTATCAGTATAGAGTTGCTTTGAGATGAGTGATCTAGTGTGCCGAAAAGGCTGGTTTGCCAAATTTCCAATCTCAATAAAGGCAAAATTATTTTACCTTCAAAATCTAAAACAGCATCTATTTTGTAACATGGGAGAAATATGGTTTTTTTTTTTGCAAAGCCCCTGTTTTGAGGCAAAGACTAAAACTTCAGATTTTGCATTTGGTGCTTTTTTTAAAAAATAAAAGGGTCACACTGGTGATCGATTTTGAACTGAGATTTGTGCAGGATACTGGTATGTGTAACAGTCATGTAACCAGTCATCATGACACTGCCTCCTTGTTCATCGACATTACTTCCACTGGGTCTTACACTGCTGCCTCTGCCATCATTTGGTTTGAGAGACTGGGAGGAGTGACAGAAGGGATATAGGGCAGATAGAAATGAGAGAGGATGGGGATGCCCATATAGGAAGTGGTGTACTACAGAGTATAGACTACAGACCCACAAATGTGTATATACTCGAAAATACCATGTATTGAACAGCTCAGGTGGTGAACACGGTTTTGGGCACGCCAAATACCACTTTGAATCCAACACAGGTGCTTGGGTGTCTGACCCAGCAAAGTTTTAGGACTTGAGTGTGCCTTTTTTGCCAGTTCTTTAACGGGACATGTCATGTGCATGAAATGCCATACGTGTGTTTTTGGTTAACTTGGAAAAACCTTGATATACAGCGCAATCATCATCAACTTGTACAATACAAGGCAAGAATGAAGAATGTTTGTAAAGTTTGTTGCATTAATGCTGCTATTTGAGCAAAACAGTTTAGTTTAATCTCGCACCTTCGCATTAGTTAGTGTTTTATATTTTGATACTATCTGATTGAAATCATCTTTGGTACTTTCAGGACAAATGGAGGAATTTGAGTTTTAGCGCAAATGGATTGGGTGCAAGGGACAAAATAAGGGTTCCAAAGATAAAGGGGCCTTCATCTTCCCTGTCACCTAGCTCACAGACTCTGCTTCTCCCAGCCCCAAACAAAATTGATGAAGTTTCGCCATCTGCAGATTCTGAAAAAAGCCCGCAATCACAGGATGGGAAGAATCCAAAGTTGGTCTCCTTATTTTCATACTGAAGTCCAATTTATGGAGTTGATTTAACTATTCTTGTTGTTTTGCCTTCAGACTCTAGCTTGAATCATAATCTTAAATGGTTATTTATTTTGAAATTCAAACATAAATTCCTATTGATTGAGTACTTCCATTCAAGAGTGAACTCATCTAACAGTATGGCTCATCCCACTTATTGCATGCTATATAAATTGCCTCAGATGTTGTCTATATCTTCTGGTTATATAGGATTTTGACCAATGATTCTAAGATGATTTTCACATTTCACACCAGTAGAAATGACCAAGATAAGGATATCTGATATAAATGGTGTTGGTTTCTGTTCTAGTAGATGGGAACAGCATGTGGGTTAAAAACAAGCACTGCTTTCTGGGAAGCAAAATGCAAAGAAAATGTGCACAGAGCTATCAAGAATGTAGATAAACCAAACAGTACATACATAGAAAATATGGAATAAGTTCCAGAGTATTGAATCCATACATATTGTGGAAGTGTGGACATAATTACCAAGTTTTTATTTCGTTAACTTTGAAGAATTAGGGCTACAGCATCCCCCCTCGCCTCTTCTCTCACAGGCATTTGACCGTGCAATCTTGTTAGGTACAGTTCCATGATCCTTGAAGCTCTTTTTGTACTGAATGATCCAAATGGTTCAGACGTTGCTGCAATTTGCAACTTCATAGAGGTAGAGGATATTCACATTTGCAATTTGATTTCATTATTTTGCAATAGTTGCTTTGTTTCATATTTTTGTCCTCATTCAACTTCCATTTGTTCCTAACTATGTACAATGTATGACTTAGAGCTACAGTTAACATGAGACAATAATTATATGCCCATCACTTGATTTATTTTTAGGGTGAAATTAATATGTTTTCCTGTTCGCAAAATATTGTTTGCTAAGCTAACTCAGGTGAAGGAGATCAGTCTAGCCTCTTTTTAAATGGATAATTATCATCAAATGTTTCAAATTCAATACATTTAAAATGTGAGGCCATGGCCTTGAGTCCATCTCATTGATTCCTACTGGAAAATTTTGCTTTGGATTTTGTATCTTCTTATACCAATGTACCATATGGTGGGGGCTGTCACAAAATAACCATTTTGGCATGGTCTATGTACACTGGGTTAGGGCTGCCCCTGGGCCAGATCAGCATTCCAGGCCAGGAGATGGCCCAGCTGGCACTGATTCGGCAGGAGATAAGTCTCCTTTTACTAGCAAGGTTTGTTCCTTATCTACTGTGAAGCCTTTTGGCCGGCTATATATAGACGCTAAGAGGCTGAATAAAGCAAGCAATCATTCTCTACTATTAAAAGAGCCTTGTGGTGGTGGTAGTGACTTTATCGACTTTCGATCTCCACCATCTCGATCTCTACTCTCACATCTCCATTGAAATCATAAACCAATATCTTTCTAGAAAAATTCAAATCAAGTCTACCTATTGGATAGTTTCACCTATTAATATCCCGCGCCTGCTCTTTCCTTTCATTCTTTTTTAAAAAATCATAAATCATGTCTACCTATTGGATAGTTCCACCTATCCCGTGTGTTCTTTCCTTCCATTCTATTAGTTCCGCATTTCCTCTCCCACACCTGCACTTTCCTTTCATTCTTTTCAAAAGATTTCAATTCATGTCTATCAATTGGATATTTTCACATATCCTGCGCTTGCTCTTTCTTTTCATTCTTTTTTAAAAAATTAAATTCTCAATTAGTGTTAAAACATCTGCCGACCACCTGGGTGATTGGAGTGCTTCCCTCCATTCATCTGCATGAGCCAGCAACAATCTCCACGGAAATTCCCCACGTCGTGACAGGGGCTTTGTATACTTATGATGTGCCCAGTTTTGTGCTTTGCAGAATTTAGATTTTCTTCAGATGAAATTGATACAAATAAATAATGTAAATTGCTGATGCTATGCCTATGTTTGTACCATATATGCAGCAAAAGCATGAGGTGCAACCGAATTTTAGGAGATTTCTTAGTGCGAAGTTGCGGCGGCTCATTGGTGCAAAAAAAATTGAGAAGGTGATGATTGTTTTACCGAAAAGTAATTGTAGTCTGTTCATTTTGATTTCCCTTTTCTTAAATTAGACTATACTACTTTGCTTGTATAGTTTTTGTGCCTGAATTTGCCTTACTTGTTCCCCCTTAGAATTCATGTGAATGGATTATGGAATGGTGAGACCCTACCAAATCCACATGGGATTTTAGTTCTCCACATGAATTGTACATTCCAAAATCATACAACTGAGACTGTAGTGTGTGGCTTCTTGCATAATCAGCAGCTAGGCTAGTTAGAGACCATATTTCAGGGCCTGCGTGTTAGGTCTGGAGAGTATTGATGGGAATATAATGAGAATGTGAAAGCCTAACTGAGTTAACTTTGCTGCAGATGTTTTAATTTTAATAAAATGCAATTTAAGATTTAACAGTATGCAATTTTTGTAGTTGGTTAATCAACCCAGAATTTAGATCCTTATAATTGCTTGTCAATATTAGCACTCCAAACTTGATCTTTGGATTGCATGTAAAGACTCAAAATGCAAGTCATGTTCTACATTGTTTATTTTTATTCAAAATGAATTCATATCTGAAGTTTAGAATGCTCATTTTTATTATTGGAATGCTTTGGAGTTTGGATCCATGTTCTTGGAATCCCCACTATTGTTTTGTAATTCTTTGTATGTTTAAAAGATGGCAAAGGACTTCAGCTGAAATTAATCAGTGTTGATTAAGTTACATTCTTCTATTTTGGCACAATACAGATTGACAAGGTCTATAGGCTCACAAATGCTTATGCAACAAAAGCTTCATCTTCAATAAAATCTCCAACGCCAAAGCACAAGGATTCAACCAAGCCACTGAAGGCATCACAGAATCTTGGAATGTTTGCTGCTGTGAGTCCCGCACTTGATGCAGCTGCAGCTGCAGCTGTGAAAGTAGCTGATGCGGAGGCCAAAGCAAACCTTGCAAATGAGCACATGATAGAGGCTGAAAGGATCCTCAAGCTGGCTGAGGAAACTGAGTCTCTCCTTACGCTTGCAACAGAGATCTATGAACGATGTATGTCATGTCCATCTCCAGCATTTTTTCTTTCTTGTCATTCCTTTCCATAATTATCTTTCACGAATGATTCAGGTTCAAGGGGAGAGGTACTCACAATATTGCAAGTTGCTCAAAGGGAGTTTTGAAGCCAAATCTATTAGCGA
Organism: Raddia distichophylla; assembly: GCA_005191435.1. Classification (NCBI taxonomy): domain Eukaryota; kingdom Viridiplantae; phylum Streptophyta; class Magnoliopsida; order Poales; family Poaceae; genus Raddia; species Raddia distichophylla. The sequence continues at coordinate 3,286,479 of SPJY01000102.1, forward strand.
CATTTGTTCGTTTGTAAATGGATACTGGATAGGTTGGCTTTGCTTGGTATTTTGCCCATGTTGCCCCCGTTGTATAATCCAAAGCAGTTTGTGACGTACTCGGGAGATATTACCTGGGATTTTTAACTTAAGTATATCTCGTGTATCGTCCATGTCCGAATCATAACGTGCATCTTATCTTGCCTTGGCCTGTGAGCTGTGTTTCTGGCGTGAGTAAAGAGAAGAAGAGGGAACAGATGCCTCAAGGTAAAGTACCTCTCTTGTATGCTTCACTACTCACTAGACAAGGTTGTCTGGTTGTGTTCTAGTCGATCCTTGTTCTTAACGAATGTGTGAATTGCCTTCGTGGATGCTTAACTTGTAGCCTGCTACCTGATGCTGCCTTCTTTTGTGTGGTTGATGACCTTTGTCAAAAGAAAACACATCAAGGAAAGCAGATTCTTCCATGATTTTGTCCCGTGTGATGCATTTTGCAGACATTGGTCCTGTCTGATTCAACTTAAATCATATTATTAAAAAATTTGAGGACCTCGCAAAGCGATCTGAACAGGTTAAAAATATGTTTAAAAATTGTTTTGAGGTTTTTTAGAAACAACACTAAAAAAATCCATACAATGACTGAAGTGTCACAATATGACTTATGAAAATTAATTTTCCAGTAATCTGGTTTCACAAACGGTCGTATCAGGCCGCTACGAGCGCACGACAAATATAAATGATCGTTTTACGCAGCGCCTCTCTCTCGTAAGCAATTATAAAGAAAAGAAGAAGAAGAAATTTGTTCTCTCAAATGTTGTAACTTGGGATTTACGCCTGCGAGTCTCGATGACATGTAAGATACACATGACAGAGACACAAGGATGTGAATCAATCTTTTGGGTTGAGCAAATCTTATAATCTTCCGATTATAAATCCTCCCATCCGTCTATGGTTAAGTTACAGTGGGACTGTTTAATTTCAGTCATTTTCGTTTTTTATGCAGTAAAAAATTGTATTAGATAAACAACCTATACACTTCTATAGACCATGAAGTTGTTTCTTGAAAAATATTAAAGCTATCTGAAATAGACGCTCAGAATCCATAATAAAGTCCAATATTTAGAAGAAACTTTATATTTCGTGCCGTCTCTATATTTTTAAATAAACCCTCTGGTTAATAAAAACTTGTCGTTTTAAATATTGACATGATCTTCAAAATACAACTTTTTCACAACTATAATAGTTTAAAAGTTTCATCCCAAAAACATGTACTACAAATTATCACAACTGGTATTTAATGCAATGCATCTTGTGTTTCTTAAGTAACGTAATCTATATACTATTAAAAAAAAGTAATTTGTAAATCGTATATTTGATAATTGGCACGCTTACGATAATTCCTAAGAGCATATACAATGCTATGTGCAGCTGTCTATAGCAAACTGCTATGAACTTGAATTTTCGCACGAAAAAGTGAAATAGATTCAGCGGTGAACAACTACTTTTTTCTTTCCTCAATCGTTCCTCCTACTTTCCTTAATCTTCGAGACTAGAATCCAAATCTCCCTGCTCGCTTTCAAGTAGTGTGCTTGCTCCACCTATAAACAATCTTATAGACAACTCATACGATGATACAATGGTCAAGTGGCCATTTTATTTACAAACAGCTCCTTCCTACTCACAATCATCTTTCTTCTTTCTTATCATCCACATTAACAAATAGATGACATGGTTTCCATGCTATAGTTAACTACATATATGTAGATAGATTCTTTCTATATCTCTTTCTTTTTCATCCATATATCAGCAAATAGATTACATGCTAACTCATATGAAAAGGCTTTGCGTCTTACGTCTGATAGAGTCGGACGACGTATTCCACATTAGTCCAATCGTGTGCTTCGCTCATGTGCAAATTGCACCAGGCGCACGTGCGGAGACAACATCACATAGGTGGGCTAGACCTGATCAAAACCTCGGGTCGGGCCAGTTTTGAGCTTGAAAAAACCCGGGATCAAGCCCGAGCCCTGCCCGGTGCTCTAGGCCTTAGATTCAGGCTCGAGCCCGGCCCGGAGCCTGAAACCTAAAACCCGCCTTAGGCGCGGCTTATCGTGCAGTTACATAATTAAGTTTCACTGTACTCTCAAGGTTCATCGGTCTTTTTTTTAGAGATTCATCAATAACTCTCTCAAGTTTTGACAGTTATTTTCGAAGGTTCATCATGATTCGCGTATATTTCATACGTATATTTATCAAGATTTATCGATATATTTCTTAAAATTTCATAATGTTTCATGCTGACGTCAGTGTTCTGACAAAAAAAAACGTCCGATTTGTGTCGCCCATCTAACTCTTATTGAAAATTGACATGGAGCATTGTATAATCTGTCTTTTAAACTGAACAAATATTTGTAAAACATATTTTTGGCTATTGGTACGCTTACGACGAGGCGACGAGCCCACGAGAGATCCGCCCCATCGCGTTCCCCTCCTCAGTCTCGTCCACTTCTCCCTCCCAAATCCCTCAAACCCTACCGCCGATCCAGCCCCGCCGCCACCCCGATCGCCATGGCTGCCCCTAACAACGACGCCGCCGCCGCCAGCGCCTCCACCAGCGAGGGCACCCCGGCGGTGCCGGAGCCGGAGGAGACCTCGATCGAGGCGCTGGCGCGGCGGGTGCAGGAGCATATGACCCTGGCCTCGAACCCCACCGCCCGCCGCCACAAGTTCTGGGAGACGCAGCCGGTGGGGCAGTTCCGCGACGCCGCTGACTCCTCCCTCACCGACGGCGCCATCGAGCCGCCCACCCCGCTCTCCGAGGTTCGCGCCGACCCCTACCCGCTCCCCGCTGCGTTCGAGTGGCTCACCTGCGACCTCGACGACGACGCCCTCCTTGCCGACCTCTACTCCCTCCTCGCCCACAACTACGTCGAGGACGACGAGAACATGTTCCGCTTCAACTACTCCCCGGCCTTCCTCCGCTGGGCGCTCCGGCCCCCGTCCTTCTTCCGCGCGTGGCACATCGGTGTCCGTGCCAAGGAGTCCAAGAAGCTCGTCGCCTTCATCTCCGGCGTTCCCGCGCGCATCCGTGCGCACGATGACGTTGTCCGCATGGCCGAGATCAACTTCCTCTGCGTCCACAAGAAACTCCGATCCAAGCGCCTCGCGCCTGTGCTCATCCGCGAGGTCACCCGCCGAGTCCATCAAGAGAACATCTGGCAAGCTGCATACACTGCGGGGGTCGTCCTCCCAACACCCATCACCACCTGCCGCTATTGGCACAGATCCCTCAACCCCAAGAAGCTCATCGACGTTGGGTTCTCCCGGCTTGGCCCACGCATGACCATGAGCCGCACCGTCAGGCTCTACAAGCTGCCTGATGCGCCGCTCACCCCAGGGTTCCGCCAGATGGAGCTGCGGGATGTTGCAGCGGTCACACGGCTGCTGAGAGCATACCTTATGAGGTTTGTGGTGGCACCAGATTTTGATGAGCTGGATGTAGAGCACTGGCTGCTGCCCCAAGAGGATGTAGTGGACAGTTACCTTGTGGAGAGCCCTGAGACTCATGAGGTCACAGATTTCTGCAGCTTCTACACTTTGCCGTCATCCGTACTGAATAATGCCAACTATGCAACGCTCAAGGCTGCTTACTCTTACTACAATGTTTCCACCAAGACTCCGCTGCAGCAGTTGATGAATGATGCACTGATTGTGGCCAAGCAGAAGAACTATGATGTGTTCAATGCGCTCGATGTCATGGAGAACGAGTCATTCCTCAAGGAGCTCAAGTTTGGACCTGGTGACGGGCAGCTCCACTATTATCTTTACAACTACCGTATTCGCAATGGAATTAAACCATCAGAGCTTGGCCTTGTGCTGCTATAGGCCAGTCAGTGCTTGGGACAGCGTCTGGGTTATACTTCTTCGCAGGTACTCCTTGTGTGGCTGGTTTAGTGTATCTTTGCTGGTTGTTGCAGATGATTTGATTCCTGCCATGCTGATGCTGTAGGTTGCTCAGTGTGCAATCTCATGGTTGCTCATTTTGTTTATTGTGGTAGTGAATCTTCTTTATATGATGACATTCCTTTTCATGGACCCAAGATGATTTGCAAATGAGGAGACTAAAATTAGAAATTTTTTTTGTTAAGTTTAAGACTATTGTTTTCAATTAGTGACATTCAGCGTGTATGGCTCCAAGCATTGTATGATGGAAGTGGGTTTACCAAGAAATTTTGATAGAACTTGTGTGTTACGCCAAATCGTCATTGATTAATTGCCCTTGTGTTTGAAGTTATAATTGTAGGGTTGTCTCAATGCTAGGGCATTCAGCATGTTTTTCTTCAACTCTGCCCCCAAATTTGTATGCTTTTACTGTATGCAATTTTTTATTTAGTTTTGATGTGCTTTAATCCAATGTTGCCATCGTATGAGGTGGGTTATGATGTTTAATGGTTTGATGTGCCTACTTTGCGCCCCCCCAGTAATGTTGGTTCATTTATTGCAGCAATAAGACACGTCATTAATGTAGTTTAAGGCATGTTGTTTTCTGTTTTCCTCAAATCATCGCACTAAGATACTGTTGATTTATAGCATTCTCCATTTGAAAACATACATTATTCTGATGCCCCTTCTTAGCGGAACACTAGCTGTTGAATGTGCCTGAACTCATCATGCTTGTTAGCCTTGCATAATAAGGGAGAGTAACATGACAAAATGAAGGGCTGATCTTCAATTGAACTGAAATGAGTCGGTCACTCCAAAGTTGAGTTGATCCCTCTTTTTTTATGAAGAACTGATCCAACTGTTCAAAAGTGTCAGCTGCTGATCTATAATCGTAGGCCTGGCTGAAGATGGTAGCGGTTATAGGCAGAACTGCAGTAGTGGTTTGGTACCGTTTTGTCATTCGTTGTTGCCGTCGATGCTAGGTTAGTTTCCTTCTCAGTGTTTCTGCAGTTCTGCTGGGTTAGTATCCTAATCAGCATTTCTGCTTGGTTAGTTTCGTACTCAGCATTTCAGGAACCTCCCTTCCTAGCCTGGCCTTTTTTTACGGCTGGGGCGGCGGTTGCGCCTGCCGTCTGGGTGGTGGGATTGACAGAAGGCCATGGTTGGGGTTGGTCCAAGAGGATGAATGTGAGGGCAAGAGGAAGATAGAACGGCACGGCAGGTGGCAGCGATGTGAAACTTCTTCGTCCTTGGCAGACGCCTGACTAGTTTGTCCATAAGGCCACCTTCAATGCAAGATGCTTCGAGCTAGATGCTTAAGATGCCACATCACTAAGCATCCGTATAAAAACTTTTCCTCCCAATGCATCAGAGCTTCCAAAGGTGCTTATAAACTATAACTGCCTTGGTAGCACATAGACTAGGTGTTTTAATCTCTAATGGTCGGTGGAGCTGCTCGATAAGGATGGGAAGGAAGCATCGAGGCAAGCGGTTGTAGAAAAAAAGGTTGGAAGCACCGGGTAGCAGTCGATTTCAATCTAGGCATCTTCTCTCCTCTAAGCACATCTATTTGCTGATGTGGTAAAAAAACCTAGTTTTTTTTTTTCTAAACACCTACTTAAGCATCTGCATCGGAGATGGACTAATATGCAACTACGGTAGATCATGAGTTTCAGCGATCCAAAATATCGACCGAATATCCTCACCCTTCTCAGGCGTGTGACGCCTAGCCAGTGCCTGACGGTAAATTGTGGTTGATCTCGATTATGTCCGACTATTGGATGAAAGGTTTGATTGTGGGCTCATGGGTGGGCCCACTAGGGCGGACACAAAACAATGTGGCACGTATTTCCTGATGGTTGGGTGATACGTGTCCATATAAAATACTTGGTACCACGTTGGCACTTATTGCCTAATGATTAGGCGATAGTGTTGGATGAAAGGCCATAATGTGGACTCATGATGACACCTATCGTATAGCCTCTTTTATCTCATGGGACACCATTAGACAATGCCAGTATAAGATTCTATCATCCAATGATCTCCCTTTAATTGTGTGTAAATACGATTTAAACACCATTTTTAAATAATGAATAATAATAAATATAAAAAATGAACAAGCAGCTACCAAAGCTTGGCCAAATCTACTAACGGTCTAACTCCAAATTCTAAAGCCCATATCTAGACCAAGAAGTATAGATTACCCTTTAACTCATTGAAAGATATGGGATACCCTTGAACTCTAAAACTGAATAAAATACAACTCTTAACTTTGCAAATTAGGTATATTACCCCTCCTAAACTTTTCAAAAGGTATAGAATAGCCCCTTTAACCAGAAAACCCTGTTTTAGACACAATTACAATAGTTTGGGCATAAATAAAGTTGTTTGGACTTCACAAGAAGGAACAGTTTGAGCAATTTTCCATGATTGAATAGATATTTCAAAGTCAAAAAAATAACACAACATGACAAACATTCTCCATTTAAGTCATGTTAAGTTTCAAACAGTTATGTCCAGTACAAGGCGTACAACAAATATACAAGTCCCCGCATCCATGTCCTGTACAAGGCAAACAACAATCATAACAAGTCCCAAATATCCATGTTCATTATAAGCCACCTAACAAACATAATAATTTGTAGTTCATAAACCAACTAACATATTGTGTCATGAACTATTGTTGCTAATGGAGTCTCTAGGCACCATGAAAAGATTGGGCACAACTCTTGCTCTCTTTCTAAGAGTTGTTTTTTTAGCCTCATGAGTACTAGCTTGAGCCGATGCATAACCAGAGGATACTTGAACTATGACCCTAGAGGTTACTTGAGATGTTGGTAAAACAACCTCTGAATTCATAGTTACGGAACCAACATTACGTGTTGTCACACTAGTCTCAGCTATAATAGTACATGAGGATGGCATGCCATGCTAGGAAAAAATAATTAGAGCATTGTTAGGATTGTTGAGAGTGATAATAAATAAAAAAACGCATTATGAGCACTTACATTTTGGTGTGCATAGAGTATATGTGTTTTGTCTCGAGTTGGCATGCATGCATTTTCTTTTCTTTTCCTTTGCTTGTAAAGATTTGTTGCGATGCTGCTACCACTTGATGTTCTATAGGAGCAATTCCATTGAATGTGCCCGCAATTGATTCTTTTATTTTGGAGCAAGTTGATTTGTTGTGACCACTTTCTTTGCAAAAGCTACATCTAACGATAGTGCCTACCTTGGAGACTTTTGTGGTTTTGTGATTCTCATGTGGATCTCTTGTCCTTACTTTTTTGACTTACCAAACATCCTAACATATTTTGGTGCATGTGGTTGTGGATGCACTGACGTAGGCCAGGTACGCATCCCTTCCAAAGGTTGTAGACAATACTCATATGTCTTTGTGAAGTTGTCGATCCAATACAATGGTGCTATGTACTCATATAACCTATTGGTTGTGAAGTGTATGCAATATATAGCATGACAAACATGGTAAACTTGATAACTACCGACATCTACAAGAGCATGTTTTATCCTCTAGGTTGACTACAAACCTTTGGTCATGGTATTTGACCTCAAAAGCATTGTTGCCATTAGATATTGCATGACAAAAGCCAAATTAGCAATGTATGCATTGAGTTTTCTACATATATTTATTTGACATCAATTTATGCTTGATGCTCTATGGCTATTGGAGTGGTAGTTGGTGCCTCCACAAACACCTGTGCAACACCACCTTCGCTAACCCAATTTGACATCGTTTGTCATGCATTTTCATCCACAAAAATCCTGAGACCATTTGCTATTTCTTTTCATGCAAACAACTAATGCAACAACATCCCTTCTACTACATGACAATGATCTCTAAGATGTCTAAACAATTTTGGTGATGACAACTTGTTGCGTTCTAAATATGACATGCCTACCGAGACTCCATGGTACTGTAAATTCTTCCCATCATGCACAAATCGATCATTGAAGTGAAATTTAATCAGAAGAGTTCCAAATACAACTATTGCAGCCGGAGGAGGAGCCTTTGACCGGCTACAACATAATGCACTAACTAGGTGGGGGTGTTGGCACCATTGCAGATACTAGAGGCGCTGGAGGCAGGCGCCACCGTAGATGATAGAGGCTAGAGACGGGTACCACTAGAGATGCTCGGTGCTGCGGAGGAGGCGTTGGGAGGTGGAAGGCGCGGCGCCGGTGTGTGTGTGTGGGGGGGAAGGGGTGGATGGTGGACTGCTCGAAGTAGATGCAGGTGCTGTATAAAGTCGGGGTAGCGCCGGTGCAGAGGCTACAAGGCAGGGCACAAGCGCGATGCCGGATGGAGGCAAGGTGGGGCACCGACGCGACGCCTAGATGGAGATAGGGCGAGGTGCTGACGTGATCCTTAGATGGAGGCGGGGTGAGGGATCCAGCGGTCGAGCCGACGCGGCGGCCGAAGTCGGCGATAGCCGGATGGATGGCCAAGGTAACCTTAGGTGTAGCCGTGGAGCACGATTTGGGAAAGAATCCTAGAGTTAGTGAAGGGGTGGAGTCAAAACTGCTTTGACTGGGCTAAAGGATATGATATACCTGGTTTGTATAGTTAAGGGTTGTGTTTTACTCCGTAATCAGTTTTAGTGTTTCAGTGGTATTTTATATCTTTCAAAAAAATTAAGGAAATAATCTACGGTTTTTTCAAGAAGAGAGAGGATCCCTAATAACCTCTTAATCTCACCTGTATGAATAGTACTCGTATTTTAGAGCATGGGATAGAACTATTGTTTGGATGCTCTTAGAGCATAGCGAGCAGAAGCTCTAAAACTTGTTGCAAATAGCTGTGCTGTAAATTTAGAGCTTCACCGCAAATTTCTTTCACATTTTACACTGCACTCTAAAAAATTTCTTCGTTCTACCAGACACTCTATTCAATGCAGTAAGGCTATCTCCAACAGGAACCCCTAATTTGATCCCCTATAGCCTCATATACAGGTTCCCTTAAAAAAACTCTCCCCATATTTCTCCTATCTCCAACAGCGTTCCCTATATGGAGAATTGTATAGGGGAAGGAGAGAGAACCCCTATATATAAGGGAATGGAGAGAAAAACTCTATTTTAGGGAACGGAATAGGGAATGCTGTTGAAGCACATAGGAAAAAAATCTATCCCATATTTTAGGGTAGAGGGTGCTTTAGGGAAGTCTGTTGAAGACAGCCTAACGCGTTCCTCCCGCACAACGTATGCGGCCACCCACTGCCCCACTGGCCACTGACCCACCCCCACAAGTCCACCTGCAACGAGAACGCCACCGGCAGCGAGCGCGGCACGTGCAAGCCGGTGGGGATTCAGGGCTTCAGGCCGCAGGGGCACGAGCGCACGAGCAGTCGAGCGGGGCCGCCGAACCGAGCAGAGCTCTCCCCTCCCCTCCCCTCGTGGTCGCCTCCTCTCGCCTCGTCTCCTCCACTCCACCCCGCCCCTCCGAAAAAGTTCAGTAAAAAAAAAGAGAGGGGAAGCACGCCAATCCCACGCTCCCCTGGTGTTGGATCGGATCGGCGGGGCGGGCGCGAGATGTGGGAGTCGGTGGCGCTCACGCTCGCCGGCGCCGCCGGCAACAACATCGGCAAGGTCCTCCAGAAGAAGGGCACCCTCATCCTCCCTCCCCTCTCCTTCAAGCTCAAGGTTCGCCCCTTCTTCCCCTTCCTCCCTTCCGTCCCGTTCCGGATCGCGGCGGCTGACTCCATCTCGCTTCTGCGCGCGCGCAGGTGATTAGGGCGTACGCGCTCAACAGGCTCTGGATCAGCGGGTTCCTCCTCGACATGTGCGGCGCCGCGCTTATGCTTACCGCGCTCTCGCAGGCACCGGTGCGTTGACCGCTCCTCCGCTCCCGCAGGCCCCAGCCTCGGAGTCGCCCGATGGCTTGGCGCTGATTGCCGAACGCTGGCGTTTGCTTCTCTTCGCAGGTCTCTGTCGTGCAGCCGATTGCCGGCTGCGGCCTCGCCATACTCTGCGTCTTCTCCCACTTTTATCTCAAGGAGGTCATGAATGGCCTCGATTGGGTGGCCATCACTATGACTGGCCTCGGCACGATAGGTTAAACATATTCGCAACCTCCTCCGCGTTGCATGTAATGGCGACAGGATAGGAATGGAATTCGAGCAGACATTATTCATGATCATATCTTGAGCCTAGTGTCCTTGGGTTTGACTGGGTGTGCGTTCTCAAACTTCAGGAGTTGGTGTTGGAGGCGAGGAGCAGAAAGTGGATAAGATTCCCCTTTTCAATATACCTTGGCTAGTGCTCTCCGTTGTCATCTTGTTTGTAGGTACCATACTCTGTGCTGCATTAATTTTTGTCGCATCCACTAGAGTATGATTTCTACTGAGAGATTGATTTTCTTCCTCCACCATATGTGATATTCATTCTGCTTCAATACTATGAACTACCAACAAGAAACAAGAATTCTATATAAGTTCTGCATTTGCATCTCTATAAATTATGTTTTTCCTATACTCAATTCTTTCTTCCCCACAAACCTTCTTGCTGAAGTTTAAAAGTGTGTTTTTTCTAATTTATTGTCATTTGACTATATATGCACACGAATATGAAAACATGAGCCAGTTGTTAGGGTGCTAAGGTGGTTTTATTATCATAGAGTTTTTATTTGTTGACTTGAATTCTAGCTTGTGATTGATGTAAAATTTTAATGGTGTGTATGCCAATTAAGGTTCTACTCAATACTTGGCTTCATATCTACAAAAAGCAAAGACGTGAACAAGAGTTGGTGAGCATTTCTGAAATTTGGAATTTTTATTTGTCCATAGCAAGAATTGACACCTTGCATTAATACAGACTGGACCTGAAGTGATTGAGGAGATCATATACGGCTTGGAATCAGGCATTTTGTTTGGGTAATTTCTTACTATCCATAGTTCCATACGCTCTCATCACTGTGTTTTGCAGACTTCCATCACTGAGGTCATGAGGTCGTCATGCATGACTTCAAATCAAGCTTTTTTCATCCATCACTTCTTAGTTCATACTGCCTAATTCCATCGGGGATCTTATATTTCTTTGAATCATATATGTATCATGATTCATGAAATGCAAATGTTGCTTTAGTGTGTCTCAGGGTCTTTTTTTAGTTTACATTTATTTAATGACAAATGTGTGGGGACGACTTATAAGTTACAATTGTATTTCATCTGTAGGATTTCATCAATCATTTCTAAGATGGGATTTGTGATGTTTGAAATGGGCTTTCCAAAGATTGTTGTTCCAGCAGCCATTTCTGGTAGTGTGGCCTGCAGTGCTGTTGGATTTGTTTATCAGGTATACCAAGCTTCATGAAGATGTGCCTGCCTGCTTCATACCTTGCACTGTGGGCTTGATATAATTTATACTGTTTGTGGTCTTTTTAGAAAACATATAGATATTGATAGAACTCTTATACTGTGTTTATGATGCCCACATGTTGAAAAGTAGGATACACCACATGGGGGATCAGAAGAGTGTTAATGCCTATGTCTGTGAAGCAGGACCAGGGCACCAGGCTTGTGAACTGTGAAGTGGTCGGTGGGTTGCACTGTGGGGTTAGAGCCTTAGAGTCAGGGCATAAAAAAACTTGTAAAAATGCATAAGTGGAGTATGATCTACATAGCTTGGTCATGCCACATAATCTAATACTAACTATGAGGATTGAGGTATAAAAATTTTACTTACAGATGTCATTACTCGCTCGGCATTGATGCTTTTTTTTTTTAAAAAAAATACTCACTCCGGTCACAAATATTTGACGCTTTTGACTTTTCATGGTCTCCAAAGCACTACTTTGACTGCTAATTGCCGATATAGTTTATCTATAAAACCTATTAAATTTTTAATGGTTATGAACTACTTTTCAAACAAATCTAGGCATGTTATTTCGATCTAGCCAATCAAATATTTTGAAAGATATTTATAGCTCAAGTTTCAAAGCTTTGATTGGCGTGTATCTCAAATTTCAAGTATTTGTGGCCGGAGGGAGTAGCGTCTGCCTAATTTGAGACATTTACATGTTTGCTTTATTTTTTTAAATCTCACTAGTATGTTGTGCCCATTTGATTAAATACATGTTCAATATCTTCCTTGTATAGTCATTTTACATTGATTTTGTTCTGCTTTCATTTTATCTTGACAAGTAGTTTTGCAATGTTTTTGTTCTGCTTTCATTTTATTTTCCACTATAATGGGACATTTTGTTTGTGCAGACTCGGGGTCTCAAGCATGGGAGGGCAATTGTTGTGTCCACATGTACATCAGTGGCATCTATTGTTTCTGGTGTTGTAGCTGGTATGGTTGCACTTGATGAACATCTTCCAACAACTCCCACAGGACGTTTCTTCCTCTTACTTGGATGGTAATTTTTATATGCTATATTGTGCTTTTATCGTGTATTTGTGTACTTGTTGTTGACTGATATGGACTTCTCTTTAAATACAGTACGTAACTAATATAATGCTGAACCTAGAGGTCGCTCGAATCCATCTAGATCACCCTCGTGCCACATAATTATTGTTGGTTTTACGTTGACCTGATAAAAATCCAGAAAGATCTTAATTAGAACAGTAAGGTCGCTGGTTTGTAAATTCAACTTTCCTGAAGTAACTAATGGATAGTGGTGGATAATCAACATGATATTAGGACAACATTGTCAGTGTTGTACTGGAGGCATCTCTTCATTGACAAATTTCCATTGAACAAAAAATGTGTCTTCCCTCTGTGTGCTTTCTGCTTCAATTTGGAAGACACTCCAAGCCCACAACTTTCAAGTAGAACATTGGTTGCTACAAAAGGAACTGAAGAATTAATGTTTCTTGCAGGTTCTTCATTATCACGGGAGTGATACTTCTTGTTACTTCAACTCGATTGATTGCACGTCTTCCTAGGTCTGCACAGAAATTTTTGAAGAGTAATGTGGAGCGTACCCACAGCATCAGGAGGCCTGGCTCAGCCCGAGGGAAGGACCCCATCCCAACCACAACAATCCATGCATCGTCATTACATCTATTAACCTCACCAGCAAAGGAAAAGGCTTAGGAAAGCTGCTGTTGGAGCAGGATTCTTTTTGTGCCTCAGGTCCTCAGATGCGTCATGCCATTGTCTAACTGAAATGTTATGTGAATGCAGGAATGTAGAGTAGCATGTTGAAAGTTTGGGTTGGTTACTCATAGACTAGCCTTATAGGTCTAACAGAAGTTTGGAAAATTTGCTGTGAATTTTGATCGGGTTACAATTTTCCTTTGGTCAGCTGGTAAGTGTTATATTCGTTTGTTGTGTTTTTCGTATTCAGTATGCATTGCTTGTTTGTGTCTCAGGAAGTTTATGCATGTGTGGTCTCTGTTTTTCCCCATGCGTAGCTCTGTGTGAATTGGAATTGCATATTTCGCCTATTCATTGACCTTGGCAGACATGGCAGCGGGGGATTAGTGTCCTGTCTCTGTGAATTATAATTGCAAATTTCGGTTGTATACTGGTATATGGTATGACTGGAGCTACCAGCGGCAGTACTGATCGTGTGGCAGCTTATTGCCACTGTGGCTGCTATAACAGCTGACCGGTTGCTGTAGTTGCACTTTTTTTTCGTTTGAAATGACTTGTACTTTCGGTAGTTCTTATCTTAGAATCAAACATTTTTTTTTGGTTTTTAAAGTTGTTTCTTGACGATGGTTCAGGGTGGTAAAAATCGAAGCACAAATTTTAAATAGTGTCAAAAACTCACAAAGACCAGCTGTCGTACCGCATCCGTGCCCAAACGCCATGTCAGCTACTGCAGCCTGTGGGGGATTGAGATCCTCTTCGATTATTTTTCTTGGTGTGGTCGTTGACATGTGTGTGTCAACGATTTCACTGTAGAGGACAGTAGCTGTAGAGGATCCACGTCCGTCTGTGTGGGTGGGTCTGTGAATGCATTTGAGTCGTCTGGTTGGTAGCTACGATTTTTATTTTATTGATCCGACGACGGCAGATCAGAGGCCGGAGACCCGAATCCAAACTCGAATCAAGCAAAATCGCAGGGAGAAGTCGCTCTCTCTCTCCTGAAGAACCTGCGCCAAGGTGGCTAGGCCGGCGAGGGCGCTGGGCGCGAGGCGAGGCCGCAAGGGCGCTAGGTGCGAGGCGAGGCGTCGGCCGGCCCAAACCCTAGCGCGGTAGCGCCACCTCTGCAGACTGCAGTCGCTGAGGGGGCTCGGGCTCGGGCGCTCGCCTGGGCAGCTGGCCACGGTCCTGTGCTGGGCCTGGGCTACTATACACGAAAATCACTAGGTGATACCCTGGGCTAGCTGGGTCAAGGTATGGCGCGGACGATACCTTACCATAACGGGTCTTCCGCCCCTATTGACTGGCGTTTGTTACACACTAGGCTGGCATGCGCGCCCGTGGCGCGTTGTAGACAATGAATTTTAAATTAATTTTTACATTGCGTATGTATTATGAGTAAGGTTGAGGACTATATGATAGTATAAACAGCCGAATAAATTAGATTTGGTTGTATGTTTTGAAATAGATAGGCGGGCTATGCTTTTCGATGGGCCGACCATTTATTTGCGAGTTTCTGGTGATTATAAATCTAAGAATGAAAACAAAGAAGTGATTAGCCAACCTCCCTACCATAATTTTTTATCTATTTTCTATTTTCCTTATTTTCGTAATCTTGAAATGTTGATGCAAATTTCTTTTGCATTTTTAAAAAGTGAGAAATAAATGGTGAGGCATTCCTTTTTTTTTATGCATTCTTAAAAAGGTTGAATGAAAGAAAAGAATGAGTGATTTGTAATTCGTTTGTGAACTAAACCTCAAATTCTTAGAAATAAATTTTTTATTCTTTTATGGATCCTTACAAAATATTATGACACATTTGCTCTATCGTAAAAATCTAAAATTGAAAAGAATAAAGCGACTGTCTAACTCCTTTACCATAAATTTTATCATTTTTTTATTTTCTAATTCATCTATAAAGGTTTGGTTTTGAAATAATTTTTTTAGTTGGACATATTCTTTTTATGGATCCGTACGAAATACTACGACGCATTTGGTCCAATGTAAAAATCAAAAAAACAAAAGAATGAAGTGATTGGCTAACCTCGGTACCATAAATTTATATCCATTTTATTTTTTAATTCATCTGTAAAGGTTTGGTTTGAAAATAATTTTTTTAGTTTGCCATAAAAAGGTAGAACGAAAGAGAAGAACGAGTTATTTCTTAATCCGTTTCTGAACTAAACCTATAATTATTACCAAGATTCAATTTTTTTCTCTTACGGATATGTACGAAATATTATGACGCATTAGCTCCGTCGCAAAAAACTTTTTTAAAAAAGAAAGAAGTGATTACGCAACCTTGTACCATTATTCTTTATCCATTTTCTATTTTTCTTGTTTTATCGAATATTAAAATGTTGATCCATTCCTTTTTTAATTATTTTTTTCCATTGTACTAAAAATTTGAGAAGTAAATGCCGATCCATTTTCTATTTTTATTATTTTTTCGAATTGTAAGGAAATATGTGAGATGCTCGCGTGTTTATGTGAAATAAAAGCAATGGGACAGCAAAAGAAATGCAATGGGCGGGGCTGGGATTCGAACCCAGCACCTGGGGCAACGGACGGGCGAGCCTTACCACTGAGCTGTGCGCGCGCTGCGGTTGATCTTAGCTGCGGAAATATGATACTCCCTCCGGTCACAAAAAGAAGTCGCCGCTGATTTTTGGACACGCCTTTGACCATTCGTCTTATTCAAAAAAGTTATATAAATATTATTTATTTAGTTATGATTTGGTTTATTATTAAATATATTTTAAGTAAAACTTATATTCGTACAAATTTGAACTAAATTTTTGAATAAGATGAATGGTCAAAGGCGTGTCCAAAAGTCAACGGCGACTTCTTTTTTTGACCGGAGGTAGTAAAGAATAGGAGGCATGAGAGATTGAGGGCTGAGCGGAAATTCGGGGAAAATGGCCGCGACGCTGAGGCTCGAACCGCGGAGGGCGGGGTGAGAGTTCTCGCCAGTAACCAAGTGGGCAAACGTCCCGTCTTGTTCATTTGCTCGCGACAAAAATCGTTTTATATATAAACGAAAAACGGACGGCCGGATCTCACCGTGGCTGCCGATCGGACGGCTGGGAAGCTCGGCACTGTAGGTAGCGTACAACGCGCTAAGCTAGCGCGTTGTATATAAGAAAATGATGCTCGACATGTGCAAGGTCCTCGTGCAGGTAGCAGCTCCGCAGTTGCACTTTGCTGACCATACGCACTGAATTCTAAACTTGAAAGGGCCGACAGTAGTAAGCAGTTCTCCTGCAAACAGCTATTGACGGCCGACTGATTCTCGTGCATGTTTGTCTAAGAATGTTTTTTTAACAATTATTACAAGTATTCATTGTTTATCTAGCCTAACATGACTTACATGGGATTATTCATTGTTTATTCATTGCTGACTTCTGAGTATCTTGCACAATTCAATGAGTCCACCGTTTCCCACCGTTTTTTTTTAGTGGAGAATTAAATATAGGATAGGATGATCTCAAAGTTATCTCCAGTCCACACTGCCAGACATGTGGCAAATGTCATATTTGTCCAAATAAAAAATTATCTATATGCAGCGGCTTGTGACCCCAGGTTGGCAGGTTCCAAGTGTGCTAGGCATCTGGATTAGCTTGCATGTGCTAATTAGAAAATATGTTAAGCTTGCAGGTGCTTTTTAGACGAAAG
Source organism: Raddia distichophylla (assembly GCA_005191435.1). Classification (NCBI taxonomy): domain Eukaryota; kingdom Viridiplantae; phylum Streptophyta; class Magnoliopsida; order Poales; family Poaceae; genus Raddia; species Raddia distichophylla. The sequence goes on from SPJY01000102.1 coordinate 3,303,126, forward strand.
TGTTTATCTTGCATATGCTTCCCTTCTCTTCCCTTTGTGACATAACCTAAAAGTATCATCCAGAAACTTCCCAAGCCTATCATATCATGATTAAATAGCCCTTGCTTGTGTGTGATTAAGGATTTGTTTCAACTAAAAGTGGGTGAAACTTTTAATCTAAAAATGTATGACCTTTTGAATGACGTCTTAAAAAGTTTAAAATTATAAAAAAAAAAATTTAGAAATTTTAAGACCATAAAAATGACTAAAAAGTATTACAACCTTTGGTTTATACAAAAAATGATAAATTTTCATTTCATTTAATTTAATTTAAGCTGAAACAAACAAGCCCTAGGTTGCTAGCTAGGCATAGTTTTTGTCCGGCCTTTGGTTATAGCCAAGTTAGGTCAACAAATGTATGTATTTTATTAAGTGCTGATGGATAAGTTTAAGGGTTGCTGATGGATAAGTTTAAGGGTCCCTTCACATAAAACCACCTTGGGCCAGCATGTGTTGCCCAGTGCTAAAAGGGTGAAAGATTTTATAGGTGGAATTGTCCGATTGACCCCTATGCTGCTGTGCATCTTTAGAGCATCCGTAGCAGGGATTCTATAGCACTGTAACTCTGGATAGAGTGTCTGACGTAAGAAAGGAATCTTTTAGAGTGCAGTGTAAAGTCTGAAGAAAATTTAGAGTGAAGGATAGAGGGAGTAGCTAATAGTGAAATAGAGGGTGGGAATAGAGTAGCAGGTGTGGATGCTCTTAGCCAAGGTGGGGTGCCAGCCATCTGTACGGAGTTCCTTGTCGACTGGCTATACAGAAATTAATTTCGCCCTGATATTTTCACTAGCTATACGAAAATCCATATCATGAATCATGATAAGTGCAATTGGATGTTTTTGGTGCGCACGCCGGCGCGATGATGATTGCAGGCAGCTACAAATCACATGTGCTTTATTTTCTATCCTTGTTTACGCGGACTGTTTTAATTAGGCGCTATGTTTTTATTTGCTCTCCTATCCTTTTGTTATTATGATCCAGAATTTTACCTTTGAGGTGCCACATCGATACGCACCACACTAGCGATGACCATTCTTAAGCAACATCACAAAATAAAATTTGAGCTTGATTGAAAGCAATTTTTGAATTATATGTAAGTTCCTATTTTTTATGGATTTGTTGATTTTTTTCTTTTGAACTCTCAATAATTATTTCATAAAATAAAGTATTTTTCATTTTGTTTTTGAAATTGGACAAGGCCCATGTCCTGTGCCATCTTCCTCCTAAGAAAAATCAAACTAATCTTACGCCTCCTTCCTCCTAAAGAAAAAAAGGGTGAAACCAAAGCAACAATGTGCTGGCTAGTACATGGATTGTCTCTAGATATTAGTGTTCCTTATCCGGCAACATCCCATGGATATATGATCCAAATTCAGAAAAATGACCAAGTTTAGCGAAGCGAGGCGAAGGCTACCACTGAGAGGCTTGGATTGGAGCGGAGCGAATCATTATCAAACTGGATCTTAGCTCGCCACCATCTATATATATATACCTCTTCTAAGCTGCACGAGAAAGAACACTCTGTAATCCCAGTTGTTTTGTAATTCCCTCGAAAATATTGAATCTGTTGCCTTAGGCATGTTATTTTTTTCCATAAGAGTTTTCATATTAAATCCGTGTTTTTTTATTTCTTTTATTTCGAATCTACTTCTTTGCTTTCGTGTCTACCAATTTATAACAGACTTGTTTGTCACTACCACTTGCTGATAAAAGCCCTGAAATCCTATTAACCTCTGCCATGCACTATTGGAAAACCATCAAGGAAGCATCATTATCTTGTACGGCAAGGATTTCCTAAGCACAAGATAATGTTTCCCGGGAGACAGCAACAAGAGCATGCACCAAGCAATAAACCCTAGACGGATGCAAGAGAGAAAAGGGCAGGTGGAGAGAGAGAGAGAAGGGCATACAACGACAAGGACAGGGACTAAAACGCACACAATAAAAACCCAGTAGATATTGCGGATAGAATCGAAGGGCCAAACTGCTCTCTCTCTTTTCTTTCCTGTTCCTGCTTGCTTTGCTGTGCTTGCTTCGTCTACTCCTCCAGCTCCCCCCGATAAACTAATCCAAGCGTGTGTACACACGCACACGCACCCGCACCCGCACGGCCATGGCCGCCGCCTCCTCCTCCTCCTCCTCCGCCTCCTGCCCGCCCCTCCCAAACCCCAGGTAGCACCAGAGGCCCCGACCCCCAGATCCCCGAACCCCCGCCCATCGCCGATCTGGGCCGCCACCGCTAGATTTCCAGGGGAAAAGCGCGTTTTTTTAGCCCTTTTCCGGCTGTTTTTGGTGGAAGCGTCCGAGCTTTGGTGGTTTTTTTTCCCTCGGGAGGGCTGGAAGATGGAGCCGCGGGTCGGGAACAAGTTCCGGCTCGGGCGCAAGATCGGTAGCGGCTCCTTCGGGGAGATCTATCTCGGTGCGCGCTGCTGCTCGTGCTCAAATTTCTGAGCTTCTGATCCTAGGTCAGCTTTTTTGTGATATGTCTCTGTGTTGTATCTTGTGCATGCAGGGACCAACATCCAGACGAACGAGGAGGTCGCGATTAAGCTGGTCTGTGCTCTCTTGCTGCGGATTATTACTGCCTAGATCTTCTTTAAATTCAAGCTTTGTTATGCTACTAAGTAGTTTCCCTGTTCCAGCCTATGTGTTTCTGGGCATCGGGGTGTTTTGTTCACTGTAAAATAGTGACACGTTTTAGTTCTACTTAATGTCTGTCAGTTTGAGAGTTCCTGTAGGATAGTTGAGAATATGCTGTTGTTCTCCAAGCACATCGTACTTTTTGGGCAGCTCTGGATTCACTGTATGCTCGCCTTAGCAACTCTAGTTCTCCAGGATGAATCATTCGGTTAGTCCATTGGTTCCTGATTGGGCTGCTTTGGATAAACTTAAATGCCTTTTAGGTGATTCCATAGTTTCATTGTTCTCAGCAAATTGATGGTTAATATTAATCCGTTGAAGCATTGGATGATAATTATAACAAACAATAAACGAGAAATAGAATGGGATTGGAGATAATATTCCTATGCTAGTACCTTATAACTTTTATATGTTTTTTATATTGAGAATGCAAGGCTATTCATCGTAGTTACCAGTACCATCTTTGTGAAGATGGACATTTAATTACTTTGTTTCTTATGCAGGAAAATGTGAAAACAAAGCATCCTCAGTTGCTGTATGAATCAAAGATCTACAGGATTTTGCAGGGAGGAAGTATGGAAGCTCTACATCATTTGTAAGTTTTATTGAATGTGTGATAGAGGAAGTTGTTTTGACCATCTTTTATCTGGCAGCGGGAATCCCAAATGTCAGATGGTTTGGTGTAGAAGGAGACTACAATGTCTTGGTTATGGATTTGCTGGGGCCAAGCCTGGAGGACCTATTTAATTTTTGCAGCAGAAAATTATCTCTTAAAACTGTACTTATGCTCGCCGATCAGATGGTATGCATATTGTCAAGCTATTAATTAACAATCCTTGATACATCTAGATTTTGTCATGGCCTATGTTTCCACCTTTGGTACTAACACCAACACTTGTCCTTGTGTAGAGTGTAGATGCACAAACTAGCCTTTATCGTATTTTTTTGTCCTCCAAAATTAGTCTTTTTTCCCTCCTGACGTGCTTTTCTACCTCACTATATTGTTTCTATTTTTTCAAAAAAAAAATCACAAATATTTTTCTTTCTTTTTTTTTTAAAATTTTTTTTTTCACACGTTGTTTGCTGATGTCTATATGTGATCTCCATTCCCCATTTGTAGATTAATAGAGTGGAATTTGTCCATTCCAAGTCCTTTCTGCATCGAGATATCAAGCCAGATAATTTTCTCATGGGTCTTGGTAGGCGAGCTAACCAGGTGGGTGATGACGTAGCTTTTCTATAAGCATTTCACTTTCTGCTGATATATTTTTTGGGGTTGATTTACCATTTATGTGTTGCTTTATATATCTATTTTTTTTTATTTCAGGTCTATATTATAGACTTTGGTCTTGCCAAAAAGTATAGGGATACCTCAACGCATCAGCACATCCCATATAGGTATAAGGGAAATGACAATAACTCAGCAATACTGAGTCATCCATGTTTTCCCCCTTTCCCCTGGCATAATCATGTTCCTGTTGGACCATGTCTGGGTAAATTTTTGTGTTATAAGCATAAGATGTTGCTAGGAAGTACACTTTCTGATTAAGTCAATGATAGTCATATCTCAATCATCTCTGAGTGTGTAATGGGATGGGAAATATAATCATGCTGTCTGGTCATGGAAATCCATGTTTTATGTTATGTATACCTTGTCATTAATATTTTTTGTCATCTAACCCTTGCATTCTGACATGCTATATATTGCTGCAGAGAGAATAAGAACCTGACTGGGACTGCAAGATATGCAAGTGTGAACACTCACCTTGGCATTGGTGAGGATTTGAAACTGTACCAGCTTCCTGAATTTTGAACATTATTAACTTGGACCAGTTTGTATATCAATCTGTTGTCGAGTGCGCTGTCACACATACTTGCCCTGCACAGCTTATTCTCTTACTACTACTTTTTGTTCACTTTTGTAATGACCAGAACAAAGCCGAAGGGATGACTTGGAATCTCTTGGATATGTACTTATGTATTTCCTAAGAGGAAGGTTGGTGTTAATTGTTTGAATCCTTTTGTGCCATATACTGATGATTCAGGTGTAACATTGTTTTCTTTTCAGCCTTCCTTGGCAAGGTCTGAAAGCTGGCACAAAGAAGCAAAAGTATGAGAAAATCAGCGAGAAAAAAGTTGCAACATCGATTGAGGTACCTGTAGTACTTGTAGAAAAATGTTGGCATAGCCAACGACGTGTTATCATGTTGGTTCTTATATTTATGTTCTATTTTCAGTCTCTGTGTCGTGGGTATCCTACTGAGTTCGCATCATATTTCCATTATTGTCGCTCACTGCGGTTTGATGACAAGCCTGATTATTCCTACCTTAAGCGATTGTTCCGTGACCTCTTTATCCGTGAAGGTTAGTTTCCTTTTCATGCCTGAGGAGGTAGTATGGGGAACATTGTTTTCCTTTTCATACTTAAATAAGTCAATGAAATTTTATTTTCCTACTCCACACTTGATAAAAGCCTGCTGCACTCTAGTAACTCTACTCGATATTGAAATACCGAACATCCTAACTGATTTCAGAAGTTATTTAGGCATATGGTTCCTAATTGGAAGAATGATTTGCAGGTTTTCAGTTTGATTATGTGTTTGACTGGACAATTTTGAAGTACCAGCAATCTCAAATTGCTAGCGCTCCACCCCGTGCTGTGGTATCTTCCTCAAACACCCCCACCAGAGAAGCACAATTTTCATATAGCCACCTGTTGGGCAGATTTTGATGTCTTGCATTTGTTACAGGGTCATGGTGCAGGACCTTCTGGATTGGCACCACCTGCATTGCAGAATGACAGACAGTCCGGTAATTGATCTACTATAATAGTTCCGTACTAGCATTACTCTTCGTTTTGCAATATTCTGTTTGTAGTTGCCTTAAAATACGAGTATAGTTGACAGACAGTCTGGTAATTGATCTACCTTAGTGCAAGGTTCTATTGCTTCTATAACATGACATTGAGCTAGAGGATTAATTTTATTGAGTTTGTATTTTTCAATCACCGAGTTTTTTTTCTTTCCTGTTGAATGTGTTACTCTTCTTAGATATGCTCGTTCATTCATTATTTATCTTTTTAGGTGTTGAGGAAGGGAGGACTAGTGGTTGGTCATCAATGGATCGACGGCGTGGCCCACCCCCTGTTGCAAGCGTGGGGGCGTTGTCTAAGCAGAAAGCGCCTGTAGGAAATGAAGCTCCTGTTTCTAAAGATCCTGTTGTGAGTTCTCTCTCTATTTTCCTTTGTTGGTCATAGGGCAAATGTCATGGGACGTGGCAGATGCGACTTATAATTTTTCTAGTCTGACTGAAGAGCTATGTAAGAACGAGCTTGAAGGTTTTTGAATAAATGACAAGTACGTAACTTGTTTTTGATAACCTGAAGCTCTGGTTTGCCAAATTCCTAATCTAAATAAAAAACATAAACTTCCATTTTCCTAGTTGTGCATCCAACCTGCACATCACTGCATCGCATAGGACCGAATACTGAAATGCTTCCTTGTTCAGTTCAGTTCTATGGCTATCAAATTTACTCCTATCATTGTGCATGTTTTGGTGTTTTGCATGGGTTGCATATGCTCTATGACTTGGTGACCTTAGGGCATGTTCTCGTCAGCTTATCTTATTTAACTTGTTTGCTTATCTAACTTATTTCTTAACTTTGAGAGCCTTTTAAGTTAAAATCAAGTGCCGAGTGCACTTTGTTTGATTTGTGTTTTAGGGCTCTTATAAAAGTCGACATAGACTGAAGACGAATTAAAAAAATCGAATTATTTTTAAATAAGCAAAGACAAGTAAATGGGCAAATAAGGCCAATAAGTCAAATAAGCTGATGAGTATTTTATTGTATTTTCAGTTGGTTGTGAACGTTGTTGTATTTTTTTTATTGTTGACACTAAGCATAGTTTAAATGTTATTGTATCTATATCAACCCAAAGCATCAGCTCGAAAGCATAATTAAACACCAAAAATTGTCCCAAAGTGTCAACTTGAAAACGTAATTAAACACCAAAAATATTGTTCTTTTTATAATCTTGCCACTTCCTTGGTTGTTTTGTTTAGGTGTCTGGTTCTAATTTTTTGGGCCGGTCAAGTGGATCATCAAGGAGAGCTGCTGTTTCAAGTAGCCGGGATGTGTTGGCAACTGATACTTCTGAGCCTTCACGAGCACGTACGACTGATGCAAGCCCTGGGGCATTTCGTAGGAACTCAGGTCCTCAGAGGAGCTCACCAGTCAATTCTGCTGAGCCAAAGCGTTCATCCTCAGGTCGGCACTCATCTAACATTAAGAACTACGAGTCTGCTCTTAAAGGTATTGAAGGTCTTAATTTTGATGGTGACGAGAGGGTTCAGTATTAGCACTGAAGAAATTCGACATATGCTCCTTCAAAATCATAATCTGGTAATAAGCACGGTGTTTCCTGTTGAGTTTTGGATCAGGAGATGTTTGGAGGAGGATGTGGAGTGCTTTTGCCAGATGATGGCCCTCTGGACACGGTAAATAAGTGGTCAGTCTGAGGTGCGTGAAATTTAGTTCGTAATTAATGTGATGGTTATGTAAATGTCATAAATAGCTCGCTTGTCTGGCGCCTCGTGGGTTCATTAGTATGCTATATTATTTCTATTCCTCCGGGTATACTGTCACCATGTCCAGTTACTGTACCTCGGGAGAGCCAAGTGACATTGGTAAAACTTGTGGAACTTGAGCATGTAGATCTTTTTCATCAGTTCACTGAACAAATTTGTCTGAGAATGTTTCTGACTACTAATGTGCCTTGGTGATGTCATGGATACGAGTCACTCATACATTTGTGTTCTTAAGGATACGGCTCAATGGCCGTATCTTGCAAATTATATTTTCTTCACCCTGTCTCGTTAAATTATGTCTCGTTAAATCAAGAAAATTTGACATTTGAACTCGCATCGGTTGAGAAGCCGTGCCGGTTATTTGGAGAATGTCGAGTTCATCACGATGGTACGACCTTTGATTTCAGGTCTCTTTTGTTTCATGGTTTTGTTTTGTTTGATTTCAGGTCTCTTTGTTTCATGGTTTTGTTTTATTTGATTTCAGGTCTCTTTGATTCGTGTTTTGGTTTTGTTTTGTTTGTTACTTTTGTTTGTTATTTTTGTGTGGACCATTCAGTGCAACCTTTTTTATATATGTATGTTTTTTAGGATTTGTGGGATTTTTAAGATCTTTTAAAATATTAAATAATTTTGTCTTTTCATACTTCTTTTAAAAATCCCTTAACTGTTACTTTATCAAAAACCAAAACAAAGTAAACCGCCATTTAAAAAGCGCCTTTTTTGTCAAAGGGTGATGTAATAAGGCGAAGTGCATTATTTTTGGCTTGGCTGGCTTGGTAGCCTGTTTGGGACTTGTGAGAAAAGAGGCAGTCCTATACACCTGTGGTGAGTCTGGGGATAACCAATGCTATGTCAATTTGTACGCTACTATCATATCATTATTCATAATTTTTCAGTTAATATCTTATTTTCTATCTTATATTTTGATTTATACCCTATTTCTATCTGCTACAGTGTTGTGTATCATAAATAGTCATCAAATGGGGGGATAGCATTGGTTATTTGGTTATGTCTAAGGTACACCATGTCTTTTGTCTCTTCTCCAGGTTTTACAAAATCAGGTCAAGGCTCTGAGCTGCGACCTGCATGGAGGTGGTTAACCGTGGTTAGTTGCAGTTTTAAGCCGATTTTGGTCATGAATTCAAATCTACACCTTGCTAGTTTTTTTCACGGTTAGCCATATTTTTTATGATTAATCTACGATTTTTTACTATTAACCGCTGGTTTTGTAAACCCTGCTCTCCTCTCCCTCAAACGAATGGAAGCTGTCCATGGTGAATCCAAGGTTCCAATGTGTATCATCGCCTCTTCTCTCTCTCTCTCTTCCTCCCATCCTAAATGATGGTAGATGACGCATCGGTAGATGGTGTGCTTTCGAGTTTCGATTGTATGACATGTTGGCTAACGACTAAAAATACGTGGAACACTAGAAATTATGGCGTTGAAATAAACGTCACATTTGTGGCGTCCGAACAAACATTACATTATCTTTGTGAACTGAAATAGATTGCACTATTGTTAATTACCCCCCATCAAATATGCCGTTAAAGCATGAATAATGGGCGTTGATATGCGCGATAGATTTCGAACACCATCTTTTATTCTCATGTGTTTAAACAATCGACTGATGGATATTTAAGCAATGTTGACTTCTCTTTCCATACGTAAACTAACTTCCTCTTAATTTCTCTCAATGTAACTATCATCGCATAACGATAAATCAGTAAATCACTGCGACTAAAAACAAGCGATTGAGACTTAAATCTACTTCCCGTGCCTCATCTCATTGTGAAAAGTTTCGTCTAAATTCTTCTACCCTTCTTAATTCTTGCCATAGACCCGAGGGATCATGTGAAATTCATGCCATTAGTTCTTAAACACAGTAAGATATTATGATTGTCCTCTGAAGAGAGAAGACAAGAACACTGAAAAGGTTACTTCCTTCCGGGTGGCAGGTTCAGCCCATGCAGTCGTCATTGCAAAGCAGGACTAAAACCGTAAACAGTGCGCCGACCTAATTGTAAGCAATTCTTATTTATTGACGAGATGGTTGGGAAAAGAACTCCTGTGGCCACGCTGTTCATCAGTTGTCCAACGTCATTTCTACCACCATTGAAGCAAAGATTCATGCACATCGTACCAAAGAACAAAAAACCCTGTGGGTTCATTTCACCAGGGTTTGGTGGCTATCAGTCAAGGGCTCAAGGCATTATATCGCAATCGCAATGTGAAGTGCCATAAAACGATGGGTGACCCATGGCCGACCACAACGTATGCATCATCAAAAGAGCGGGAAAAAAATCTTCAGAAAGCAATCCACTCTGTTTCACTTCTAATGTGCAAGAGTAAACCAGACTTTGGTACAGCATCTGTTGTGTAAATTTATAAGAATATTGAAGCCCAGTGTAGCATATATAAACAAGGAGGAAAAAATGTTGTATAAATTACAGCCATGTGTGAGGTTGATCACACCGTTACTGTCAAAAGGTAGGTCTTGTACTCGTTCAGCAGATGAAGTAACAACCGAACATAAAGATAACATGAAAGGTCACCAAAAAGGGAAAATAAAAGGAGCACGATAAGTGCAAGCTAGTGCCCAGCTCAGTAACACTACTGCTAAAGGAAGAACAAGAAGAGAACTCCAGGGACGATGTCTCGTCGGCAAATATATGCTATGATTCCTGTGGCGCTTTGCCATAACCCAGCTCAGTCATCTCCCAGCTGGTCCGCGGGGCTACCTCCCGGTGTGAACGAGTGTATTGCTGAACATAGTGAAGAGAATTATTGAAACAATAACAATGGTCACCATCATGTTTTTGTCAACGAGGCTAAGTATTTTAGACTTCAAGAATGAGTATTGAAAGAGGACGATGAGGCCAATTCACCTCCATCTTTGTCAGCAGTTCATCGGCAGTCGGTGCAGAAACAATTATTTGCCTGCAATCAGACTTAATAAAACCTTCAGCCGCACCCTTATCGAATAGTGCAAGCAATGGATCATAGTAGCCGTCAACATTTAGCAACCCAACCTGTAGCAAGTCAATGATCAGTTCCCTTGATTAGTTGCAGCAGACTTGTTTGTCAATTATCACAATTCAATAGTTTATATACTAATACTGACCGGCTTGTCATGAATTCCAAGTTGTGACCATGTTATCATCTCTAAAAGCTCCTCCATTGTTCCATACCCTCCTGGTGTCCAGAAGAAAGTTATCATGTAAGCTTGTTGGATTGAAATATTAGCACGTTCTTGTCAGGTAAGCATGCTGGATTGAAACATTAGACTGAAAAAAAATGTTAGAGAAGAACATGCAGAACTGTGCATACCAGGAAGAGCAATGAATGCATCAGATTGGCGTGCCATCTCAGCTTTCCTCTCATGCATGTCCGATACAACCTTGACTTCTCCAACACTCGCACCTGATATCTGTAAGAGAAGTATTGGTGGGTAAAATAGTAGAATAACATAGGCCACAGTCTCAGAACCAAATTATCACATTGCTATTTGTCTACTATACAAGTACTCAAAGATCAGATATGTGCAAACAGTAAATTTTCATATCAGGATATATGTACAGCAATACAATTCAGCCTCACTTGATAGTTTGATACAGGTGCCTTGAAAAAGTGATACTGTTTGTGCCTGCCTTGTTTTAACTCCATATGCTCAGTTTTGAACTATGGTGAACAACCATTCAAAACCTATCCTCAGCCGTGGAGAGATCTTACAATCTAATTACCTACTGCTCCGACTTTTTTTTGTCCAACTTGTGATGTCCTTTTGGCAAGTTAGAAATGGCAAGCTTTATAAATTCCAAGTTCTACCGTGCAAAAGTATAATAAATGGATAGTTAGTTTCACAGAATGCCTATTTCACCCCCTAAATTCTAGTCCTAATTCCCAGATGATCACCTATTTCTAACCCCACAAGCAATGTTGGTCAACCTGAACCAGCAGACCACAGGAATCAAATGGTGAGTGGGTGACCACTATGATAGCACTATATATAGTGGCTACATACTTGGAAAAAAATCTCATGACACGGACAGATGGGGCCAAATACAAGAATGCAGGGCAGATGACCTACCTGTCAGCAAGTGTTCCAAAATTCCATAACAAAGATTTTTCTAAATAGAGATTCTGTTCTTCGCTGCGTAATAGATCCTTCTCTCTAATGACCCAATCAGGTGATAGATTATACGCTTAACTTTAGAGATAGCAATCACGTAGCAATCAGTATTTTCTGCAGACACAAAGAGGAAGAGAGCCGAGAAAGAAATTGCTACAGACCTCAAGGGGCATGAGTGCTCTCGGAATTACCCTGCAAAAGAATCAAATATAGCAGCCACAAATTTAGAAAGCTCGCAGATTGAAGCTTGGATTGCACTACAGAACTAAAGAACTGCATAAAGGCAGAGTTTTTTTTTTCCTAGTGTGGCGGTTAGCTACCCGAGGACACGGCAGCCGCCATCAAGAACCGTCCGCGCGATCAGGCCCATCAGCCCGATGCTACCGCCGCCGTAGACCAAATCGATCCCCCTCGTCACCTGCAAAACGGGAGGCCACGAAACCCCAGCATGAACGCGAGAGCAAGGAACCAAGAACCCAGCACACGGGCAGCGCGGCGCCGCGCGCCAAGATTGAATTGCGGCGCGGCCGCGGAAGCCCCCGCGCGAAACCTTGGCATTGGGGGGCAGCATTACCAGCCCGCTGCCGAGCTCGAGCGCGGCGTCGGCGAACACCGCGCGGTGGCCAGCGTTGCTGCCGCAGAAGACGCAGATCCTGCCGAACCTGCTCGGCGGCGGGGCCCCGGCGCTGTCGCCCATGGCTGGCTCTCCCTCGGGATCGGGGACGGGGAAGGGAAGGCGGAAGGCAGAAAGCTCGCGGAGGAAGAAGAAGACGAGGAGGAGGGGGTGCCCCGTGCCCGTGTTCGGTTCTCCTCTCGCCCCGATGTGCTATCTCTTGTACCTTCGGCCTTCGGGAGCTTCAAACGGAGGCGGCATTTTAAGGTTTCTGCTGCAATCGTCCAATCTTTTATGCCCTAATTAATTCGCTGGGTCAAATGGCCCAACTTGCACCATGTCAGGCAGCTTTTTTTTGCAGTATGGTCCTTCCAGTGCACACCGTATCATAACATGGTCCTGTTGCCGGTGAAAATTCTGGGGGGATTCTAATAGCTACCGGATCTTCTTCAATGGGAAAAAAGTGACCTGCTCGATTAAAGTTCAGTGCTCTGCGCCATGATGTTGTAGCTACACAGCGTTGTGCTATGCGTAAAGTTGCTATAGGAGCACTCAAGGTGCAGTACACTACGGTGCAAATGCTAAAAAATAATCAATTACAGTATGTTTTTATGGATGCGTTTTCTAAACAAAATATTTATTTAAATTATTTGGTTGTATTTTTAATACTTTGATTTTCTCACATCATTTTTCATTAATGCTAAAGTTATAAAGTGGAACATTCTCGAATCTAACTTTTATTTCGACTTTTCTAACCAACCACGAAAGACGTTTACATTTCTGTTTCAACATAATTCCAGCATGGAAATACTATTGGCACTCGATCGACACTACCGATAGGCATATACAATGCTTTTTTTACGCTTATATCGGCACAGAACTGATAATTCTTACGTGTATTACACTTAGAGCATCTCCAGCAGTCAATGTAAAATATTGTAGCTCTGACATTTTTACAACACAATTTTGTCTACCGAAAGAAAGAAACTTTAATCGTAGAGTGCAGTGTAAAGTGTAAAAAAGAAATTAAGAGTGGAATAGTGTTTCAGAGAGGAAAAAAAAACTGGAGTGTTAACCGGAGACGCTTCTATCCTCACTTTGCTTGCATCAGTTTGCGTAGCGGCGAGTCAGCAACGAGCCCGGTCAGAAGAGATGACCGAGGGGCAGTTCGTTGATCGCACCGGGTTTCTTAGCAGAATCGCTGGTTGCCGCGAAGCTCCTCGCTACAGCAACAACCCCCGAGGCCCCGACCCCGTGTTTCTCAATCCCTATTCATCTTGATCGGTCCCCGGCAAAGCGACAGTGACGCTCCATCATAAATTTGTTTTTTCTTTTTCAGTGCAATGAGATATCACAGAGACGGATCGGAGGAGTGGATGCGGGCTGCACTCACTTTTATCCGTGGTCCACTCGAGGTCTGGCCAGAGTTATACAAAAGCCGACATGGAGATGATAATTGAGGATCAATGGGTGTAGCGAAGCAATTTTCATTAAAAAAAATTGTGGGAAAACAGTAAAACAAAATACTGACGAAGTCTCCTTACTTAAATTTTAATTTCTTATTAAAAAATCAATCAATTTTAAACCGACAACCAATCAAACATGCCCTAATAAGAAAAAACGACTGCAATCGAGATAAAACCGATTTCGACCATGGCACCTCATCCCTCTCCAAAACCAAAGCTATTGTCCTCCTCATCCACCGCCTACTCCTCATTCTCTCCCTCTTGTATGAGACAACAATAATGGTAATATAGACAAATGTGCGTGGCAATCTGGCATGAGACAGTGATGGCGCATTTGAGAGCAAGTGAGTGCATCTAGAAGATAGGAGGTAGCAGTTCACCTTCTATTTGATGAATTGTTATACAAGAACGAGCTAATAAGGTCATTACTCATAAACTGCATAAATTATTTCTAAACAATTCTATGACAAATTCTTTGAACACACAAATACTACTTTCAGGGTTTTTGTTAAATTTGAATTTTGGTCGCAGTAGACTGAGTTCATACACCTAAAAACTGATTGGTTTTTATCAGCGACCGCGCAAGGCCCTAGTTCTAGCCCATGGTCTTCTAATAGCGCAATATACACATGGATCACATTAGTTTGAATAGCCTAGTGGAAAGAAATGGTGCATGTAATTACCATGTTTCATGTTTAAAACACACAAAATTCTTACCCCTTTTTTACATGTTAGTTACCTACTCACAGCAATTTTAAAACTTTGATATATTTTAGCACTAGTGTTTTTAAATCTCTATTTAAAAACTTTTTTATATTTTTGCACCGTGGCCTCAAAATTGTAAGACTAGCTCTAGTTTTTGTAGTTTTGTGAGCCCTAGCCCTATGGTCCTAATTAGACATGTAGGGGGGAGTTACCTAGAAAGATCACATATTCATTTTATCTGTTTACTCACAAGATTTCACAAAAGGGGGAAATAATTTTGGGAAAAAACATAATTCAATTTTATAATCAGTGGTGGATCAAACGTGAAATTTGCTCTATTTTACCGAAATCCTAAGCAAAATCGTCGAAAATCACCTGTGTGCTCAAGCATCGGATACGTGGAAAAAATATTCGAAATTTCCGAGCAAGATCTTCGAAAATTTGTTTTCTAGTTTTAATCTGAATTCTGGAGCAGTATAAGGTTCGGAAATAATGATTTCGGGCCGGCTTGGAAGTGAAAACCTCGCTGAAAATGGCAAGCTACAAGTGTTTGGCACGACGGTCCAGAGAAACCGCGACTCGCGAACCCGCTCCGCCGGCGCGACGCCCGGAAACGGCACATTCTGGGAAGGAAAAATTCCTCCTCAATCATGGGGTTGCTCCGCTTTGTTTACCACGCCTCCAATAGGTTAATAGTGTCATTAGGGGGCACTGCTGCCGCGTTGTTTAGTCTCTAAGGCACTAATCGCTTTGTTTAGTGGCGTAGCGGATCATGCGACGGTGGGAAGATGCTGGGCAGACATGGCGCGGCGCGCACATCTTCCAAATCGGATACCACACTGGGATCCGATTGGGATACCACGACTCCCAGATAGAGTATTCTAAGTAGTACTCCCTCCGTTCTTCTTTGTTTGACGTCTCTGACTTTTGAGCACGCCTTTGATCATTCATGTTATTAAAAAAAATTTAAAGATTATTTATTTTGTTATGATTTGTTTTATCAGTAAAGTTACTTTGAATATGAGTTATTTTTTTGCATGTTTGAACTAAATTTTTGAATAAGATGAATGGTCAAATGCGTGTGCAAAAGTCAAATGCGTAAAACAAAAAACGGAGTTAGTATTTAGTACTGTATTAATCTCGAAGGATTCTGCAGTGGATCGGAGGCAGGTGTGCGGTGTCAAGAGAGTCGGCCGACATCAGGTTACCTGCAAACAAGGGCTGCTATTGATTGATCCACCGCATACATATATTTTTGTGCGACTTGCTTCTCCTAGTCTCCTGCAAGGCAAGCGCAGAAAGTAGTGTTTTGGACTGCACTAGCTAATCCTTTGTTTAAGGATGACAGCATTGTTTATGGCAAATAGTAGCAGATTGTTTATCTTGGTAACGTGTATGATCAGGCCGGTAGCAGCTTTCGTGTGTGCTTCTTACACATGTACAGTTGGGAGTAACCTATCTTCTGTCGCAAATTCTCTATTATTGTCCGAGTACATACCAGATGTGCTTGACAAATTGGTAACTAATAAATTCTACCCCAAAAAAAAAACTCTCTAGATTTCTTCCTGTGTCCCAACTCCCAAGTCACAGCATGCCAGACTGCTGAGATTGGCCGGCTTTTGACATGTGTAATGAAAATGCAGTTAATCAAATCAGAAGGTCAAGGAAGAACATCAGGAATGTAGCATGAAATCAAGAATTGACAACTAGGACTGGGACAAATACCAAATAGACTGTTTACAAAACAAACAGGCAAAAGAACCACACGAGTTTTGTTTTCCAGTATTATCGGTCCATTGCTGGTAATCGAACAGAACCAGCAATCACTATCACATAACAGTGAGATTTTAAGATGCAGCAGGCAGACAACATCAGTTCAACCATTGGCTAGTTTCGCATTTGTAAATCATAAATATAAATTTTATAAAAAGCAATGAGGCATTGAGCTCAGGGCATACATATTACATACAGGTAAAACTTCAAGGTCAATAAAATATTTGAAGGGAATAAATAAGGCTCGAGTCCTAAAACAATGAACTGGATTTATCAGCATTCTCCTTGCCCAAACTTCTTCCAGTCCCTCGACCTTTCAGAGTCAAACTGTTTAACCTCTTTGAAGTTACTGAAACCTCCGAGCAAGCAGTGCTCTGAACATCTATTGAAGAGAATGCCGCCCTGTCCTTACGGTGCAAATCACCAGATCTTTGTCTCTGAAGTGGTGGCTTGTGAGTGCTACAAGAACCAGTCAGCCTTGCTTTGGCTGATTTGGTCAAGTTCATGTAGCTCGGTCCATCACCCCGACCACAATCCGATGTTCGTTCGGATGTTAGGAAGCTGGTGCCATACACTGGGGTAACCGAAGATGTTGACGGAGAGCTCTCATCACACACTACAGAAGAGGAGGCTGAGATTATGGTAGGAGGCTTTGCAGCCACCCTAGCTGTAACATTGTTTCTTCTGATCTTGACCGAGCTTACATCAGAAAGTTTTGAGCTGGCTACGTTTATTTCCTCAACACTCTCTGAACAACGTGAAACAGTGGAGTGTTCGGTGTGGGTTTGCTCCATTAGACGACTCTCCCAAGGTTTCGTTGCCATCCACCCTTCCAAATAGCTCCAGCTATTGCTCCTGTTAGCCCCATGATTCTTAAGAGAGACAACAGGAGAGCTCGGTCTTCCACGGTGGTTTGAACTCCGGGACTAACACAAATACCAACATCATGTTAGCAAAAATAAAAAAAATAGTTCTCTGCCCAGATTATTGATGCAAGATGTACCTGGTGAGAAAGGGCATAAGCAATTGCTCTTTCCCTCTTAACTGCACCCTCATGCCTCATGTGAATCTTTGATCTCACGTCATCCGCAGTGCCTTGACTATCACACCATCCTGCCTGAAATGTGAACAATGCCATCCAAACATGCGTTGGGTAATCTGGTGAAACCGAAGTCGATGAACGACAAACTTGACTTGGCTAGAATAATAAGTTGCAAAGAGCATTATTGGTAGCATGACCCTAAGAAAACATACCTAACAATGCCACTGCCATGGTTCATTCAGAATTTCAGACACACAGTCAAAGACTAATGGTCTAATACGATCTCACATCATTACTTAAACAAAAAAAAGGAGCTAAATGTCGGCATCAATCCTCGTCATGCATGATTAGATCATCCAACTGCTGCAAGTCTCTAATCTCACACGAGTAGAAGTAACTCATCAGTCATTACATCAGCTGATTGACATACCAAAATTTACTGCTGCAAGTCGCCATCAAGTGCATTCAAAATAAGGTTCTTTATTTGCACCGTAACATACGGTAATGCATATTGTACATAGCAATCCTAGAGTACAAAGCAAAATTCGTAAAATTTATCTAGAGTACAAAGCAATCTTTCATTTTTGCAAAATTTGCTAATCAGGGGAACGCATGGCACTCGGCAAGAAGGTTATGAAGTTATGATTTACGAACTACTGGTACGTAGCAAGTGCAGTAGTGCAGTATATACCTCTGCTTCCCTGATTGGATCCTGTCGGCTGGTGCGATCGTCGAGCATGTCCTGCGCGTCGCGGCCATCCGCTGACACCCGCGTGCGCCGGTCCCGCGCCCGCTCTTGCACCCGGACGAGCGCGTGCATGCACTTGAGCGTCACGGCCACCTGCTTGCGCACGCGGCGACCGCGCACCAGCGCCTGCAGCCGCACGATCCCTCGCAGCGCCCTCAGCGCCCTCCTCGCCTGCGCAAGACACCGAGACGAAACGCTCGCAATTCGCAAAGCTGGCATTTGTACCAAGGGTTGAGCAGCGGCGCGGGAGAGACGGCGGCGGGCCGGCGGCGTACCAG
The DNA here is from genome assembly GCA_005191435.1 of Raddia distichophylla. NCBI lineage: Eukaryota > Viridiplantae > Streptophyta > Magnoliopsida > Poales > Poaceae > Raddia > Raddia distichophylla. The sequence goes on from SPJY01000102.1 coordinate 3,321,146, forward strand.
GAAGGCGCGGAAGGCGGTTTGGATGCGCACGGCGGCCCACTCCTGCCTGATGAGGCGGAAATCCCTAGGCGGCGCGCGGACAACGGCCGCGACGACCGAGCTGAGCGCGTCGGCGGCGGAGGACGACGTCTCAGACACCTCGGAAGCAGACGCGTTCCCCGCCGCGGAACCGCTCTGCCCGCCGGAAGAGCTCCGCCACAGCCTGCTCCACTTCCGCGCCTTCCCCCGGCGCGGCTTCTCCTTCTCCGCCGCCGGCTTCAGCCCCAGCAGCGCCCTGGTCCACTTCCCTGACGCCCCCATCGACGCCGCAGCCAAACCCCACTTTCCTCAAGCGGATAGCCCGAGACGAGCCCCTCTCTCTCTCTGTCTCTCTGAAACTGAAGAGCGAGCACGAGCGCGAGCACGAGCACGACGACTGCACGAGAGGCTTCATTTGTTGGCCGTTGCGCGGCTCGGTCGCGAGCTACGAGGCCACAAGCCGTTTGGCCTCGGTGCCAGTTCAAATTTTGAAACGGTAGACGTGCGAGAAGCCGGGAAAAGGGCCCGACCGGGCGCCAGGGGCCCACCGCCCGTTGGTCTCAGGACGCTGGCGTGTGGTCCCGTGCTACGGAGGGTTAATAAGCTTTGCCACGGCCTACCACCACGTCGCTGGGCCCTTGGGCCGAGTAGTACGTTAGCACGTAGCAGCGGAAAAGGTGCGGCAATTGCGGCTGGCGCCGTCACGCGCTGGCCCTTTTGCTGGCGTTGGGCTTCGGGAAAGTGGGCTGTCTCCTCCTCCGGGGGTCGCCGGGAGGCGCTGCCATGTGGGGTCGCCAAGTGGCTACGCTGGAGAATGGAGAGATGCTTGTCGGGATCGTGGAACGTTGGTGAACGTCCGGCTGGGGATTTTGAACTCGTGGCGGCTGGCTGCTAATAACTTGTACCGTCGGCGTTGTACGAGATGAGGTGGCCCAGTGCATCGTCGGAACTCTGGTACCGAACCGGTGCTCCTGCGCTCTGCGGTCCCGCCCTCCTCGCGTGCGCGTTCCCGCGCTCCACATAGAAGAGTTAGGCGGCTGGCCTATGAATGTCAAATTGTCAAGCCATGGATGTCCTGCAAACCACACCATCTTGAGCCTGAGCAATGTACTCCGAATCGATCCATTGCATGAGCGCAACTGGAGTCTTCTTATTAATAATCACATATTCGTAATAATCTTGCTGAAAAAAGTTTCAAAAACGAGAATTAGTGAACTCCTTGTTGTAGTTTGTAGGGTTCTTGACTCACTTTGTTAAAACATCTTCAATTTTCACTTTGTAGTTGACAGCACGTCAAGAGTGTGCTAGACGAGCGGTCGGTATTTTCGAGCTAAAAGACCCTCTCACTTCAACTTCGTGTGCCTCAGCAGTTTTTGGTTCTTCTTCCATCTCCTCGTCTTGAACGGGAGGAAGTGCATTGCTCATGGAAGATGCTAGCCTCTTCCTAGCCACGACTCTATTGCCCTCTTTGGTTCGCGGTTCGATTGGTTTTGGTTTGGTTAAGTAAAAAAATTAAAAGCTTTCAAAAAGAGGTAAAAAATAAAAAATAATTTAAAGATCTGTAAATAAAATCTTATGATGTCTTCAAAAATTAATTACAAAATGTTACGCCAAATACTATGTATCCTCAAGCCTTTTTCCTTCTTTCATAAAACTTGGATGAAGATGACCAAGCTTGGAGGTGGAGGGCTAGGGTTAGGGATGGTTGCAGGAAGTGTGTCGATGTTGTGAAATACAACTGTGCTTGGATGATGGAGGCGATGTTGAGGATACATAGCAAAAGATGGGCTTGGTGTCGTTGTGGTCAAGACGGTGAAGGCGAATGCACCGGGGGATACCGCTGGATGAGAGCATCTTCAAGGTGGTCTGCCCTTCTAAGGCACATTGGCGTAATTATTTAATTTGTTCACAGGATATGTTCTATAGTTTAGAGAAGCTTTGGTGTGGCAATAGAGCATCTCCAATAATAATGGTAAATAATCAATACCAAAAGCTACTTCCTAAATATTTAGGACTGTAACCAATTATATGCACTGATATTGCTCTTAGTGCATCTCCGAAATGATATAGTGGGTAGCTATTTGGGTGCATATCTCTATATTTTGAGATTTTCTAAAAAGCAATAACTTCAATGAGAGTATTTTACCCCCTGAAAAGTTATATAATTATTTGAGGTTTTTCAAAAGAAATAACTCCAACAATAATAGTTATACCTTAAAAATATATTTGAAAACTTAAAACTTTTTTAGCAAGACATTTTTTAGTAATAGGCACTCTTGTTTGAGTTAATATTTTTCAGAATATCTCAATAGAGATAGGCACACATACAATTAGAGTTTTACATTTTTAGAAACCGGCTACTTTGCAGTGAGAAAGTTAAGCCGCCAGCCACTAGTCACCAGACGCCATTACAAATTTTTAATAGTAGAAATAAATCACTAAGAAATATTATCGTTTCATTAAGGGTAAATTGCATCCATGTCACCGTGGAGTTGCTAATGTCATAGAAATACACTGCAATGTCAAAAATTGCTCTTATCTCATTGCTGACATGCCATTACAAAGTTGAATACCTGGCAAATAGGTCATTTATGCCCTGCTTGTCCGCTTTAAATTTACATCTTATATGTCATTGCCTTCTTCTTACTCTCTTCATCCATCCTCTTCTTCGATGGCCACCTCTCCTTTGTGTCCCGCCAAGTGAGCTTAGATCTAGCATTGCCCGAGCTCTCATTCTCTCATGCCGACGAAACCCAAGTTCCTCCTTCCTAACTCCGATAGTCTTTCCTTCCTTTTCTCCTACCTTGAGCTCTAGATTCAACGCCCCATCCTCAATCTCTCATATCTAGGGAGATTCCCAAGCTATCTCTTCTCTCCCCCTCTTATACTCCCTCTTCCTCTTGGTTGTGGCTGAGTATCCAATGTTGAGTATATATGCAATGACAACCCAGTGGCTGAGGATGCGAGGTAGCATGACGAGGATTGTCATTCATTAGTGGTGGAACCATTATGGTAGTAGCAAAGTGAGAGAGAAAAGGAGTGCACACACGCTTTAGCTAGAGACAGTGTGCAAGACAGTGCAAGCGAGCTAGTGGTAGGTCTTGTTGGTCGAGTGGAAGAGGAGGCTTGAGAGGGATGGGCAAGGGACGCCCTGGTGCAAGCTCGAGATGGAGGAGGAGGTAAGGTGAGAGTTGCTTGTGGCGGTCAGAGGTCATATGCGGAGAAGAGAGATGCTATTCGAGGTGACATTTCCTCCAACACAGACCATCGGATTTCTTTGTTGGGGTGCTTGTTGGGTTGTCACTGGTGAGGAGAGAAGATCGGTCTGCGCTGGGGGATGTTCAGAAGTAGTTGTAGATTAGGTTTTCTAGGAGTTACACTAATAAAGGTATTGGTAAAGTTTGACAAAAACGACTGATCTAAAGGCAACAACAGAGCCGATTTATTGTTGTCTCTATCCTTGATGATCGTCCGTGATCCTTCTGGCTCCACAACGTCTTTCTTTGATCAGTGTAGATGTCAATAGAAGGCCTCGGTGGCATATCCATGGTGGTCGGTGCTAGTGTGCCCTATTAACCTCGTTCCGAGAGGTACAAAGAAGACCCACTATCTTACAATGTACAGATTCATGTGGAGGAATATCAAGTTGGTGCCTTGGGTGTTTTTTACAACGACAAGCTTAGGAAGACAATGATTAGCTTCAGTATGTTGTCTTCATGCTTCCCATCTTTTTCCCTCCTCCATGATTGCACATCTCCACGTCATGGTTGCCACCAACATTTATGTGTCCCTTTGCACTAGTGAGCTAGCTCCTTCCATGCCACCACCTTCTAAACTGAATCCAACTAGTCCGAGTTGGATAGTGGCAATCAACATGCTAGGCCACCTTCCCTCTCTTCGGATCTGGCTGCCTTGAACACTGCCACGACCTTCTTGACTAGATTCATCTAAAGTTGGTTTATACAACAAATGAAAACATTAAAAAATTATACTCTTTCGAGCTTCCGATGTGATGACCCCATGTAAGTGGGCGTTTTCCGGTGAATCTCCGGGTGATATTGTTTAGGATATAATAGCAAGGCTAATTTTAATTTAATGCAATCTCAAAATATATTTCATGTCTACACCCATCTTACCACGCCTCCAACTGCTCCGAGGCCAGCGACTATAATGTTGACGATTGTGATTGGTTGTCGTTCCTGTTAAAGGTACAAGGGTGAGAGAAGGGAGGAGCAGAGCAGTTGGGCGGATGGTCTTTGACAAGGCAGCGAGCAATGTGGTGTGTCATTTGAGCATCTTGAGAAGTAATGCGGGGGAGAGAGTATATGAGAGAGAAGAGAAAGACGTAGAATGACATACGTGATATATATTTTGATAAATCCAAAAAAAGCGAAGATGTCATTTTTTTTATAATGGCACGTTGCTAATCATAAATCTATAGTGTATGTTCTTAGACTATCATGTTTTTAACGATAAACATGTGTACACATGAGTCTAGTCAGCCCTTCATTAATCTTTTGGGGACGGCTTTCAATTTTTAAATATGAATTCAATTCTTAAAATTGAAACACTGCCGTGCTTATTATACTACTCCCTCCGTCCTGAAATATAAGTATTCGAAGCATTCAAATTTTGTCCTGAAATATATGTATTTCTAGCATTTAAGTTTTCCCTCCAACCATCATTCATTCAAATTTCTTCCCATCTTACCCTCAACCACTTTCCCACTCACCACATACCATCATTCATTTAGGGGCATTATAGTATTTTACCCTTCTCTCTAATCTCTCCTTTGAATGCTAGGAGTACTTATATTTCAGGACGGAGGGAGTAGTATACAGGAGGGGCGCGAAGATGCTCCCGCATATTACTCGTCGCCTCGTAGGCCACCGCTCCGCCCTAGACAGCTCGTCGTTATTTCTTATTCTTAATTATCTTGCAGAAAAAGAAAGAAAAGAGGAAACGTGTAATCAACTCCGTTCTGGTCTTCTCCGCGGTCAAATTCGGCGGCGGCGGAGGCCGGAGGGCTGAACGGGCCGCGGCGTGCGTGCCCCATCCGGTGGGATCCTTCGGGCTCCCGCCCAGGTGGAGATTCAGCGAGCGGGGGTTGCTTGATTTGGATGAGAGGAGCTCGCCCGCGGCATGGGCACCCCCTCGCAGGGTTCCGCGGCCGTGACGGCCGGGGTCGACCTCAGCGCGCTCGACCTGATGCCCATCTTTGCCAAGGAGATGATCGCTGGGGGCGTCGCTGGCGCCTTCTCCAAGACCGCCATTGCGCCGCTCGAGCGCGTAAAGATATTGCTGCAGGTTCGTCCGCCCCTAGTGCATTCAGTAATCAGTACAACAGAGTCGAATTGTAGCATCGTTGCGCGGGCTCATCGTTCGAAAGATAAATCCCTTGGGATTAGAGTTATGTTTGCGGAGATTAACTAGTAATTTGATTCTGGAATTGTCGGGCCTAAGAGCCTTTAGGCATATTTGCATGAGAATGCCAACGTCAAAATTGTTAACAGAAAGGTGATTTTAAATCCAATGCTATCACTATTTTAATGTCGAGAAGGATATGCATATCGATCTCATGCGATGCAAAAGGAAGGTAGTGATGTGTATGCACACATTCTTGCAGTTGTAAAAGATGCCAACGCGTGAACATCTGTGCTACTTCAGTGAAATTGATGCCACAAAGTTCACTGAAGAATTGCAGCAAAAAAGGCTAACATAGATGAATACAGTATTTTGATTCTCGAATATCGTCCATAGTTATGCTTCGTTCTATTAGAGAGAACATACCTTCTCCCATTCTGCACATTTGGAGGTCACTCTACACTGCATTTTAGGGAATCATAGATATGAAAATTACAAAGGTCCAATTCCAGAAGATTGAGAAGTTCTGCTTCTATTGCCTTTATAGATGCAAGATGTTAAAATAATTACCTGCTCTTGATTTGTTTTGCATGTCTAGTTTGCATATGATATTATGATGTTATTTTGACATTAGTACATCTTGTTGCTAATTCAAATAAATTTCTAAATGTTTTTTTGATGGTTAACAGATGCTTAAATTTCTAATTTTCCTTTAACAGACTAGAACAAATGAGTTCATATCTCTTGGAATTATCAGATCCTTGAAGAAATTGAGGCGACATGATGGAGTATTGGGCTTTTACAAGTATATAGCATTTCAACTAATTTACAATATTTGGACGCAGCCATTATGTAACATTTTTCACAAACCAAGTCTTTGTGCTACTTTCAGGGGAAATGGCGCCAGTGTGTTAAGAATTGTTCCCTATGCTGCATTACATTATATGGCGTATGAGCGGTACAGGTGTTGGATCTTGAATAACTACCCCTCACTTGGGACAGGACCCTTCATAGATCTTTTAGCTGGTTCGGCCTCAGGGGGGACTGCAGTGTTGTGTACTTATCCATTGGATTTGGCTAGGACTAAGCTTGCATTCCAGGTATTTTTATTGTACATCCGTAATGCCTTCTTTGAGTCTTTGACCATCTCCTCAGCTTGATTATTTTTTATTTTTAGGTATTTGTGTCGAATATGTGTACAAGTAGATTATATGGGCTCTGTGTTGTAATAGGCAGGGTTGGATTAGTGTTAGAGTCGGACTCTATCCAGGCCACCACTATATAAAGGTAGGTAGCCCTGGTGTAATCAAGACAACGACTTCATAATAGTAGCATAGGCAAGAGGTGGCCTGCGGCCGGCATGTGGCCATGACCTGGTTAGCCGGTGTGCTGCGGTATTATGGATTGAGGAGGAGCGCCCATAATCAGAGCCCCGCAGATGTAGACGAAAGCTGAACTGCGTTACCAAGCATCGTGTCTTCTGGTGTCGTTCATGATCTTGCATTAGCGTAATATCCTAACATTTACCATGCTAGGCTATTGTTAGCTTTTGCACCTGCACATTTGCACTTACATTGCAGAGCACAATTGTAGTATATTATTCAGTTTGTAGTATATTGTTCAGTATTGATTTGGTTCACTAGGGTAAGCAATAAATTGAACAGTTAACAAAGCTGTAACAGTTTTACTATTTGTTCCCCTTTTGCTATTAGTATTGAGCTGTAGCATTCCCTTTGTTTACGTGCATCACACAGACATGCTATAGTATGTGTGCAATCAAACTTATCTAACTTGGAGCTCTTGAGAATATGGGGTATTGGGGTTTCCTCGTATATTTTTATTCTTCTCTATTTTCAAGTGGTGCTGGTCCCAATTTCAATGAATACCTCTTATGTTGTTTGTATTGCATGATCTTGCATTGGTATCAAGTGGTATCAGACCTTGGTTGGCGAGGTTGGCCATGCGAAAGATCTAGGGGGAGACATGAGGTTTATGCATACACGGGCGCTGCGGAAAACGCCCTATCGGCGCAAGGTGGAGCATGGCGGCGATCAATGATTCGATCGGTGGTGTCGGACATTTCAGGCAGAAGGCTCGAACCGTTCGATGGACTACCGTTGGCAGGGATCTACCAAGAACAGGTGATCGGAGGCCAACAAAGTAGCCGGCGAGATCGGCAGGTGACGGCGACGACCTCGGCGTTCGCGATTAAACCGGCAAGCGCGGATAGATGCAGGATAGATCGGAACAGCGGGAGCAGTGATGCGACCGGATGTTGCACAGGAGGCGCTGCATCACGACACTGAGGGCGAAGCTGTGTCGTGGATACAGATGGCCAGGGTGCGGCATGTTTTGCTATGCACGGACGTGGTGCACGGTGGCGGGCTGGGAAGCCTGCTCGAGGACTCAAAGATTGGATCTAGAGGTATAGATTCAAGGGGAGTCAAACAAATATCCAAAGAAGGAAGCAACTAGAGGCCGGGTACAAGGTTCGCGTAAAACGCTGGAACAACTTCAAGGTGGAGAGACCATATTCTTCAAGATAAAGTTTGTTAGGTATTTATGTCGAATATGTGTACAAGTAGATTACATGGACTCTGTGTTGTAATAGGTAGGGTTGGATTAGTGTTAGAGTCGGACTCTATCCAGGCCACCACTATATAAAGGTAGGTAGCCCTGGTGTAATCAAGACAACGACTTCATAATAGTAGCATAGGCAAGAGGTGGCCTGCGGCCGGCATGTGGCCATGACCTGGTTAGCCGGTGTGCTGCGGTATTATGGATTGAGGAGGAGCGCCCATAATCAGAGCCCCGCAGATGTAGACGAAAGCTGAACTGCGTTACCAAGCATCGTGTCTTCTGGTGTCGTTCATGATCTTGCATTAGCGTAATATCCTAACATTTACCATGCTAGGCTATTGTTAGCTTTTGCACCTGCACATTTGCACTTACATTGCAGAGCACAATTGTAGTATATTATTCAGTTTGTAGTATATTGTTCAGTATTGATTTGGTTCACTAGGGTAAGCAATAAATTGAACAGTTAACAAAGCTGTAACAGTTTTACTATTTGTCCCCTTTTGCTATTAGTATTGAGCTGTAGCATTCCCTTTGTTTACGTGCATCACACAGACATGCTATAGTATGTGTGCAATCAAACTTATCTAACTTGGAGCTCTTGAGAACAAGTATGGGGTTTCCTCGTATATTTTTATTCTTCTCTATTTTCAAGTGGTGCTGGTCCCAATTTCAATGAATACTCCATCTGTTTTTATTTGTTAGGCGTGTTTTAATTAGTATTAGTACAGATTTGTAAGGCGCACACATCTTCCAAAGCATTTTCTTTGCCAAGCTTCCCGTCGTACCCTTTGCAGCAACCATGCTCGTATATTTTTATTCTTCTCTATTTTCAAGTGGTGCTGGTCCCAATTTCAATGAATACCTCTTATGTTGTTTGTATTGCATGTCAGCATGCTTTTGCTTGACATTACGGTGTTCTAACTTGTTTGGTTTTGCTTGAAGGTCAATACTTCAGACCAACTCAGTAGTAGTTTGAAAAGGATGAGTGCCCAACCAACATATGGAGGGATAAAGGATGTTTTTAGAGGTGTTTATTCAGAAGGTGGAGCGCGAGCTCTGTATCGTGGAGTAGGTATGGATATTCCCTTCATATCACTGATGCTTAATCGAGCATTATAAGAATCTCTAGTGAGCTGTAAACTTGCTGCAAGCTGTATGTATTTGTATGCTCTCATATCTTGGATCATTTCAATACTTTTGCTACTGTAGTAGTTACATTGTTTAGCCCGCCATCTTTTTTGCATCCAGGTCCAACACTTATGGGGATACTTCCATATGCTGGTCTAAAATTCTATATATATGAAGGACTGAAGGCACACCTACCTGAAGATTACAAAAATTCTGTCACATTGAAATTGTCCTGTGCTGCTGCAGCTGGTCTGTTTGGGCAGACTCTAATTTACCCGTTAGATGTTGTCAGGAGACAGATGCAGGTACTTCATTTATTTCGTATAGCACTAATTTTTTAGAGATCCTTGTTAATTTTCTCAATAACTATGCTTCTCGATTATTTATCATATTTGTATTTGCTTCCCTTTTATAGGTTCAGAGTCAGCAACATAATGATCACTTCGGTGGCCCACAAATAAGGGGTACATTTCAGGGGCTTAAGATCATCAAGCAAACACAAGGATGGCGACAATTGTTTGCTGGCTTGAGCCTCAATTACATCAAGGTAGTTCTTCCAATAATACTTGTCAATTGTCGTATATGATTCAGATGTACATTTATAGGAGCACATTTAGTTTCTTAATATATTTAACAATATTTTATCACATTTTCTTTTGCAACCAACCCATTCGATAATTGCGTGGTAGTCTCAAAAGTATTAGGAAAACTTGTCTCCTGTTGTGAGTCTGGAAGACTGGAACTGTGCACCCTTAACTTATGCAGTATGCATGGCTTTCTTGTGCTTGCTTTGCCTATGAAAATGTAGATTTTTTTTAAAAAAATTGAAAACTTTGACAAGGTGCCGGCTATATTCGGGTGAGTGATAAATTACAGTCTGTTAGAAAATTACAAAATGAACCATGTAGCCACTAGTAACTGTAGCTGTTGATTGGCTGGTGTTCAATATACCTGCTATGTGGTCATTCTTGTGAGCGATATGTGCCATTTGGATTATTTGGAATTGAGAAGTTTCACATTTTGCATTTATCACTTGGTGTCTCATTGATGTGGATATCTTTGTTCTTTAAATTATATAATAGAGTTGTTGGGGACAGTTAATTTAGTGGGGGAGGTGCCTTCCGCCCTCCCCCGAGGTCGAGATTTGGTTGTCTCGGGCAAGACAAACTAACAAGAAAGCGCAATCTAGAATAGCATGGGGACTTGAGAAGTTTTTTGGGATTTTGACTATCCTTGAGTTACAACGGGCCTGAGAGCCTAAGTCTTATAAATCCAAATCATTTCACCCACTTTGCCCTCGCCAATACGCGGGATCCTAAGGGCAAAGTGATAATCCTATCCATAGTTCTCGTGTTTGCCCCTGGTCGGTTAGCCAAAGTAGGGGTCTGCTTGTCCTTCTTCCTCGCTTGCCTTCTTTTTTGCAGCCTTGGTACCTGGGGACAAAACAATGGTTCATTCCGTTGGTCTCTACTTTGGCTCTGAATGTTGGTAAAGCCTTCCTCCGTCTTGTAGTGATAGTAGTCGGCTACTTTTGATAGGCACGGAGCATCTTTGAATCCCGAGCTTTGTTTTGACTATCTGCCTTGGGCGGGATTCCCAGATCTCCCACCCAGGACAATCATTGATGCATGGAGTGCTTAAGAGCAACCCCGCACGAGTCCTTGCCCGGAATAGTCTCCAGGGATCTCCGGGGCACGTGGTGCTTCGGGAAGGTCCCCATGAGGGGCTTCGGTCCATAGGAGTCTTCGTGACACGTGGCGCTTTAGGAAGGTCAAGGTGATAGGCTTCGGCCCGAAGGAGTCTCCGGGACACGTGGTGCTTCGGGAAGGTCCCCTTTCTAGGCTTCAATGCGGAGACTCTGGGGCACCTAGCAATTCTCGAAGGTTTTTGCACGAGGCTTCGGTTCAGAGGGGGTATCTAGGACACGTGTCATTCCGAGAAGGTCCCCTCACGGGGTTTCAGTCCGAAGGAGTCTTTGGGACACCTGGCGCTTTAGAAAGGTCCCCATGTGGGGCTTCGGTCCCAGGGGGAGGGGGTGTTTCCAGGACACGTGGGCATCTGAACGGTCCGCATGGAGTTTTATTGACTAGGGGCACTGGGGGCCACTCCTACAACAAATAGTAATACCTTTACGTTCTAATATTTTATCCCCCCGAAACGGTGAAACCTTGCATTCCATTGAATCACAACGTATCTTGAGCTTTCTGGTTTCCCCTACTTGTGCATGTATCATGGTTGATTGGTGTATTTGATGTTCAGCTGGCGGATTATAGCTGAGACGCATACAATTGTGGCTGTGTTATCAAAATAGCGCTGCTGAAACATCGGTCGTTTTGCAGGTCGTACCCTCGGTGGCTATTGGTTTCACTGCATATGACACCATAAAAAATTTGCTGAAGATACCTCCGAGAGAGAACAAAAGGTGTGGCCATGGTTCTACTTGAAGTTATTATATCCACAAAAAGGCATAAACGCGATGACATAACTTTGTCACGTAGCAATCGTGTTACTTAGCTGCCCTATGGCTAATTCTTTTGTTTCTTTTTTGTTTTATCTTTTTTTTTTCTTATGTAACATCAACATGTATATTTTATTCAATTGGAATATTTTCATTATTTGTTAATATTTGATTATAAAATGACAACATTATATTTCTTTCAGCTCCGCTTGGTGACAAAAAAAAAGGGGAGCCCCCCTTTTTTTTCCTTTGCAAAGGTAGTGCTACCTTATACTCAAGAATTTGCTAGGATTAATTGTTTGGTGATGGGGAGAAGAGTTGAGGTGAGAGAGGAACATGATAAGGCTGGGTTGAGTTAAATGTTTCGATTTTCTTTAGTTTGGGCCAGACAGCTAGGGAAAAAAAACCGTTTCCATACAGAATTAAGGCCTTCGACTAGCATGAAACAAATGCCTAGCTCACTGGTCGATCGAAACGCCGATATTGCACCCACGGTCACGGTCGGCAGGTCCGACCGTCCGACGATGTTTGGGCGCTTCAGAGCATTTACAGCGGTTTGCATTTACAACGGTTGAGATAGCAGATGTTTCTAACTATTATCGTGTCATCTAAAGACAACACTAGATATGGCTTAGAAATAACATATACAATAATATAGATGACTGTATGTTTTTATAGGTAATTTGCTCACACAAAGTTTCATAATTCTCGTGCAGAATCGACTTTTGCATAAGAGACGACTTAAATATATATGCACACACTCTATATCATCGATTACCTGACATGACACTTTAGAGATGACTTAGGCCTTTTTTTAACTTAACAGTTTAACGACTTGTCTACATTTAGAAAAGACAAATGGTTGGACTGTTTTTAGTCTGTTTTTTCACTGTTTTGAAGATGGGTCCTAACGCTTTAAAAAAGTCAAATAAAAATGGATATTAATCTCAAGACTAACTCGAGAAGCTCTCAAAATTTAGTCATTCCAGCCATTTAGGTGTTCAGTTGTTCAGATCAGCCTAAAAGAACAGACCTAAAACTGCTGAGGTGCACCTCTGTCGATGCGCTTGAAGCAAGCCTAGATCGGACGCCATATCACACTGATTAGGAAATGGTACGGATATTATCCGACCAACCGACCGACCGAATTGATCGGATAGTGATTTTGATAGTTTTATGGATATTCGACTATTTTTACGGATAAGGATATGTATATGGATAATTTGGCGTGGATATGGATACGAATACGGAGCACTGATTATTCTGTGGATAAGGAATATCCGAGTTTTTGTTTGGATAATATCCGAATATAAAATATGGATATTATCCGAATGTATTTCTGTAATTTTTAAATGTATGCTACAATTTTTTTATTGATAATTTCCTAACTCTAAATTTTTTTAAATATTTTTAAATCTAGACTAAGTCAAAAATATTCGTGTATACACTTTCTATTGTTTTGTTTTTATACTAATGTTATAAATTTCCACTTTTAAATTTAAATTTTGACCATATTTTATAAAAATTTGGAACAGATTTTTGAAAATTAATTTTAACTATTCGATTAACAATATCCGTATCCTTGTCTTATCCGATCTGTATTCGCTCCGCATTCGTAACCGATGTTATCCAGTATTATTTGAATTTGTATCTATATTCGACACATTCATATTCGAATCTGTATCCGGTAAAAAATACGGATACGGATATGGATAGAACAATATCCAACCGTATCCAATCCGATCACATCCCTAGCCAGGAATGTTTTTAAAAAGCACGTCCATGCATGGCTGCATGCTGCTGCCTGCTGGTGCTGGATCGAACTAATTACTGCTAACAGCGTCAAAAGAGGAGTCCCTCCCAAACCGAGGATAAGGCACTGTTTTTTTCATCTTAATGGTTTATTTATGTTTTTTAAAAAATATATGTTTTATGTTTTCTTATTCATTTTTCACTATTTCGAAGATGGGTCCTAATGTTTTAAAACGCAAGTAAAATGAAATGGATCTGAATCTCAATGCTATCTCGAGAAGCTCTCGAAATTCAGTCATTTCAGTCGTTCAACAATTTAACCATTCAGATCAGTTAAAAAAACAAAAACTAAGTCTCCAATGGGCTACTCATGTGTTCGCTTGCCAGCGCCATATCCACCTCGGGGGGGAGCTAGGCGGCACTTCCTTTAATTTTTTTTCTTCTATCCTTCTCCTCCATGTATAGATCTTTGACAACTTGGAGGTGCCAGTGACGATAACAGTGGTGACAGTGTGGAGATGGCATTGGTCTCTCCCTTCAAATCTGCGATGCATAAAAAGGCCTTAGCGTGGGATCTAAACGTAATGCTTAGTTAGTGCAAAAACATCTAAAGTAAGTGGTTGATATTACGTGTGCTTGTTGATATCCCCACGATGTAGAGGTAGTTTAGACCCGTAGAAGCCTGCTTGATGATGATGCGGTGCAGAGAAACGTATAGACTGTTTGGTTGCTTTCTCAAGTGAGCTTGAGTCGTACCAGCTCAGCTAGGCTAGTAGGATAAAAGAGATGTTTTGATTGTTTGCACAAATTGAAACAGGCTAAGAAGAGAAGATGTTTGGTTGGGTATATTAGAGGTTTGCGGAGTCGCACGATGCGCTCAACTACATCCCGCGAGCCTGGCTCTGGAGAAACACCCAATTTAGCTGTATCTTTAGAGTCTGGCCCGGATAGGGTAATTACATCTGGAAAGTCTAGCCCAGATGGATGAGAAGGCAACCAAACAGTCTAGCAGTGGATGCCGGAAGAGGATGCAGTGCAGTCGCCAGCGAGGTTTTTCGGACAGCGACGACCTTCCCACTTCAGCGCGTACTCTTAGATCGGCTAGGGTTCGAAGGCTGTGTTCAGGAGGAGCTGGTTTCATGGGTCATGGCAGACCAGTGGGCATGGTGGCGAGGTTGGCTGTGAGGTATAATAACGTCCGATTTAACAGGTTGCGTCATTAGCTAATGAGCTGGCTAAGTAGCAAAGCATACATGCAGTAGATTAAACGTACATGTGTGCATTTTTGATCCGTGCTAAGTTCTTTTGGTTTGAGTCTGTTCGGCAGCACAGTAGAAGAAAATTGGGCTTAAATAATTCATACATGATACTTTGGCTTTGTTCTTTTGGGTTTAATTAACAAATTAGTGGTTTATCTACTTTTGAAAAGATATATGCTTTGAGTTTTTTAAGTCCGATTTTTCATTGTCTCGAAAGTGGATTCTAACACTAAGTCAAACGAAATGGATCCAAATCTCGAGACTATCTTGAGAACCTCTCGAAATTCAGTCATTTCAGTTGTGGAGCCGTTTAGATCAGATCAAAAGAACATAACATTAGTCTTCTATATTTAAAGTAGTATCGTTTTAATGTTGTTCCCTTCTATGAATGAATGCGATGTTATTGATAAACTTAAAAGTAGCATTGACGAGACTCCTTTGTCGAAATGGCGGCACTATTGTTTGTGCCACAGGTATGTTGTTGGCATGATGTCGGTGTGTGTATATGGGCCTTCTGTATTGTGTCCTGTTTTCAAGAAATGAATTGAAAAAACTAATTACTGCTAGCATTCCTGTGGTGAAGTTACGGGTGCCAAAGCGCCGGAGCGCCATGACATGTAGACCCTTTTTGATGCCTTGTTTAGTTTTAGTTTTTATCAGGTTTGCAATTTTTGTATATACGATTCACTTTAATTTATGAATTTTTTTTTGAATTTTGTAGGATTTTATCTCAAAGATTTCAAAAAAAAAAAACTAGCCTTTTGATACCATTTCAAATGTGGTCAATTTTTCCAACTAAAACGAAACAAGGGCATCAAAGAGGGCCGCAGTTGCCATGACTGGAATTGGTAGTCCAAGATGCCTTTGCAATTTTGTTCGAAAAGTAACCATATGCATGTACGAAGCCTTGCCTAGCTAGCGGCTAGCGCCTAAAGGTTGAGGTGAAACTCTGTCTCAACTCTTTCGGTGTCAACTCCACCGACTCTAAGTCTCTAATCCATCTCGACTTCTATCTCCTGCACGAGTGGTTGAGTTATTACTTGAGTAGTACTACGTACTTACTTTCTTTCAGGTCACATTGCCTAGCAGCTGCTGTACGGCCCGCGACTCCGCGAGGACCGTTCGACTCGTTTCTGCACAGTTCACGACGCATTGGTATCCTCTGACATTGCATTTGTAATGTCGGAGAGCTACAGCAAATGTAATTTTCATAGGTTGTCAGCCGTTGGATCTAAGATGGATGGGTTAGATTTGATGGTGCTACAGTGAATTGCTACAGTACTAGACAGTGCATGAACAGCAAAACAGTGAATGCTGCTGTAGCTACAGTGCGCCTCTGATTTTCCCTCTCACATATTTTACTGTAGCTCTCTGGTTGCAATGTTAGAGGATACGGTTCCGTTCACGACAGGGGGCGGATCTATGGGTGCTCCACTGCTCGCGCTCAAAAAATTTGATAACCTAGATAGATATAGGGTATTGAACATATGCATAAAACTTTGTAAGAGCTGACTTATTATTAATCACATTCCTAGCTAGTATTGGTTCAATTGGATGAACCTATTTTATGGAACAAGAGGTTATAACTTATTAAGTTTAAATTTTACTCACTGCATTAATCTTTTCCTTTTGTAATTTTTCTCCTTTCCTTTCCTTTTCCTTTCACCTTTTCTCTCTATTCCACTTTATTTTATTTTTTTTCGACACTCTTTCATTTTTTTTTCTAATCTGGTTGTACTTTTGCTTCATGATTTTTCTCTTTTCTAGCTTGTAATTTTTCCCATTTTTCTTTCCACTTTTTTCTAATCTAGTTGTACTTAAAGGGCAAAACACTTTTTATTTCAATCTTTAGGTTCTGTTTTCGAGCAATATATTATCTGGTCATTTAATGGAATGTTTTTTAGGTTATGCAATAGAGCGTTATTCAATATATTATCTTTAGGTTATGTTTTCGAGCAATTTTTATTGAATGGAATGTTTTTTAGGTTATGCAATAGAGCGTTTTTAGATGATAAAGACTCATGAAATAATATTAGGTTACTATTCGATGTGATTACATTGCATCTTGTGTTAATATTTTTATGTAACACTAAACCTTTATTTTTATGTGCCAATTTATGTTGTGCATTCAGAAAATTATATAGTTATGTACATCGGTTCTGGTTCAGGTGACGAGATATCTGCTATGGAATAATTGAGGCGAATGATGACGTGAAGCTCTACAAAGCACACACATGCAAATTAAATCTTGAGAAAATTGTACAATAGCTCCCCGTCTTTCTAAACTTGCAGAGATTTTTCACTTATCCTCATAATCTTGCAAGTTAGAAAGTTAAGGGTGTTAATAGTACAATTTTTTCTCAGATTAATCTTCCTAATACGGACGGCATCACAGTTTTCAAAACTCTACTGTATATATATGTGCGTGTGTGTGTTTTCACACAGATATATGTGCGGCATTTTTCTCTTGTCCGGGACGTATATGTATAGTAGCCATCAGCATTCATTCCCGTAGCTTGGCTTACAAGTGCAGCAAGAGAGCTACGTCCGTTCGCCGGTACGTACTTCGTGCAGCACATGCAGCGGTTTCTACGTCCTGCCGGTTCTGAAGATTGGACATTTGTCATCTGATGGAGGAGCACCATGAATACGTACTGGATATATATACCGGCCGGCCGGTCTCACACGTACGTACGCGCGTACGCGCAAGCATTTCGCTTCCGATTAACGCAACGAAAACTAGAAAGGCTACGTACATGATATGCATCCATTTGGATTTCTAATTAATCATGAATTTAGGAAGATCATCGATACATCAAAAAACCCATAAACAGTTTTATCAAAAACACACACTTGCCAAATGGTTTACCCGTAACCTCACAAGTCTCGACTAATCAAGAAAATCAGCTGACTAACCACGGAAACCAAGTGGGCAGTGGCTAACCAAAGTGATCGATTTGTATCAAATTAATTAATAGTATCCACTAAAATATAGCTAGCTCAAAATGTAGTCACATGTATACGTAAATACACTACTACTTTATTAAAAGAACAAGGAGAGACAATAGATTGAGACGGAGAGGCTTGCCGGTGAATCAACCGCGCGCGATGGGCAACGAAGCGTGCGGTGGTTGAGGAATCACATCGGCTCGTCTTTGGCACGCACGGACGAGCTGGAGGAGAAAGCACTAGAGGGAGAACACCAAGTACAGATACATGTACGTAGCTAGCTAATCACTACGTGTATATATTGTGTGCCCGACTGCTCGTGTGTGTGTGACCACGGCAATGCGCTAGCTGCAAGAGGAAACTTGTTCACCGACGACTTGATAATCGTTAACTGCATGAGCCGTTTTTCTCCGTACTACCACATTAATCGAAGTACCACATCAATCGAAGGAATTTCCGTATAAATCAAAGAAAAAAATTCACCATCAATACAGTGGGAACAGATTATGGAGTATTAGCTTAGATTAAATATGGAATATTCGAAAAATTCTCACGTAAATCAGATCACAAAAATGGGACCAAATTATAGTAGTGTAGATAATAGATCAGATCAATTATAATGATCAAATCACCACGTTGGGAGCAACATCAGATGAACACGGATTCCTATGAGATGGAGAATTCTCTCCATATTAGATAAGGACATGGATTGATCGGATAGCAAACTAATCCATATGTTGATAACTACCACCATGGGAAACAATTGGCATGGTTTTGCGCAAAAGTGCATAAATGGGATAGAGGAGTTCCACCTCAATGTATCTGAACTGTTCAGATTGGATCTAATGGACCATGATGAGTAG
The DNA here is from genome assembly GCA_005191435.1 of Raddia distichophylla. Classification (NCBI taxonomy): domain Eukaryota; kingdom Viridiplantae; phylum Streptophyta; class Magnoliopsida; order Poales; family Poaceae; genus Raddia; species Raddia distichophylla. Next base: position 3,339,517 of record SPJY01000102.1, read on the forward strand.
TGCAAAAGATTTTTCGGTGCATAAGTACGAAAGAAAGGCTAATATTGACACTTGGATCTCATCTCAGTGGTCTAGCTATGAGAACATGGAAAACAATCACTATGGTTTTGCACACAAGTGCATAAATGAGAGAGGGGACTTACACCTCAATTCATCTAGACTGTTCATGGATTTAAGGGATCATGATGACTTTTTTATTTGTGCACTGAAAATCTTTTGCACCAAATATTTCCTCAAGATCTATATGGCTACATATAAAAAGATTACTTTTCATTATATTAGAGCTTTTCTCTAAAGAAAAATATTTTAGTTTTTTTTAAAAAATAAATGCGCTGAACACCGTGTTAAGTATTGCGATATATGGGCCGGCTGCCGTTTTCTCATCGTGTTTTTTTAACGGAAGACCCACTTATTTGCGTTCTCAACTTCTATTCTGTTAACAAGATAGTCCAATTTATTTTAGCCAATTGAACCATTCATCGTGGAATCAACGCTAGTTTAAAGGAACATGTCATGCATATTGTAGCTTCAATCAGCCTTTTATTCCCCTCCCGCCTCGAGAAAATTAAAGCCAATCCATGAGTAATAATCAGATGCGTCCTTTGTAATCATGATAAAAAATACATGTCCTTTGTTATTATGCACGGTTCTGTTGGTTGTGTCCGCTGATTTTGTGATGAATGATTAGCGAGAGTAAAGACAGGTGATGCCAATATCCCAGTACGTAGCCGGTCACTCACACTGTCACAGTACACTATCACACATGCCTCTCAGGCTCTCAGCCGACGTATATACGTACGTGTATAGTACTCCTACATGATTGTTCTCTTCGATTTTTCTTTCTAGTGTAGTATAGTAGTATGTAGCAGGGGCGAATCTCCAGTGTTAGCACTGGATCAAGCGTCCCTGATGTCTTTCAGACAAACCTTTCTTATTTATTACTACCCTAGTATATATGCATATGAACTTATAATTTAAAGTTTAAACATAGTGATTTAGTATTAAAATGATCCCGATGATTCGACTACTTGTTTTCTTGGTTCCTCTTGGTACGTAGTACATGCATGTACTTGTCATGACATGTTGCGCGGGCCCATTGCATTCATGGCACGAGGGACGTGCACATGACCCGTGCGGTGCACGCCTCGATCGATCGATCAGGGGGGAGAGGGTCGTGTGATGCACGTACGGTTCATGTTACTTGTTGTCGCGTTTGCTCTATTCTGCATGGTCCATATACATGCATTGTTGGAGTCCCCGTCGATGCTCTTGCCCGGCCGAAACCGCTCCCCCTTCTCGAGTCGATTATTCTTTGGCCAACAAATTAATATACGCATACAGGCCTCCGTCATGATTTTTTATTAGGAAATGTCTATTTTAGGTATCTAAACTATCACGAATGTTCAGAAAACCCCCTAAACTATGATTTGATATACTTTTTATACCTAAATTTGCAAAATCGAGTCAAAACACACTACAAGCGATTTCCCATAGTGGTTTTGCTGACGTTGGATGCCACGTGATGCAGTCTCGTTAGCAAAAACCACCCTGATGTGGATGCCATGTCAGCAAAACCACTAGGCAAAACCACCTTCGTTGTATTTTGACCCAGTTTTGCAAATTCAAGTATGAAAAATAGATCAAAATATATTTTATGGATTTTTTTACCCTATTTAGATATCTAAAATGAACTTATTCTTTTTTATTTACTTAATTTTAGGCTGAAGCGCAATGTGCTAAATTAAAATGCGAATGCGGGCAGCGGCGGAGCTCGGACTGAAAGTTAGAGAGGCTCAATGCTAGATAATACAACCAATCGGTAGTTATTTTTAAGCTATAACCAATGCAAATGTGTACTAATAGTTTACTGAAATTTGGAGGTCAAACAAACAAGGGAAACTTTACCATGCATCGTTGAACTCCCTAAAGGTTAGTTTGTTTGTCTAATTTGAATAATTGATCTCCATAAAAGGTGTTCCACATAAAGGATTGAAATTCATCGATCTCAAGTACCATATATTGGGATTACATTTCAAATTATAAAAATCAAATTCAAAATTCAAAATTTTCAAATTCAGATTTGAACGGTTTGATCTAAAATTTAAATTCCAAAAATGAAAATAAATTTGAAACTGAAATTTTCAATTCAAAATTTGAAAAAACTCGATCTTCGGTATGGGAGATCGACAAATTCAAAATTTCAACGGTTTGACCCAAAATTCAAGTTCAAAACTAGAAATAAAATTTGAAAATTTCTAATTCAAAATATGTAGAATCCCAATCTTTGATACGAGATATCGATGAATTCTTGATTCTTTTTTGTGTGGGGCACCCTTTATGGAGATCAACAATTTAGATTAGGCAAACAATCTAACCCCCTATGGGGTTCATTGGTACGTGCTAGGAAACTCTAACAAACAAACTTTGCTTTAATATTGAACAGCTGCGACATTATTTATATGGGATCATATTTTTTGAACCGTGTTAGATATGACTATTCAACAGCCTAAACGACTGCCCCAGTTTTCTTATCTATAGCAGAAGCTTTAAAACTCGACAACTATATAAAAGGCAGCCATCGTAACAAGCCGGTTAAGGAATCTATGAAATCTCGACGGCTAAGTCAAAAGCCATCAAAGATCATATTTCTGGATGGTCAATTAAAAAATACCATCAAGACAAAGCCTAATGGGGAATGAAATAACCATCAAAGATGGTATTTCTCGATGGTCAAGTAAAAAAGTACCGTCAAGACAAAGCCTGACGGGGGAAGGGCATTGGATGTCTTTCGACCACCACAGAAGGAAATTGGATTGATGAGATTAGTTTGTAGGGTTGAAAACGACGAGGGCAAGCCACTCCGTGATCCCTCTCTAAATTAGGGACGTACTTAAAAATAGCAGTTTAGTAATTGACGATGGATGAGAGTTTTCGGCGTTTTGACTCGGTAGCATAACAAGAGCTAGGGATTTTCAGTTTAGAGCATCCATATCTATTCCTCTATCCTTGCACTCTATGTTGATGCGCTGAGTGTTAAGAACATGACATCATGGGAAAATCTCCAAGTGAATGGTCATGAGCGCCAGTATCTAGGTGCACCGATAACACAAGCTGCCAAGTTGCGATAATTTTTGGTAGGAGTGGCGGGGTGAAATGATAACAGAGGTCCATAATCCGGTTCTTGTGTAGGGCGTCTGCAAAAGATTTGTTCTTCCTGGTAGCTATTTTGCTGGGGGAATAGCCTTGCGGGAGCATCACCAACTCTCTCTATATATCTCCCCTATAAAACACTATTAGCGTTCTCTCTATCCATCCCTCTAAAATTCCTTCACAATTTACACTATCCTTTAAAAAATTCATATTCTCCAACAGTCACTCTATATCTACTATAGTATTATAGAGTATTATAGAGGGCCACCTGAAAATGCTCTTATCCAGTTAGGATAGGAGAGAGTTCCCAACACTGACAGAGATGTTGGTGGTCATCTGAAATAAGGTTCTTTAGGAGGCAAGGAGGGGTTAGTGTCAACCCAAAGTTTTTTGGCAAAAGATTTGCTGAGCCATCAAAAAATATTAAGTCGTTGGAGCATGGGACTTACCAATTTTCGTATGTATACCTCGATAACCTTTTAGATAGTCGTTGAGATTAATTTTGTACTTCTTTATAAGTGCCAAGATCATTTTTTAATTTTTAATAATACTTAAAATTGCTAAAAAAAAATATTTAGGTGTTCATGCCGATAGAAACGTTGTTCGGCTACCGAGAGAAACGTTCTACCATAACCTCTTATAGTTATAGTGACGATACATGATGATGCTGGGATGACAAGCTCGTTGAAGATGAACCACACGACCCATGCAGCTTCAAGAACATTTTTGAATGATTTACTTGCAAAAGATAATGATATACATATAGATAGCATTGTAAGTACATTTTTAATGGTATCAAGTCATCTAAGTACTACTCGATAGCCCCATTTCAAATAGTACTCGTTTTATACTTGTTCTAAGTTAATTTTTTAAAAATTTATCCACAAAAACTTTTAGACTATTTAGATTGAGCACATAAATAGATTCGTTTTTAAAAGAACTTTCTTAATGTTATAATTTAGTTGTATTTTATAAATAAATTGTAATAGTTTTTAGTAATCAAAATTACATTTGGAGACCGTGCCAATATCCAAACCGACTACTATTTTAGGATGATTCCAACTCAGTTTTTTACTTACCTGGAGGAAAGAATAGGAGGAGAAAGATAAAGACGGCTATTAATTTATAGTCAATCTATAGTTGATTACAACGTGCGCATACACACTGTTACATATAGATCCCATATTAGAGATAATATATGTTATACATTTCCAGTCCATTGGAGGTGTTTGCAATCATTTCGGTCATCACCAATAGCATCCTAATTTAGAACTCCTAAATATTATTTACAACTTTTTTTTAAGTATTTATCTACATTTTTTCACTACTATTATACTTACCATAGCACTAGTACGTCGTAGGACCAATTGAACGTGCTAATTACAGCTGCAATCTTTCCAAGGAAGCTACCTAACTGTGTCCTTAAGAAGATGTACTCACGTACAGACCTCTTTGCTGCAGTTCCCGTTCCTTGTCTTTCTCCTTGGCAGCGGATACGGAGGATCCCAGTCTGATCTTTCGTCAAAGGTGAATGAATGATCGATTGCTTTTTATAACATATAGGTAGATAAACTCAGTTTTCTGCATGCAGCAGGGCACACGCATGCATGGTATAAGCGATGAAGATATTAAACGCTCCGGCGTGGCCGTGGCGCGCGTGTTCTTAAAGGATGAGCTGAATTTCTTAAAGCTCAACTCCCAAATATACTCTAGATTTTAGAAGTGGTATTAAAAAGCGGTTCATTTGATTTGACTAGTTTCTTAGAGCTTTGATAAACAACTTCAAAAATTTTGGAGAAACAGACGTAATATGTCAAAACTAAAGCGTGTGTGGATTGTAGAAACGCTAAGCAGCACTAAAAATAAACTGCTGGTATATATAGAGAATATTTAAGGCTAGGTCACATATATATAGACGCGACGGATCGAGTTCGGAACATATGGACGATTTGGTCGTCGAATTGATACTAGTCCCTGCAGTGGTAGCTGACTAGCTTCTGCCATGGTTTTGAAGAAAGCACGCAGTTATGGGCGTAGCGATAGAACAATGAAAAATCTTACGCGTGCAAACACACAACCCCCACTGCAGAGGCATCAAAGATGCGGTGTCACAAGCCACACCCGGTGCAGGAGTTCCCAAAACTACACAAGGCAAGGGCATAGGGGCTCAAGCACTCCATCGATCACACCAAGCATTCTCACTAGTCTTTCACCCTTCACATGCAGGGATTCAATGCAGTGCGAAATTAAGTACCAAAACACCCTCCACTCACCTCACCTCGTCATCTTTGCAGCAGGATCCTCTCTCCCGATCACTCGAGCCACTCACTTTTGAAGCAACCTATGTAACATGCTGCTCACACGCATAGGTTCGATAGGGTCCTCGTTAGGGCTGGCTCAACTGCATGCACAGGTTTAGGTCCAACTTTTACTCCCCGGCCTTTTGATCTGCCTGCCCTTAGATGTAGCCATTGCATATTTGCATGCATATGCATCTGGCATATTGCTACTCTCTCCCTCCCTCTCCTCGATCTTCTTTATAACCAAGTACTGCAAGAGCTCTTCTGCCGGTGTGTGTACATGTAAGTGTGGAGGGAGAGCCTTCATGAGCTGAGGGAGAGAGAGATGGGGCACCACTCCTGCTGCAACAAGCAGAAGGTCAGGAGGGGCCTGTGGTCTCCAGAGGAAGACGAGAAGCTCGTCAAGTACATCTCCACGCATGGCCATGGCTGCTGGAGCTCGGTCCCAAGACAAGCTGGTCTCTCTCTCTCTCTCTCTCTCTCTCCCCACACACGCGCGCGCGCGTGAAGCTCTCACTTCAGAATTAAGCTCAGTGCACCTCAGTTCATGCACTGCTGCATGTGTGTGTTTGTGTGAGCATCGATATCCATGCAGGGCTTCAGAGGTGTGGCAAGAGCTGCAGGCTGAGGTGGATCAACTACCTGAGGCCGGACCTTAAGAGGGGAAGTTTCTCGCAGCAGGAGGAGGCACTCATCATCGAGCTCCACAGGGTGCTGGGGAACAGGTACTCCTTGGCCTGCATGCGAATGAGCAGCTACGCGTGCATGTGACGCTGTAACTTCTACTACGTGCATGACAGTTACTTATCTACGCAAGCATGGCCTGTGTTATATGATACTGAGAGTGACCAATGCACACAATCCCATTGCTTGCTCGAGAGTCGAGAGTCGAGACAAGGGAAGGGACAAAAACAAAATGGCAAATCCAGCTATCTAAAAATGTGTGTCGTCACTGTGCTCCTGTTACGCTGCAGGTGGGCCCAGATAGCCAAGCACCTGCCTGGTAGAACGGACAACGAGGTGAAGAACTTCTGGAACTCCACCATCAAGAAGAAGCTCATCTCTCAGGCTGTGGGCAGCCTCCACCCTGGTAACCTCCCTTCCCCTGCAGGTAACCAATAAACCTGTGCTGCATTCGACACTTCTTTCTCTATAAACATGCATTGCCAATTTGCCAGTATGCCACCCCTCTACATATATATACCTTCTACGTCTTCTTGATTTGTTTATGGTACACCAAATTAAGGCTCAAATGATCTTCAAAATGAACAGATTTATCTGACAACAAGCATGCATGCTGTCCTGACTCGAATTCGATCTGTTTGCGTTGCTCCAGACTTGTACTACAGCATTCTGGACGCGGCGGCGGGGGGGCAGGGCGTCGTCGCAACATGCGCATCACTGAACGGGGCGGAGGACGCGGCTCACGCGGCGGTGGCGCAGTCTCCGCCATCTTCGGTGCAGGACTCCGCGGCGGCCTGGGCCAGCTGCCTCAGCTCTCAGCAACTCTTCCTCCCGGTCCCCGGCCACTCCACCGTCCTCGGCGCTGGCGACCTCCAGTACGCCGTCGACGGCGAGTTCATCAGGCTCTGCCGCGCGGCGGACGACGCTTACCCGGAGAGCGGCGCAGGGCAGTGCAGATCTGCTAGCGGCAGCGCCCTCCTGGAGGCTCAGGATGGCGCGGCGAGGAGCTGCCTCCCGGTGTTCGCCGACCCGAAGGGCGGCGCCGCCGCGTTTGTGGCCGAGCCGGCCATGGGCCCGGTGGTGGACTTCATGGACGCCATCCTGGGCTCGTCGTCGACGTCGGCGGCCAGCGCTTCCTCCGTGGAGAGTTTCTCGGCGAACACCGGCATGCAGACCCATTGGATTCCCTGAATGTGAATGCATGTGGTGTTAAGATTGGTAGCTTGGTAAGTAGGTATGGGTTGATCTAGCTCGCATTCTTAATATGGAATAATCGCATACTCATGTTCCTTAGAATATATTTGCATAAGTTACGTGTAAATATATTTTTATATATAATGTGCAGGAATGATATGTAAGTGTATAATTTTGTGTCAGAAATACTTGAACTTATAATTGGTTATATACGATTTGCATAATAAGCATATAATCTGGCGTGTCAGAAGTACTTGAACCGATTATTTGCATAAGTGAGTGCTTGATGAGTTAATTAATTATGTACAGCTAACTATTCTCGTTGGTGAAGATGTAGTTTGCACACGTAGGCACATGACGCATATATAATTGCTGGCTTCATTCACTGCTCACTTCGGTGAATGGTACTATTAAAACAGTGAGGAAGAAAGAACTCCCGAAAAATTACTCTTCTAAGACAACCGCAAATTAATGGACAAGAATTCCAAACATCATCTCTCAATCTCACCGTATGGTTTTATGTATGGCACATGCATTGTTTGAAGGAGTAAAGCATGTTCAAGATGGTTTAAACTTATTTGTTCATTCAATTTATACATTTAGTCATATATAACTATCTTCAACTCAGTCAGTTTATTCGTTTAGCTCAACCATTTCAAACATTAGCAATTTTGCATATTTTTATTTAGAAAACAACCCTTGGATCGATGCAAACCAATTATGGGGCGGGCCAAGTCTGCAAGTCTCGATTAGCAGAAAATGGGATCCGCTGTCGCACAGCTGCAGAGCGCAGTTTTATATCTTTGTTAGATAAAAGACAGGAGCGCGCTACAGTTCTAGAAATGTCTTCAGTTGATGCGAATTGAATACCGGCGATCGAGCACTGCAGGTACGGCTAAGAGAGCATCGAGTCGATCACGAGATCGTTGCGCAAGATCGCACAAACCGCACAAGGACCCGTACGTGAAGTGAGGCCGGTGAAGTGAAGCCTGTATTTCGAACGTACATATTCGCGTTATCTTGACGTTATTTTCTAGACGTTAATTGGGTGTCAGGAGAAAATTTTTGTGGAATGGCACTGAGGAGAAGAGGTATCATTTGATAAAATGGAGTGAGGTTACTAAACCCAGATTGAGAGGTGGATTACGTATTCAAAACATTAATCACCTTAATATTAGTCTCCTCTGTAAATGGCTTTGGAAGCTGGAGTCACGGGATGGAATTTGGCAAGATGTGGTTAAGGCCAAGTATTGCAGGGGCATTCCTTTAGCCTATACAAGAGTGAGGCAAGACGATTTCCCTGTATGGAAAGACCTGATGAAAATAAGATTTTACTACATAAACAACAGAAAGAAAACAGTAGGTGATGGAAGAGATACTAGCTTTTGGGATGATATGTGGTATGGTGATAAGGCTTTGAAAACTCTGTTCCCAGGAGTTTTTAATATCTGTCAGAACACGAAATGCACAGTGGCTGATGCGGTTGGCATAGAAAATTCTTTAAATCTCAGGAGAGAGATTGCGGTAGATGATTGTAACTCTTGGGATGAAATGTTAAGTGCTATGAAATCAATTCATACCGCTAATAAGCGTGACAGTGTTTTTTGGAATCCAGATAAAAAAAATGGCAGGTTCACTATGAGATCAATGTATTTGAGCTTTTACCAAAGGTCAAATGCTGGTCACTGCAGAAGTATTTGGTCGACCAAAATCCCTCTCAAAATCAAGGTGTTTGTTTGGCTCTGTTTCAACAATGCCATCCTTTCGAAAAAGAATCTCTATAGGAGAGGCTGGTCTGGTGACCAGTCCTGTGAGTTCTGCTATGAAATGGAGACTTGCTATCATTTATTTTTTGAGTGCAAGCTAGCGAAGACCTTATGGGGGGTGATAGCGAAGTCTATGGGGGCAAACTCTTTCCCTTGGAGCTTTGAGCAATATTGGGACTAGTTTAACAGATGGATGGGAGGGAATAAGAATCTGAGTGTATTTGGGCTTTCTGCCTGTCTCTGGTCATTATGGTTGTCCAGGAATGAGAGCTGCTTTGGCAGAAATATGATAAAAGAGTAAAAGACCCAATTACTGTGATTTTCAAAATGCTGGCTTTTTTGAAAATGGTCTTCTGAAGGCTGATGATAAGGAGCTGGTGGAGATGTAGATTGCCAAGATAATCCAGACCGTCAAAGATTATCAAGAGGCTGAGGGCAATCCGAACAAAAAGAAGAAAGCCCAGAAAGATGCTGATGGTTGATGGAAGTATTTCTAGGTGTTCCCTAGTTGTTAGCTCTTTTTAGTCTTTTTGGTCTTCTGGTGTCCTGTGTGCCCATTCTGGAGATGGTGTTGCTGGGACTGTAATAGTTGGTTTTTGGTTACTGACGTTAGCCCTCGAGGGGCGGTCTGAAGGTAGTTGAGCGTGCATGAATGGTGAGGTCGTTGTTCGTTGCCGCTTTACTTTTGCATACCTGTGTGCCTGATGGGGCTAGCAGCGGTTGGATGTTTAGTTGGATGTACATTTTTTCCGTTTTTTCTTCTGAGGAAATGGAAATTGGGGTGCTCCCCTTTTGCAAAAAAAAAAAAAATGGGTGTCAGGAACCGGAGGGACGCAAGATAGGTAGCAGATTTTGTAGCCGAAATTGGTCGTAGTCTCGATCCTGCCTATCTAATCTAGATCATGAGGTCATCCATATATTCAAGATCGTTGCGTTAAAATAAAATAGATTCAAGATCATGTATGCTAGTAGGCTTGTACCTGCGAAATGTCCGAAAATCTTGTTCCACAGCACACATACACACACATGTAAAAGGGTGAAAAGTTCCCGTGTTACAACTAGGGGTGCAATTGGTTGGATTGGTCTAAAGTGATGGATACGGATAGGGATCCACATTTTTTTTTAGGTCAGATTTGGATACAGATACGATTAGTATCGGGCACGGATACAAACGCAGATATTGTCTGATACAAAGATGAATAGTGTCGAATATGATATGAATCATATAAGATCAATATGATTATCGAATATTTATGAAAATGCATATTTGAAATATTATCAATATAATAAATCTAGTTGTGTCTTATCCAGTGTAAGTAGTGTCGTCGTTTGCTAATGAGTCAGATAGTATCTGTCACCCTATCCATATTTTGTTTGAAAAGAATCTATTGAAATTATCCACATCCATATTCGTATCCACAAAAAGTCAGATATTCACAAACTATTCAAATCACTATTTAATTGATTCAAACGGTCGAACCATTTGAACCCCTAGATGCAACAATGCAATATATGCATAGTTTTTACACAACGTGACATAGGAGTACAATGTAATCTGGCGCCACTAAGTATCATGTAACATCCCAACCCAGTCGAGAGTATCATGTAAGTATGTAACATCCCAATCCAGTCGGGGTTCGAAATGTTACCAGCTCTCTAAAAACTACAAAATTTCGACATCACCTTCCCTATGTTCTCTAATTCATGACATAGAATATTGCAGATAAACATAATTTCATCACATAGACAATGTCAATCACAATTAATTCTTCTTAAGCTAAAATTTTGACCCATCTTAAGGGAAATTCATCACGGTCATTTGGTTAATTACCTCTCTTATTTTTAATGACGGCAAAGACGTACCTCTGTATCAAAGGAGATGAAGGACCGGACATGATCCAATTTGTCTCTAACGCTGCCCTTCCTGCCCTTTGTCTGAAAGTTTCCATGCACAGCGCAGGTTTTCGGCCTGCATCTGCACCACTTGCCGCCAAACGGGCCGAGAAAACATAGCGCTGGGCTTGCAAAGAGGCCCGTACTAGCCTCAGGAGCAGCGCTCGTTGTCGTTGACGTTGACGTTTTACGAGTACGACCGATTCGATGCGTGTACGTAAGCGTAGGACCACCGATGTGGCTATGTCCGAGAATGAACGTACATTACACAACGCATCGTCGATCTGAATGTGCTGGGGTCGAACGTATGCATGAGATCGTCGGCAAACAGCCATGGACAGACATAGAGGCCCAGCCGGGTTGGACACAAGAACAAGATAATCTCAGGACGTCACAGATCATGGACACGGGCACATGCATGTGCATTAGTGCATGCATTTACAGCCACTGGATCGACGAATTGAAGGAGCCATGGATGGATGGGATGACGTACGGGTCAGTGCAGCATGAGCGTCTCGTCGGGGGTGAGCGGCTCGAGCTCGCATGTGGGGATGCCCTCGGCGGGCAGCTTGGGGAAGCCCCTGAGCGTGCACGCCTCCTCGCAGCTCCGCACGCACGCGTCCTCCCGGCACTTGCCCTCGCACGGCTCCATGCCCGGGAGGTGCGTCCGCATGCACAGCTTCATGCACTCGCAGATGCAGTTCTGCCCCGCCTCCGCGCCACCCATCATCGTCGCCGCCGTCGCCACCATCAGCGCCACCGTCACTGCCACCGTCGCCGTTCTCGTCGTCCTCGCTGCTGCCATCTTGTGTTCTTGATTATTACTATTATTTCCTGGCTCTGGATTTATATGTGCCTGTGGACTAGCTGTGGTGTGCGTGTTTCCCTTGCGAATTGACGTTCGTTCGTGTCGTGCTTAATTAGTACCAAGCGGTTTTTGTCGTGCTAATTAAAGGCAGAGCTAGCGGTGTCGTGATCGACAGATTGGCAGATGCTTGTATCTAAACCGTCGCTTGATTCGTGCGTTGGTAGGCCTTGACAAGCGGTATCGACTGCTTAATCACGGAAATAAATGCCTAATAATAGCGTTATTTTGGGTGGTCATGGACAATGTTCGACAATTTTTGCTCTATACCCACCCCGTAGAATTTTATAATTAATGCACGCGTGTATTTTAAGATTCGTGATTTTTACCGGCTATCTTTAAAGATATGTAAATTCTATCATAAAAAATAGTGCCATTTATTAATTTGTATTTGAACGTGTTTTTCAAAATCTATAACTTTGTTATTATAAACAATATATTATAAAAGATATTAAGAGTCAAAGTGCAATTTTGGAGACTATGTCAAATCAAACTGTGTCTTACAAAATTGAACGAAGAACGGATTGAAAAAATCAAATTATTTATATTTTAGCAAAAAAAGAAGATAAGAAAGTCAAATAAGGTGTAAGGAACTGAATTTTTTTATCTTTTTATTCAAGTTTTAGTCTTTTATATTTTTTTAGCTAAAATAGACTTCTTATAGCCTTGCAATTACTATTGATTTTTTATTTTTCTAAAAGAATTAATTGCATTTGTAATGCAGTTTATGTGGACTCTTTTTTCTAGCATTGTACTTGCTCCTTTTTATTATTTATTATTTTGAATGTTGGGTAGTAGCTAAGTATGGATTCTTTTTTCAGTCTTGTAATTGTAGTGCACTCTTTTTTATTCTTTTATTTCGTTTTTTTATTTTAGTTCTAGTTCTTGATATGGACTCTTTTTCCATTTTTGTTTTTTTAGTTGACAGGCTCTTTTTTTACTCTTATATTTGATATTAAACTTTTATTTTCTATCCTTCTTTATTAATTGTTGTAGATATGGATGTGTTTTTAATCTAAACTTTTACAACTCAGGTGTTGGGCTTTTGCCCTTGGGCCAGTGGGCCTTTAGCCCACTACGGGAGAGGAAAAGGGGCAGCGCTGCCGCTTGCTGGTTTCACCGGTGCCTCGGTGCTGTCGCCGGCCGGTAGGTGCTGTCTTGGTGGTGCTCCTCTTCGACTCCGGTTCCCGAGGCCACGGGGTGGTCGTCGTGAGCTTAATTGCTGTTGCGTTTCTCTGCATCTCGAGCTCCTTCCGTGGCTTTGGCTGTGGTGGAGTGTCGGCATCGTATCTCCGATTCTTTTCGTCGATAGTGCTTCCTAGCACGGCGAATTGTTTTCTAGGACAGTGATCTTCACGCTTTGCCTCGACTTGTTGGTTCGATTCCAACGCATCGTAAGTTCTCCATTCTTCTTTGTGCAGTGGTCCAATTAGGGTTCTGGGGACCTGTTCGTTGAGCAGGGGCCGATCTCTGATTAGGATATTTACACCTTTCTGTGGGCTTAAACATATGCTCGATGATGATTGCATGCTCTGAGATAAATGTTATAAACTGATCTAGGGCTTTAAGTGGATTGTTGCTAGCACTGCTTTAGGATCTGTTTTTGCAGTAACTCTTTGGCAAATATTTGTATTTATTGCTGCTGTATGTGAGAATAAACTTGCTGGAATAATCTGATTCTGTAGCAGTAACACTTGTTTTAGTGTTTGGTTAAGGTTTGTTGTTCCAGTGAGTAGCTAACAGAGCAGTCTTACTGCTGACCGAACTCTTTTTCATTCTGGTACATTGAGTTGCTAGTTTTTGTATAGTTCTAAAGGCAGTGCTATTCAACCTTTGAATTGTCCTAATTCAGTTTATATCCTGTGATTTTAAGCCATGTTAATTGATGGATGGCTAATTTAAGATTAGCAACCCGTTAGCACAATCTGAGAGCAGCATTTTGGTTCAAAACCTGAGCTTTAGACAGGCTGTTGTGTCATCTGGAGCACCCCGGGCGGTGCCGCTGGTCGCCACAGTTGAGGAGAGGCACTAGCGAGGAGAACACATGGCGTAGTGGTGGAGGCCGGTGGGAGGTGAAGCGGATAGAGAGGGCCGGAGCTATTGCACCTGGCGATCACGCTCCTGGTCCTGAGGTCCTTCACAGAAAAGCCAAAAGGTCAAATTCAACGGAACAATTATTGTGGGTGGTAAACTGACGAACAGAGACAAGGTTTTTGATGATGTGAGGGGAAACAAGAACATCGTCTAAGCGGAGATTACCAACAAGAGTAGACCCAGTGGCAGTGATAGGTAGCATGGTCCCATCCCCAACAATGATAGATGAAGGAGTAGAAGAAGAAGGAGGGCAAGAATGGGATAGGATACCAGAGTGGGAGGCCATGTGTGAAGTAGCGCCGGAATCCATGTACCAATCACCGGTTGGTGCCGGGGGAGTAAGAGTCATGGTGCTGAAAGCTCCAGCGAGGGCCTGCTGATCCCAAGGCCCAAAACCACCGGCGGGTTGCTGGGGCAGCGTGGCGGCCTGCTGGGCCTGCGGGATTGGCGCGAGGGTAGGCGGCCCGTAGAGTCCGGGAGGCGGCCCGTAGGCAGCAGCAATGGGCCACACAGGGGCGCCAGGAGCAGGCCAAGCACCAGCCGCGAGGGCGTGCTGCGGGGGCCCAGTGGAGAACGGGTGAGCAGGCCCACCAAAAGGAGCACCAGGGCGGCCTCCCTGGATCGAACCGGGCCACATTTGGATGGTCCCGGTCCAGGGGTTATACACCGCGGGCCAAGTGCCCGGGACGGAGCCAGCGGTGCCCTGGGCGCCGCCGGTCTGTGTGCCGGAGCCGCCACCGCCGGTATGGGCGTCGGGGCCACCACTGCGGCTGTTGTTCCCGCGGCGACGACGATGGTTTCTGCCGCCACCCCCGCCCGATCCAGAGGGCGCGGAACCGGAGGGAGCGATAGGCGCATTGGTGGCGGAGTGTCCGGCGACGAGAGCTGTGGACGGCGACGACGAGTGCCGTGGATGGCGACGGCGACGGTGACGCCATGGAGAGCTCCTCAAGAAGAAGATCGGAGCGCACTTCGGCGAACATGGGGAGGGGGCGCTGCCGCTTCAAGATTGGACGCATGTACTCGAACCGCTCGTTCAGACCACGCAGGACGTTGATCGTCAACATGCGATCCGAGACCGGCTCGCCCAACTCGATGAGGGAGTCGGCCAGGGTCTTGAGCCGCCGGCAGTAGTCGGAGATGGAGAGGTTCCCCTGTGAGAAGGTGTGAAACTCGGTGTCGACGAGTAGGACACGAGTCTCGCGGTTGCCAACGAACTGTTGCTCGACGGGAACGAGCGCCCGGATGTTGAGGATGCCGAGCGCCTGGGAGTGTAGGGCGGAGACGGCATCGGCGTCGGGGTGCTCGGCGTCGGCACCGTCGGCGTCGTGGACAGCGCCGTCGGTGTCACGAGCAGCGTCGTCGGCCTCCTGGAGGCGGCGATGGGCGTCCTCCAGGGCGCGCTCGTGACGAGCGGCCTCCTTGGCGCGACGCTCGGCCGCGAGGCGCGCTTCTTCAGCGCGGCGAGCCGCGTCGTCGGTAGGGGCGTCGCCGGCCATGGCGGGGCGCAGGTAGGGATGCGGAAGGTGGAGTTAGGAAAGAAACCCTCTTGATACCATGAAGACGTGAGAGATTTTTGGGTAATCACGGCTTGATTGAAAACATAACATGATTACAATATATATAGGCTAGCCATCACCCGGTTTATGGAAACAAAGCCCGGGGAGGCAGCCGTGCTCCACAAGAATAGGAGATACAAAAACAGCCTGTCTAACTCTTTTGTTAGCTGTATTTGATCTGGTTATTTATATCTTGCTCATACTGCAATTTATCCAACATCGGGTCTACTACAATCATTGACGCAGTTTTTTTTATTTTTCTCTAATTAGAATTGACATTTCTTTGAGTAACGTTGTGGCTTTGTCTGCCCTTATGGACAAATAGATTGTATAAAGTTACATGTTATTCTAAATTTATTCTATTTACATAAGAATCAACAAACATATAATTATGCTACAGCTTAAGCTATATGGAGCCAAAATCAAGAGATTTAACCTCAGCTCAAACTTGACTCTTCTTTAGCCGAGCCACGCAAGGTGCTCAAACTTGGCTCTTTTTTAAAAAATCGAGTTTTTTTTTGGGGATGATATTCTCAAGTGGCCTAATAATTGTGAGGAGTAAAGCCAAGCCTTTCTGAGATTATCTTTGTGTCCCAACTTAGAGATAAAGCGCCGTGGATGCTCTAAGCATCTAGAATAGCCCATGAATTGAAAGTACTGCACTATGTATGTGGTAGCCACGTCTCCTTGAAGGCTTGAACACGCGAAGTCAAACAATATTATTAAGCCAAACCCTGACTTGTCACGCATGCATCGACCACCACGCAAGCCAGCCAGTACTAGTATCACGTACGAGAAGCACGAATAATTGGCAGCACCACCAGCTAGCAAGCTAGCTAGCTCGTCACTCGTGAGCCCCCCAATCAGAGCCAGCTCCCTCCAAGTCCATGCGTCCAAAATGATGCCTCCGCGGCGCGGTGCGTTGGGCGTGTGCGCACGACATCAGACGTAAAGCGCAACGCACATGGTGGACATCGACCACGAGCCCCCCAAGCCCCAGCCCCCCGTGTGGTCGTCGCTCCACGTCTCGGCTGGTTACCCGCCGGGATCGCCCAAAAGCAGTTCCTACGCTCCCACGTCTGGACTGGACCAAAAGCGTGCGCCCGCGCGCGCGGGATCGATGGCCTAGGACCGGGCGCGCGCTCCCCAAATCGGAGTTGAGACGCCGAACCGCGCGGGAGCGGAGCCGCCGACGCGGACGCGGACCAGCCGATCGAGCCGCCGTGCCGTGGCCCGTGGTACGTGGTGAATCACTGTGAATCTGCCGTTTTTCCCCGGCGCGCGCGCGTTCAGCCGCGCATGGCGATCGATGGTCCAGGGCCGGGCGCGCGCTCCCCAAGACCCCAACTCGCAGTCGACACGCTCGAAGCGCGCGGACGCGGATGCGGACCAGCCGATCGAACCGCCGTGCTGTGCAGTGGTACGTGGTGAATCTGCTGATTTTCCCCGGCGCGCGCGTCGGACGGACGGGGAGGCGCCACCAACCGAAGGCCGGCCTGGCCATCCACACATGACCTCTGGGGAGGGCTCACATGGGGTGCTGCTGCGGCTGGTGGTGCTGCGCCCCACGGCCGCTCCACCTGTCTGGTATGTTCAGCTGGTGGCCTGGAGGCTGGAGGGGCTTGGCGAGTGGTGGCCTCGCCTCCCAATTCCCCAGCCATGCCATGCGCCCCGCACGTACGTACGGTACGTATATGCGCATGAAGCTGTGCTCCGCCTCGTCCTTGGCGTCCTCTGTGTACAGGACAAGATCCCCTTGTATTCCATGGCTGCCTGCCACCGAGGCGCCGGGTTACAGTGGGTTAGGTGTCAAGGAGACTCGGGGTGTGGAGTAGAGCAGAGCTAAGAGCTAAGAGAAGCTTTAAAACTTGCAGCAAATAGCTGTGCTGCAAATTTTCTTCACACTTTATACTATACTTTAAAAAATTCTTTCGTCCTACTGGACACTCTATTCAATGCAGCAATTTTTACAGCTTCTTCTAGCTTCGTTCTTAGGAACGACTAGAGTGATATGGGGGATCAGAATTTTTTTTTCCGCTCCAGTCCTTCTATTTTTAGGGATTTTTTCTCGCTCCAATCTGTGCAGGTCAAAGAAATTGAAGAAAGTGACTGCCTCTACACGTAAGGCGGGCCCGGCCTGGAAATCCATAAACTATGCGCGCCCAGCCCGGCCCCATTCCACTCCATTTTTCCTCTCCTCCGTGAAAGCCTCCTGCTTCCTTCCTTGGTTCGTACACCTCTCTCTCTCTCTCTCTCTCTCTTCCCTTACCACCCGTCCGCCTCTTCGGCGCAGCCGATGGCCGCGAGCTCCGGCGACGACGCCCCGAGGCCCAATCCCCTCCCATCCGCGTTCGTATCTAATCTTCAGTCCGTACTGGCCGCCCGCCGCCCGTCGCCGGCCGAGGACGCCGGCGCCACGGCCGCCGAGACCTCGGCCCCGGAGGCGGAGGCTGCGGGTGCTCCGGCGGCTGATGACGAGCCGGCGAAGCCGGCCGTACTTCTGACCTGCGCCGGAGGGATCCGGTCGCCGGGTCTCGCGGCTCTCGTCGACGCCCTCGTCGCCGGCGGCCGCTGCGACGTCCATGTATGCGCACCCGAATCGTATGTGCTCCCAATCCGACCACCCGAATCCTTCATTGCTTGCATTTTTCTCCTGACGCCATGAGATTCTTCGTTTTGGATGGATTTGTTGCGAACACTAAGTAACCGACTAATCCATTTTTCTACGATGATTCTAATATCAACTAATTAGTGTATAATATTTCCTTGATTTGAAGGGACAAGCCTGTCTGCGGCCACTCCATCACCATCCGCGAGACCGTTTCTGCGACATCCGTGGAGTTCACAGGGGCGAAAGCTTTTGAGATATCAGGTGAAGGTTCTTCATCCATTTGGATCATACTAATCCTCGGCCATTGACGTTTGGTATTGAGTTTGACGATGGTTGATGTAGGGACACCGGTGGATTGCGTCTCATTGGCGTTATCTGGGGGGCTGTTTTCTTGGTCGGCTCCTGCTTTGGTATTTTTCTTGCTAACTATGTTTATTATTTTTTAAAAAAAAAATATGTTTATTAAGTTTTTCTAAAAAACTATGTTTATTAAGTCAGTTTCTGATTTCGTAGCCTTGTTATCGTTGATGGCGATTTCATTTTGTTTGAAGGTGATCTGTGGCATCAATGCAGGGCTGAATTGTGGTTATGAGATGTATGCTCTTGTTTCAGACGTGGTTCATTTGTAATTTGTTTCCTATCTTGTTATGTAATTTATTACAAATTTGTGTAGGCTCCACTCTTCGGCTATTGCTGCTGCAAGGGAGGCCTTAATGTATGGGGTACCTTCAATTTTGATCTCATTGAATTGGTGGGTATGCGTGTAGTCATGTTAAATTTGTGTTTCAAATTTGCTCCATTATTAGTTATATGATGGGTTCATGCATTAGCATGAGCTAACCATATGCAGTGGGTATCTGCAACTAGGAAGAAGGATGAGACCAAAGACAGTGACTTCAAGGATGCAGCTGAGGTTTGTTTGCCACTGATATATTCCGCCTTGGCAGACATTGAGAAAGGAACTTTCTTCAGAGGGTGCCTGCTGAATATTGGTGTTCCAAGCTCACCGATTGCAAATAAGGTTATTTTGTGAACAGAACTTGAATATTTAACTGTATTTTAGGCCCAAAAAATGGCAAGCGCATGAAGCCCTTGTAGTTCTTGTCCACTTTGACTATTATTTACGAGCATACTGGACCATGCTATTGGCTAGAGCAATGTCTATCTGATTCTTGACTTTAAGCGCCATGGTCATATGGAGCTTCTCTTTGAATTCATCGGTTACTAGTATAAATGATAAAGATTACAGGTGTTTTAGTTATGCTGGATCCTTCTTTGCAGAGAACTGAATCAATCTGTCTTATTTTCCAAATTTTCTAAAATTTACCATGCATTTTCTTGAACTTCAGAATGGTCAAATGGATCCATCGTTGCTTTTCTGCATCATGAGCTCATGACTTGGCTCTGTTGAGCTGTATAGAATGCTTAGCCATATTACTATTACCTTAGCCTCAGGTGCAACAATATGCATTAAGCTTTCTTCATGAAGTATGTCTTGATTCTAAAGTCAAGTCTATGCCACAAACTAACCTTTTAATTGGAGGAACCATTATATTTGTTTAGATCTTGATTCTGGTGAAATCAGTTCACTTTGATTTCTTGTGCTAATTTTCTTATTCTTTTCAACATCTGTGATGGAAAAAGCTCATAGCGCCTAGGGATGCAAATGGGTCGATCCTAGGGCCACCTTTGACCCTCTCTAGTTAATTTGTTTGTACTAAAAACTTGATTCCTAATCTAT
Organism: Raddia distichophylla; assembly: GCA_005191435.1. Classification (NCBI taxonomy): domain Eukaryota; kingdom Viridiplantae; phylum Streptophyta; class Magnoliopsida; order Poales; family Poaceae; genus Raddia; species Raddia distichophylla. Next base: position 3,359,374 of record SPJY01000102.1, read on the forward strand.
TTAGTACAAATAAATGAACCAGGGAGGGCCAAAGGTGGCTCTAGGGCCGACCCATTTGCATCCCTAATAGCGCCTGGTAATTCTGGATCTCTTAACATATTGTTACTTCTTTTTTTGGTATTTCTCTCCTGATGTCAGGGTTTCAAGTTGACTAAGCAAAGTGTATACAGTCCTGCTCAAAGTTGGCAAGCTGTTTCAACAAGCAGACCTTCATCTGCTGCTCACTTCATGGGCATGCACCAAAGCCTTGGTATACAGCTTGCCCAGCTTGGGAAGGATGCATCTGCAGCGGTATGAAAACACTTTCTTATGTGACAAGTTTGTTATGTCCTTATTAGCACATTCTCAGATTGGCTTTTCATTTCTTCTTCAGGGAGCTGCACGCAGAGTTAATGCTCAACGGAAGACAGTGGAGGTTGAATCTGTTGCATCTGCAGGGAGACCAGAGACTCGAGAAGTAGTGAAAAAGTTTTTCCGTGCTGAGGTAAATATGTTTCGCCGGAGCTTTGATATAGCACAAACACATTATTCGCTTGTCATGCCTTTTTTTTTTTTGGAAATTTAAGCAGTACCAACAATGTACATAGGGGTCATATAGAGATTGTGAATAGGTCGGGAACATTTTATTGTTCACTGATTTTAAAACTTAAGATACTTTTAGCATGTTCTATGGATGTATGGACATCAAAGCTTACTGAGCCTCCTTTTTTTCTTTGACTGCATCACAATGCAGTTCAGTGAGAAGCAACATGAAAGTTTAGATGAGGACATCGATTTGAGAGCTTTGGAGAATGGATTTGTGAGCCTCTCTCTCTCTCTCTCTCTGCATGCTTTCTCCAGTGGTTAATTACTTAACTGTCTTCCCCTTTTACAACCTACAGATATCTGTCACTCCTCTGAATGTACATGGTCTTGTGGAACCGGCCCTTGGGGTTCCTGCTTCTGACTGGCTCTCAGCAGCTGTGGCTCTAGACAAAGAAACGGAAGCTTCTCCAGTTATAGCTGAAGAACAATATCTGGTTATAGCCGAAGAAAAGGAAGATCCTTCAGCAACCTAACAAACAAGCAGACATGTACACTGTAGGTGTTTAGTCTTTGGAATGATGCCCTTCTTTTCTCACCTTGTTTTATTGTTTCGATTCTTCTTTATCCTTTGCACTTCATATTTGTCCGGTGCAAATCTTTATTTTTGTTCATTTCAATGTTGATTGCTGATTTTAATCGTCATGTAAAATGGATTGAAACTTTGATGCTGGAACTCCCTTCAGTTTGGATGTAACCACGTAGGCGATGGCATCTACTAGGTGAATACTGCCAGCCCTCACTATTTTTCGGTGTGGTTTGTTCCAGAAAGTTATTGTATTCATTATCAGAAGGATTGGATTCATTTTTCTTTTTTCTGTCTGCACGATGGCCCAAGAACCGACAAAAGTAGTATATTTTAAACTCTTACCCATATAACCTGAAATTCAATTCCAACAATTTAATGCGCGGGTGTCTTACAAGCTTGTGATTAATTCGTGGTTTGAAACCTCAAGTTTTGGATACTGACAAAGATTCCACGTCATAATTTGTAAATTTAAACAGTGGTTCACTGTATTATCCACGTGATAATTTGTAATTTTGATCTCGACGATGTTAGAAAAATGTCAAAAATGCCCTTTCAAAGAAAAATAAAAGAAAGTAAAAACAATGTGGTCCAAGACATTGAACCACACCGCAACTCTATGCCGTGAACTCGGCCTAAAGTTTACCATATTGCCACCCGACGAGAAAACAACACAATAGCCAGCCATCGTCGGCAACCAACAACACAACATCAATGGTTGATCTGACAGAGCGATTCAGCCGACACCACCAAAACTACCTCCTTAACAATTGATATAACGAAGAAACAACAATATAAACTCTAACCGGTGGCCAATTGACAGCTCAATAGATGACACCTTTAACAAAGTAGTGGCGCTAAACACGCTGTCATTGTCTGTCTACATGGACTAGGTTTTCACTCAAGAGACTTTGAGAGAGGATGACACCTACAACAATGCCTCCAAGGAGGAGAGCGTCACCGAGCGGTGCACCATCACCGATCCAAACGGGTAGGGCTTTCACCCGACATATGTCCTTGAAAGCCGTGTCGAAGGTAGACAACAGACCAGGGGATCGACGTGACAATGGTAGCCACCAACGCCACCACAACAGCCCAACATCATTGAGCCTCGCTCATGGGAAGCGAGGAGCAAGGCCACGATGTGAGGGACCTCGCCGAAAGCGCCGAAGGACATGGGATCCACCGTCGAGAAGACCTTAGGACGGGAGCCGGCAAGAAGCTCACCGGTCCCACTCTCCACTACATTAGATCGTACCGTTCCACTACCAGATTTTGGGTAGCACGCTTCCAAATCTAGACGTCTCGTGGTTGGATCAGGCCGATCCGCCGTTGAAGCCATCCATTCAGGCGGGGGAGGGGAGCAGGCCAACTCACGGGCAAGGACTGAGAAAGGAAGCGGAGAGGGAAGGAGAGGAAATGGAAGGGGTCACCGTCGTCGTGCGACGGCGACGATGGGTAGGACGGCAGGAGGATGAGCTGCTGATGTCGAAGAGATGGGTTTTTATAGAGTATTGCATGGTCAGTGCAATGATATAAATCATACTCCCTCCTTTTTTATATAAGACATATTTTGAAATGGCACATAAATTAATGAAGTTGAAAAACCAAGAGAAAGTGAAGAGAAAATGACCATGCTACCCATTTATAAAAGTCAAAAATATGAGAAAGAACATCATGTGAAAGAGTGCATCATAAAAAAGAGGATCGTGTAATAAATAAGGGTAGACAAAGAAAAATATCAATAAATCCACATGCATGTGTTATATTTCTAAACAAAATCATTCAAACTATATGCTTTATATAAAAAACTACATGCTTTATATAAAAAAAACGGAGGAAGTATGACGTTTGACGGAACTGGTTTATATCTTCTCATACTCGTGTACTGGTTTATATCTATTAGAGTATATTGGGCCTCGGGAGGCAGGCCCATTTCGTGTACTACTTATACTCTACCCAAAATGCAATGGAAATCATTAATTCTCCATTCAACATGGTATCTGAGGGTTAGCTCCTAGGCTTCCCTCTCCCCTCCGCTGCGCCGCTGGTGGCTCCTCCGCCATGCCTGGCTCCTCCGCCATGCCTACCGCCCCGGCGACCACCTCCTCCCTCGTGGCTCCTTCCTCCGCCGCGCCCGCCGCGCCCGCCGCGCTCTGGTCCGGCCCCGTCGTGCCCCCGCCTTCCCCCTCCGGCAACCTCCCTGACGGCGGCAACCTCCCGCCCTCGATCCGGGCCACCGCGGTCGTGTCGGGCGCCGCCATGGCGGGCTCGACCGCCCTCTTCCACGCAGGCGTCCAGGCCGCCGCCGTGCCCCGTCCAGGCCGCGCCGCCCGCGCTGGCTTCCTGGGCGGCGCCCTCGGACCCGGTCCGACGAGCGTCGGACCACGTCCGACAGAGGGCGTGTTCTCCTGCCCAGGCGTCGGACCCGGTCCGACGGGCCTCGGACCCCGTCCGACAGAGCACGTCGCCGTAGACCGCCGCGAGGGCGTCGTCTACACCGGCTCCCTCTTCGACGGCGAGTTGGCCACGCCACCTCGATCTCCTCGCGACATCGCCCCCGCCGAACAAGCCGTGGTCGCTGCCTTGACCCACCTGCCACCGGACGGGTGAGCGTCAAGTACTGGAGTGCACCTGCCAAGCTGCGATAGAGAGTCGCATCAGCAACCGAGCCTCACTGTTTACATAGATGCTGACTGAGCCGGCTGCCCAGACACCAGGAGGTCCACGTCGGGCTTCGGCGTCTTCCTCGGCGACAACCTTGTGTCCTGGTCATCCAAACGCCAGCACACGGTCTCCCGTTCCAGCGCGGAGGCCGAGTACCGCGCGGTTGCCAATGGCGTCGCCGAGGCTTGTTGGCTTCGCTAGCTGCTTCAGGAACTCGACAGTCCGCTGCAGAAGACCACCCTCGTCTACTGCGACAACGTCAGCGCGGTCTACCTCTCCATCAACCCGGTGCAGCATCAGCGCACCAAACATGTCGAGATCGATCTTCACTTCGTCCGTGAGCGCGTTGCTATCGGACATGTGCGCGTGATGCATGTCCCGACGTCGTCCCAGTACGCTGACATCTTCACCAAGGGCTTTCCCAGCACGATCTTCCTCGAGTTCAGGTCCAGTCTGAATGTCTCCACACCAACCGTTCAGACTGCGGGGCAGTGACTGTGTATCGTGTTTTATTTCTTTGGTCACTCTGTTTTGACCATAGGAAGTGTTCTGTGTTTGTCTTATACCAGTCTCAACACACTGTGTGCCGTTCAGACTGCGGGGGAGTGTTAGAGTATATTGGGCCTCGGGAGACAGGCCCATTTCGTGTACTACTTATACTCTACCCAAAATGCAATGGAAATCATTAATTCTCCATTCAGCAATATCTGTCATATCCGTTACTTTACTAGAGGTAGATTACACTGATCCTTATGTTAGCTTAAAATTTGAGCAAAATCATTAACGCGTGCTTTATGCAAACGCTTTATGGATTACATCCACATCTCATGATTTCATTAAATGGAATGGGCGTTACTCTCCGGGCTCAAAAACGTTGACAGCATTCGTACAAACACCCCAGATTCAGTTGATATCTTGTGATTTTTCATAGCTTTCATGTGATATAAACGGGAAACTGGGGAGGATACGTCCAGTCGTCCATGGCGATTTACAATTGAAGGGCGTTCTTTTGTATTGTCTATGCTCTGTACAAAAAGACGCGAAGTTTTCAGCTGACCGTACGCCGTCAATCAGGCCCTTCCACTTGCGCTCACTGAGCACTGGACCATTCGCTCCCAGTCCCAGCTAGAGCTGGTACGCCGCTTTTGAAACATCTTCAACCATCTATCACTGATATTCACAATAAATATGAAATTCGGCTTGCACAAAATAGCCAATGTTCATTTCTTCAATTCCCACATCATGGTAAGACGACGGCAAGTTGGCTACTCTGAATCTATCCTAAATCTGTGTAGACCACCGTGTTCACTTGAGCTACCTGACAAGCCTCTGGAAATTTTTACAAGAGTTAACATTGCATCTGCTATTTTATAAACTGCTTTCTCCCAAAAGCTGATAATATGAACACAGCTACATCAAAAATTCTTCAGCAGATGGGCCGGCCCTTACGGCAGGCAGCCCAAGACGGGGCGCTGCGCGAGCGTCTGCAACCAAGCGGGGAAACGGGCGGCGCTACTGACCGGCGGGACCTATGGGCCCAACCGCCAGAGACGCGCGAAACGAGATGGCAGGGAAGACCTCGGCTCCGGCGGCGGCGACGGCTATCGAGGCGACGGCGAGGCGCTCGACCGGAGCCCAATTCCTCTGGCCAGGAGAACGAGGGCAAGTAGAGGAGGCTACCTTGGCGCTCGTCGGGTCGAGGGGAGCGGCGAGGCGGTAGAACCATGGCGGCGGCACTGGCGTGGGTTCCGGCGACAAGCGCGGATCTCACGGCTCCATTCCCCGAGCGCGAGCTCCGCTGAGGCGACCTGCGGACCATGCCAGAGGTGAGGAGGGTGCAGAGGAACCGAGGGCGAGGCAGGAGGGAAGAAAAGGAGGTGCCGACGGAACAGGTGGCGCCGACGGCTCACCGGGCTCTAGCAATCAGCAACGGGTAGCGGCGAGGCAGAGGGAATGGAGGAGCAATACCCTCTTTATAGGCGTGCAACGTGCTGGGAACTTTAATGCAGCGCGCGGGGTTGGTCGGCAACGTCGGCGCGAACCTCGAGCCGATGGCTTGGAGGAGGATGCAGGACACGACGGCATCGTGTCGAATTTGGCCGGCGACAAGACAAGAAGAGGCAATGAGGGGTGAGTACGGTGGAAGAGGATAAGGAAGAAACGATCATGTAGGGAGAGGAAAAATGAGCTTTCGGGAGAGGGGGAGAAACAGAGGGGGCGGCCGACGCACAGAAGAGAGGAAGAAGATGATTCCAGCGACCGACCTCCCAGGCCCACAAGCCAGTGGAACAGGAAGGCAACGACGCACGCAATGGCAGCTGTCGACCGGGACCCGCTGGTCAGTGACAGCGCACGCGCGCTTGCGCTCCCGCAGGGACGAGCTTGGGCCGGAACAAAATGGGCCACGGGGAGATTGGGCCGAAGGCGCCGACGGCCCAGGCGGACAACCAAGGGAAAAAAAGGGAAGAAGAAAAGAACAGGAGGAGTGGGCCGAAGGAACGGGCCGAGAGAGAAATCCATTTTCTTTTAAAACATTTTTGATTTTTCTTTCTACTTGGAAATTATTTAAATAATCTTTTAGACAAAGCAATACCATGAAGGATTAATTTACATTTTAATATTCGTACAGCATAACTCCTTTCCGATCATGAATGCAAAGAAGAGGCCAAGATGCTTTCCACTATAAATCTTTCGCTATTTTTAAATCATGCATTTTGATAAAATTAATACATGCCAAATTGAGTTTTAAAATTTGGGTTGTTATAGTAGGATGGCAGGAGGATGTGCTGCTGATTGCAAAGAGATGGGGTTTTATAGAGTATTGCATGGTCAATGCTATGATATAAATCATACTCCCTCCTTTTTTATATAAGACATATTTTGAAATGGCACATAAATTAATGAAGTTGTGAAACCAAGAGAAAGTGAAGAGAAAATGACCGTGCTACCCATGTTATAAATGTCTTAAAAATATGAGAAAGAACATCATGTGAGAAAGTGAATCATAAAAAAGAGGATTGTGTAATAAATAAGGGTAGATAAAGAAAAACATCAATAAATCCACATGCATGTGTTATATTTTTAAACAAAATCATTCAAACTATATGCTTTATATAAAAAAAAACGGAGGAAGTATGATGTTTGGCGGAACTGGTTTATATCTTCTTCGTCAAACTGGTTTATATCTTCTCATACCCGTGTACTGGTTTATATCTGTCATATCCGTGATTTTACTAGGGGTAGATTACACTGATCCTTATGTTAGCTTAAAATTTGAGCAAAATCATTAACGCGTGCTTTATGCAAACGCTTTATGGATTACATCCATATCTCATGATTTCATTAAATGGAATGGGCGTTACTCTCCGAGCTCAAAAATGTTGATAGCATTCGTACAAACACCCCAGATTCAGTTGATCTCTCTGTGATTTTTCATAGCTTTCATGTGATATAAACGGGAAACTGGGGAGGATACGTCCAGTCGACCATGGCGATTTACAATTGAAGGACGTGCTTTTGTATTGTCTATGCTCTGTACAAAAAGACGCGAAGTTTTCAGCTGACCGTACGCCGTCAATCAGGCCCTTCCACTTGCGCTCACTGAGCACTGGACCATTCGCTCCCAGTCCCAGCTAGAGCTGGTACGCCGCTTTTGAAACATCTTCAACCATCTATCACTGATATTCACAATAAATATGAAATTCGGCTTGCACAAAATAGCCAATGTTCATTTCTTCAATTCCCACATCATGGTAAGACGACGGCAAGTTGGCTACTCTGAATCTATCCTAAATCTGTGTAGACCACCGTGTTCACTTGAGCTACCTGACAAGCCTCTGTTCCTGTTGTGTCCAGTTTTACCAAACCTTAAAGGACCTGAACTTGAATACCGACGAAAAGAACCAGAAGCATCCAGAGTGACATAACGTCCTGATGCGGTGAGCAGCTCGGCAGAGGTTGCCGAGTGTACGTCCATATCCAGACTTGATCTGCTTATAATCTCAGCATCCTGGATATGTAAATCACGGCTAAAGCTTTTTGATTCATTGAACTCACTTCCTTCGTTGCATACCAACTTCAAAGCTTGAACAACTTCCCCCATAAACGGGCGCTGATCCACCTCAGGTTGAACGCACATAGAAGCAATGGCTGCTACTTTTGCAATGCTGTCAAATGGAATGCTACTTTTAATTGATGGGTCTATGATTTTCTCCAAACAATCCTTGCTTGTTAGAAGAGGACACGCCCATGCAACTAAGTTTTCTTGTCCTGGAGGTCTAGACAAATCTACTGGTTTCCTTCCAGTAAGAAGCTCCAGAAGAACAACACCGTAGCTGTACACATCACTCTTTACTAGAAGATGGCCAGTCATTGCATATTCAGGAGCAACATACCTAGCAAGAATACACCATAAGTTCACAATATATCCAGGATATTTAATCAAATATGAGCAAAAACATTTAATCAACTTTGAAAGAGCAAGCGAAGAATTTCAGATCCAACATACCCGAATGTTCCCATAACACGAGTTGAAATATGCTCGTTCCCCTCACCTAGAGCTGTTCTTGCTAGGCCAAAGTCTGACACCTTAGGGGTGAAGTCGTGTTCCAACAAAATGTTACTGGACTTGAAATCACGATGTATAACACGAGGACTTGAATCTTCATGTAAATAAGCAAGAGCTCGTGCTGCACCAAGTGCAATTCTAAGCCTAGCATCCCAATCAAGTGGAGCAGTTTCTTTATCTGATCCTACATGGAATCACAAAAAAAAAAATTGAAGTTCACACATCCATATTACACAGGTTTGCTAATTGAGAGAGATATCTATGCTATGCAACCCATAAAACATATGAAGAATTTGAAAAGGCGCCAGAAAATAATGCATCTCTCATTTCTTAGCGCATCAGTGTTCATATAGGAATCTCCATTAACATCTGTATAGAAATATATGATGAATTTGTGCATTTTATTGTCGATGGCATACTTGGTTCATCTATATATTAAGTAATGAAACAGTGATTCTTATAAAAAGTAGTCTTGGAAACTGAAGATCTGTTGACAAAATTTTGAGCAAAACATAGTATTACCATGCAAGTGAGATTCCACACTTCCATTTGGAACAAGCTCATATACCAAACATCGGATATGCTCCTCTGTGCATATACCTATCAACTTAACCAAATTCCTGTGATGCAATCGACTAAGCATCTCAACCTCAGCCAAAAATTCACGGGTTCCCTGCTGATCATCCCTCTTAAGAATTTTGATAGCAACTCGTTCCCCATCGTCAAGAATACCTTCATAAACACGTCCGAAACCACCCTCACCAATAATTCTGGACTCGTCAAATCTTTGCGTAGCTCTCTCCATCTCAACCAAAGTAAATGTTTTTGCGGATCCTTTATATGTCACTATGCTTGAGCTGAAGGATGGTGATGCAGAAATAGGTCTGCTTGCCAACCTGCTCCCAACCACAACAGAACCAGGACCTGCATTTTCAAGGCAAGCATTGATGAAAAAAAGAGAGATAATTAATGTCTTACGTAAATATTGTAGCTGTGACCCCTTCAATTTTTGTGAATACTTTCAACAGTAAAGCACGAGGTGATGAAATACAACTCATGGTCCTTCATAAAAACATTACTTTACAGCAACAGCCACATGAAACAGAACTTATAAACTCTTGAAAACTTCCAAAAAATGAATAATCATCTTAAGCAAACTAGTTGGCTACTTACATGCACAAACAATCATATCAAGTCCTTAGAATGTATGTAGACAAGGAAAGGATGATCAATCAATCATGTCCTTTCTCTAGCACATAGATATAAAGATACAGTAGAATCTGCTACAGGATGGTCAGTGTTTCCAGCAGAAAATTGGAAACATTGTACTTTTATACCAAAAGGGAGATGCATCTGATGCATTCGGCTAGTGTCTTATGGAAAAATAATAATAATGCATGAATTGCGTTTAGAAAGAGATCCAAGAACAAAATGTCTTGCTACCTGCAGGCTTCGTTGGCGTAACTGACACTTCAGTTAAATGATTGCGGTTTCTAAGCTTGACATAAATCAGCGATGCAGCTCCAGCACATAAAATGAAAGCAAAGATACTTGAGAGAACAATTATGACTATTATGCCCCTTCCTTTTCTTTCTTTATGATTTCCCACATCAACAGCAAATGGACGTAACCTTGGGCCATTTACATTGCTAAGGCCATTGTTCAGACCTCCAGGAGCTGTTGGTGGCGGCGAAGGAAGACCTGCATGAGTAAATGAAATAAAGTATAATTCAACCATGTTTAAAAAACAATTGAGAGCGCATGCAACAAATTTGCTAACATAAAGAGATCAAAATTAAGTGGAATAACACAAAAGGAAATATGAAGACCTCTTACCTGGGTAAACAACACATACGACATCATAGTTTCCAAAATTCATAGTGTTTATGATGACTTGCTTGTGCCAAAACCTTTCAAATACTAAAAGTGCTGTTTTATTGTCAAATTTCGCTCCCAGCGGCACAAGATCGATGAGGACAACTGTCTTCTCAGGGTCTTCAGGTGCAGAATTCGCTCCCATGACACGAACTTGACTTTGTTTCATGATCACTCCAGATGAGATTTCCTGAGCAAGTTCTGAGACCAATGCAAAAAATGTGTACAATGCTATACCTAAACGGAGCTCGACTTTTATTGGCAACACACAAAGACATGTTGTTCCTGGAGGACTATTGGTCAGAGGATCTTGACAAGATAATGGTGTGCAGTCTAGCAAAAAAGAAAAAAACATGAATGAATCACAACTAAGTGACTGACACTCATATCATCTGAATAGCTAATTTAGTTTGAATGTAAAGAAAAATTTAATGAGGGGTTAAAATGGCATAAAAGGTATCATCAGCATACATGAATTTGGAGGTGGAGGCGGAAGTGATTGACTTGGTGACAAAGCCTTGGGCTTTACAAATGGAGGACTGTCAGGTGAATGTGAAGGTGGTAGGGCAGGTTCTGCATTATAACAAAAAAAGAATATTGCGATATTATATTATATAGTTACATCCATACTAAAGCCACAGAAAACTAGATTACTTCTGGCCCTATTGGATTTCACTAAAGCAAAGAAAGAAGTTTTTGTTTTTACAGTTTCACAAATTGAATGGAGGATAAAAACTTGACGATCTGCTGGACTAATATTGCATACATTCAAATTTCTATAGCAAGGCCGGATTATTTGCATGTTCAAATCAGTGTTGTGGACTAAATATTGAATTGTAGATCAAGTATACCAGAGATAATTCTTGCGTTACTATGATGAACTGTCTGTCTTATTCAATGCCATGATATCTCAACTCTCAAGGCTATATCATGCGTGATTCAGCTAACATGCTAGCACCTTTGGAAAAATGAGGTGGCACATGTTTGGAGCTGTTCTTAGAGGATATGGCTGGAGCATTGTAGGGACTAGAAAAAAAATGAGCATGTGGACAGTGAAAAAAAATCACTCAAAAGAAGTGTAAAGAACAAGAACAAATTGCCATGCATATTCAAACAAAGAATTTTTAACCTGGGAAATATGAAGGTGGATGAGAATGATGTGGAGCATATGCAGCCTTTCCTTGTCCTTTTCCCTTCGATGGAGGCAGGCTTACAGGTGCAGGTGCAGGTGCAGGACTGTGGTGTAAACCAGAATGTCCATGGCTTGCTGCAGAAGCATTATCAGCTTTATGCGGAGCAGGGCTTATGACAGGAAAAGAACCTGCATCAAATATAGCTTAGTTAGATAACTGCATTAAACTCTAATTGACTTTTCGCTATGTGAGTACCTTTGTGGTGTCTGTGATGTGGAGGTTGTAAATGGCTGGAACGTTCCTTTGGAGGTGCAGCAACTGGAATACCATGTCTTCTCCTATGAATGCTTGGAGAGGTTGAGGGAGAAACAGCAGGGCCTGAACAATGTGACTTCATGAATCACTATATATTATCATCATGGTAGTAGCCTAGTAGGTATGGTTGGTGTTATACCTTTTACATATGTGTCATTTACTGGCAAGGAACGGTGATGCCTTCCCTTTGAAGGTGCCACGACTGGAGCTCCATGCATCTTACCATGTGTATTATTTTTTGAACGGGAATTACCTTGTGTATTATGATCAGGAATAGAATGGTGATGCCTTCCTTTCGAAGGTGTTGCAACAGGAACTCCATGGGCTTTCCCATGGTTGGCAGGATGGATTGTTGTTGCTGCAGAAGCTGATGATCCTACATAATGTAATTGAAAAAAAATGTGTAATGCATTCTAGAGCAGATTTATTTCTTGTAATGAATACTGCTTGGAAGACATACCTTGTACTTGATAAATAAGGGTGTTAGATAACTGGTTTTTTTATTTTGGAAGACATACTATGGATTTATTTCTATTGTAATCACTAACCAGGAAACGTTTTGAGATTCAACTAAATGACAAAGCTACCTCCTATGTGTGCATAATGTGCAGGAGTGAAGGGGTAGAGGATTGCTCTGGAGGCGCAGCAACCGTTGCACCATACCTTGTCCCATGGATGGCAGCAGAATGATGGAGAAACATCGGAAATGGTACATCATATGTTTGAAATGCATAAATGGAGATGACAAAATCTACAGAATAGCCTAGTTGAGCTCAGTACAATTTGAATGTGAACTTTGTCCCTGTTGCGGGGGAACCAAATGTGCGATGCATAGGTGGGGCAGCATGAATGTTGTCTCTGTTTGTATCAATTGGTGGAAAGATAGATGGGTTTGCATGGGAGTGATCGATCTCCCTTGTGCCTAGTACCAAGAAAATAGCTCTTTTAGAAATGCCATATAATTTTTGTACCCTGAATCAGGGAGAGTGCACCTTTTGGTGGGGAGCTGTTGTGCCTTGGTATTGGTAAGTTATTCGGAGGTCTGGCAGTTGATATGCCATCCTTGTCATGACTGGATGTGGGAGTGATGGACTTCGGTGGTACAGGTGCTATATAAGCCAAAGGTTACAAGTTACAACAAAATCTGTGTAAAAATGAACATTTGAAATAAATGGACTGATTAGACGGCCAGAGATCAAAGAATAAGAACAACTATATACCTTTGGGTGATGGCTTTCTTTGACTGAGCAATTCTGCTGGAGGTGAAGTAACTGGTACTCTAGATATGTCCTGGACAGCTGGAGTGGCTAGTACCATGCAAATGACAGGTTACAAGTTGCAACAGATTATGAGTTAGGTATATATGAGATATTGATGCCATTTGATCAGTCAGTAAAGTAATAACATGGTATAGCATTAGATTCAACAGTCTTACAATGGCCATTTATATGGGGTGAAGGAGCTCGTTGTGTTGATCGACTGTCAGTAGAAGGGGTGGTTGTAGGATGTTGAGATGCTGATCAAGGTAAAAAAAATGAAATTAAAGAAATTAAATGATAAAAAAATGTTCTTACAAACAGTGAGAACATAAGAAAGACCAAAAGAGTCCTTACACCATGGTGGATGTTGAAACAAAGGTGTAGCAGCTGGAGTGTTGACAGTAATTTTAGGGCGAGGTACATGTGGTTGAAATGGAACATATGGTGAAGCTGCAGGTACATGTTCTTGAAGATGAGGATTGCCAGTTTGAATAGATGGGGAAACCATTTTCAGAGGTGGGAAATATTTTCCTGTGAATATAGCAATGTTAAGGCATTCCTAAGTAGACTTTGCAGTTACATGGAATGAGACAGGGTTCAGCATCATGCTGACCATCAATTGGCTGTGAACTCTGTATTGATGGGAAAATCTCTGTGTTTGGTGACTGGTAAAGATGATCTGGTGGGGCACTAGGTTGCATTGTAGGCAGCATTGCTTGCTCAGAAGGTGACACAGCCTCATCTGTGAAAGCCAACTCATTAGGAGAATATAAACTACTTCAGGTGCAAAAATATTGTCATTATTACATTAAAAAATTCAAAATCTGATCATTGGACTCATTGCATATATGCTGTTTATTAACATGTACTAGTTGGTGAAGACTGCAGATTGTTTTGCAGTTAGTCCTAGCAAAGAAATAGCTCATGGCATTTAGTTTGGAAACACTAGCCATGACATAGGAAAACAAAAAATCCAAATCATTGAGCTATGGGCATGTTTAGTGACAGCCTTAAGCTTTGAGGTCTAAAAGCTTAAAATTGAGATGGATCAACTACATTATCCAAGTTAATTTGTTGATGCTCACTTGTAATGGATAGAAGAACTTTACGAGCAAAGGCAGGTTCATTAGAATGCTTCAGACCTTCACAGCAAAGAATGAAACAGAACATTCAATTGTTTACTATCATACAAACCCATGACTCCAGCTGTCATTGAAAAAAGGGTTAAACCTGTTGTCTTTGTGAGGGAAACAACTGTAAAACAATACAATTTCTTTCCATCATTTTTACCAACATATAAAATGATAAAGAACATATAGAGGAATAATATAACCACTGTATAATACTATAGCAGTAGTCCATTAGTGCTCAACATGACTTTGATTAGAAAAGAACATTCTCACTTTATATGTAAATAAATGAAAACCATCTTTCTTTCCCCTCATGTTAAGATCCTTGAATTCCAAATCCCTTCTCGTATTATAGTGCACTGTTAACTGCCAAATCATGAGGTAATGGGTATTTCATCCCAGTTATTGACTTATTGCCATCATCCTAAGCTACAGCATTCATCCAAATTCTTCTTTTGCAGTCTTACGTCTGCACCCTTCTTTGAATACACTAAACTCCAACAATGCCACATGCAGCACAATAATTTTACTAGCCAAAACAAATTATAAAGGGACCCAACAAATTAGATACAACAACTCGTTCCATCCTAACATCTAGGTATATAAACTTAAAACATGTGTCTCAAATCTAAATTTCGTTTTTTATTTCTAACATTTTAGCTATACTTCTGAATAGAGTGTTCCCCAGGTGCGCGTCCAGTTATCTACTGAAGAATCTGGGATCCTAGCAGGTGTTAACATTCAGGGCACCCGCCAAATCGCGTACCAACAATTAACCATCCAATCCCCAAGGATCAAACGCTCAAGAGACGTTAGCTCGAATTACCACGGATAAACTACGCAGTACGCACCAGTCCCGCAGAAAAATCATAGAGCGGCTCCAAACAAACCGTGAGGCTCAGGTTTTGGCAGCTCAACCACCCAAAATTCTCACGAGAAAGTGACTCTAGCATTCAGCGTTTCAGGCACGCGTAAGCGTAAATCCTGTTTCCTGACTAGGCCACGCTAACAGGAAACCGCGAAACCACCAAACTTCCAGAGACCAACACAGCTCACCGGCGATTCCACATACCTCCAGTTCCAGGGATCACGAGCGCGGAGGCGACCAAGGTGACGGCGAGGACGGCGCTGCCACTCCACGACCCTCCTCCTCCACCTCTCCCGCGCCGCCCCATCCCTGGCCGCACCACAGCACGGCGGGAAAGCTCCGATCAACAGCCGGCACTAACCGCCCCCCGGATTCTCCATGATCACATCTCAATCCGCACCTCGGCGCTCCGCCCGACACATCCACCGCGCGCACGGCACGCGCGGAGGCGGGTGAGTGCGCGGCGGTGGCGGCGGTGCGCGCGGAGGGGAAAGATTCGATGCGTCGGAGGCTGGACTGACTAGTAAACAAAAGTGGGGAACGAGAGGCGAGCATAAACCCAACGGAGTCGGGGAGCGCAGGAGGGGAGGGGAGGGGAGACTGGAGAGGGAGCCTAACTCCTTTTTGAAAAAAGAGGGAGAAATCGCGGAGGTCGGCAGCGCCGCGCCGCGCGGCACGGCGATTTCTGGCCGTTTTCCGCGATCGCGCAAGTGTTTTCTCTCGTTTTTGAAGGGCTCGGCTTGCGTTGTGGTGCTGCGGTGAGGCGGAGAGGTCTCTCTGGCTGGCTGAATGGCTGATGTGGAGTTGTGCTTGTGTGGGTTGTACCAGGCTCAGGCTCAGCACTTCAGCAGCCAGCACTCGGCCGCTGTGGTTTTTGTTTGTGTGGTAAGCTCGCAATAAAGTTAGGTGGAGTCCCAGTTGCAGGACGGCGGTGGTGGTGGACGCGTGGGCCTCCCGTTTGCCCTTCTCGGGGACAGCGGCAATCAGTGGGATTATGGACAGTTGGACACCCGTGGCGTGGTGCTCCGCCACCGCCAGCACAGCGCCATACAGGTTAAGACTCTGGGTTAGATTAGTCAATACAGTGGGTTGGTGAATTTTGCACAACGAAATTGTTCTCGGTTGTCTATCTGAAACTAGATAAAATTTCAATTGTTATATTTAGGAAAAAAGTGTCGATTTGACCATCAACTATACCCGTCAGACCACTTTGGTCCCTGAACAGCAATATCAGACTTGTCAGGTCCTTGAACTTTCAAAACCGGACTTGTCTAGTTCTTTAACGGTCAAAACAGTGTTTTTAGGCGAAGCGGCAGCTTACGTGGCAAATCTGGCGTACTTTTACTGATGTAGCAGTCATGTGGTAACGACGTGGCAGCCCTAAATGGCATCCAAGCAGAAGAAATCTGCCACATCAGCGTCAGTGAAAACCTTAAAACCATCGTTTTGACCAGTTAAAGGACTCGCCATGTTCGGTTTTGAGAGTTCAAGGACCTAACAAGTCCGGTGTTGTGTTCAAGGACCAAAGTAGTTCGACGGGTATAGTTGGAGGACCAAATCTGCACTTTTTCCTTATATTTATACCAGTAAATAACTAAGTTCCTGTTTTCCACGGATTATTTAATTTATTTGACTTATATGCTTGTTTGCTTATCTTTGCTTATAAATAATTTGTTTTTTTTTATCTCAAATGCGTGTCCAAAACCTCTCTAAAACAAGTCAAATAAAAGGGACCCGGTTCTTGAGTCCACATCGGAAAGCCCTTGAAGTTAGAACATAAGTGAAATAAATGAAATAAGATAAGTTGTGAAAAACAAAACCTAAATTTATATATGACTTGATGTTGTAAATGGTGTACAATTTAATTAACCGAAAAAGTTTGTGTGCTATATTGACGCATACCTTCAGTTCTATAGGTAATCTCTTGTGTGCCTTATTTTTAAAAATAAACTTACATACATAAAAAATATCTAGCTAACTGATTGTTGTATCTTCTTTACAGCATCAAACTATATATAAATTTAGTAATACACTAATGTAAAAATACGTTCACTAAAATTATCTTCGTTTTCACTCGTTTGACAAGTAGACACAGCCTTTGAACAACAAGGATAATTTCGGAATCAACAAGTATCCAGGTTCGGGGAAGATTTGAGACCTGATATTTTATGGGGCACGGGGAACACCCTCATCGGGGGTATCTTTTGTGGCTATGAGCAACCAAGAGTATGTGATCTGTGCGCGTAGGCACATCATTTATGTTGTTTAAAATAATCGAACGAGCATTGCGCGTGAGGTGCCAAATTAGACATAGATGGCTCTAAGCACTGATACTAGTGTTGTAAATAGGCCATAATTTAGTTCGTAGAGATGAGTTGGATATTGATAACGTTGGTCATATATATGCTAGCTTATTTCGTCAATGCTCACATTTCAATGTCTAGCGGCTGTTTTACTATATTTAGGTGAGAGATATTATGCTATCGTTGTGACCATGTATTTTTGCAGTTATAGGTGCTAGCTATATAGGAGTATGTGCATCATTGTGCCGCTTGTGATCTATATAGGAGTATGTTATACATCATTGTGCCGCTTGTGCGCTATACATTAGCTATTTTAATTTAACACGTACAACGCTACGGCCATTGCTTCGCAAATAAGCTTGCTTAATTAATGGCCACCAATCGAGGACGTTGGTCGGACTGATATCTCGCACGAAAATGTACTACATCCAAATCTAATAGACGGTTGACGACCAGGGTGGCTAATTAACAAGCCGGAATCATGATTCAGAAAATTATAGACATATGGTCCGATGTAATCGATGTATCAGAGTTGGCTGCAATTATATAAGGTTGCTATGATGATGTCACGCACATCCTCAGTGAGGTCACCAGTCACCATGCACAGTGCTCCAAACAACACGCGAGAGGAAGACCACATATGATTTTCTGAAGAAAAGAATTAAGGAGGAAGGCCACATATTGCGGTCCTATGTGCGGAGCATTCTCAAAAGTATAGTGACTAATCTACTTCCCGGTCTATTTCAAAAGGGAAAGAAAGAAGAGGAACAGCCAGGCAGGTGATGAAGTGCCTTGCTGCCTTGCGTGCTGTGGAGTGTGTATGCCTTCGATTTGATGGCAATCAAACGAGCCACCCACGTAGAGACCTTTTACCTTGTCTCCTTGCTCTTTCCAAGTGTAGATAACACGTATGATTCGTACGGGGAATATCCTTTATAGGTTTTATAATATGCATTTACATATTTAGAGTCTCTGGTGTAGCGGGGAGCACTTCAGCTATATGTTTAGTGACAAGGTTCGAAACCCTGACAGAGAATTTAAAGAAGCCACTGCTAGCCAAAACAAACGGAACACTCATTTCCTTAGGTGGCTAGATGAAGATTTTATTTTTTATATATATTTAAAAAGGATGATTGGACTTCGATTCAGCCGACGATCGAACGCACGGCGTTATCTTGCCGATGTGGATGCATGAGGATGCATACAGACATATAGGGTGTGTTTGGTTGCATCGCCTTGTATGGTCCCATGCAGGTTGGGATGATTTTTTGTTTGGTTGAGAAAAAACAAATGGGTTCGTCCATCATCCTTCCGTCACTCCGTAGTGCAATAGGGGGGTGGATCGATCCCCTGAAAATTGATAAGTTGGACTCGTCCCGATCTCCTCCGCCCCTCACGCGCCTACACTACAAGAAGAACCCCCCTTTACCAACACATCCATGCGTTGTTAAAAGCTCATATAGGCGTTGCGAGAGTCTATACCAACACATTTCAGATGCGTGGCTATAGGAGGCGTTGCAAAGTTCTTTCACCACGCTTATCAATGCGTTGGTAACAGGGATGAATATGTGTTGCGACATAGCAACGCCTATCAACAACACTTATTATGTGTTTGCAACCTTACACCATGAATGGTGACATATCCCAATTCGTCTGGTAGGCTAGAAGCACCAAATTTTACTTTGTTTTATACAAACAAACTGGATAAACGAAAAAATAACCAAAAAGAACACAACAATAGCTTTTGCATCAATAAATTCTTCATTGACAATTAATGCAAATTTTATACATCAGTAATTTTATATCTCTCCCTCTACAAGTCCTCTCTCGATAGCATCTTAGATGGTTCTACATAACAATTTACAATGTATAGAAGTAATGAACATTTACAACTTTTTCACTATTTATCCAATCAATATGATGCAGATGTCACTGGAAAAATAGTTGATGCTTCTTTGATTGGTTTCCTCCGTCTCAACATATGTGTAAGCTCAACCTTGTAAATACTCTGCACAAGGGATAAACTTAACTTAATTAAGAAGACAGATAAATCTCAATTAAATTATAATCATAGTACTTATTTTTTGCCTGCAAGTTATAACAATAATAATACATACGAGAGAAATACAAGAGTACCTCACATCTAGATTAATTAGTCCTTGATTAGGGCGGCAGCGTGGCGGTAGGCGGCGGCGTCGAGGTCGGCAGTGCTGAGGCGGCGCCGGGGCAGGGGACGGGGTGGGGACGGGGTGGCGACAGGCTGCGATGTCGAGGTCGGCAGGGCAGAGGAAATGCCGGGGCAGGGGAGGCGGCGCCGAGGCCGGGGCGGGGCCGACGGCGAACGGAGCGGGCACGGGGTGGTGGAGGCGTCGAGGTCGACGGGGCTGGTGCCTAGCCTAGGGCGAGGTAGAGGAGAGTAGGGGAGGTATGCCATGGTGGGCTGCCACTGAAATGGGCCGTCTGGGATAGGAAAGAGAAAGAGGGGAGAGAGAAAAGGAGAGGAGAGAAAGAAAAGTTTTAAATATAAACAATGAAAATTTGAATAAATATTTGATTTGGATGAAAATTGATTTTTGGAAATACGTACATATTTTTATTAAGAGTAGATCTAAAAAATAAAGCAATCCAAATTGACATACTGGCAACGCATCAATTGCAACACATATATAATGTGTGGTCACCATATTTTCCTACAACGCATAAAAAAAACGTTGCGAGTTATGCGTTGGCAAAGAGGGGTTCTCCTTGTAGTGCTATTCCTCCCTCTCTCCCCATGCGCCTCCGCCTTCTCCGTCACCACCCGCCGGGCCGCCGCCACCTCTTCTCCCTACGCATCCTCGGCGGCGACGACACGCCTCCTCCTCATCATCATCCTCAGCGACGGCGGCGCGGCGTGGGTCGGCACCGGGTAGAGGAGGGAAGAAGGGGAAGGCAGCGGCTTGCTACCGCGGCCAAGAGGAGCAAGTCGGCGGCGGCGGCGTGGTGGCCGAGGTCCCCGACCCTACAGGAGATCCCCTCCCCTCCTCCTCTCCCTCGGCGGCGGGCCTCTCGTCCTCTCTCGGCGTAGGGTGGAGCTTGGAGCGGCGGTGGATCTTGGCGTGGCGGCCAGCGGGGAAGGAGACGGAGACGGCGGCGGATGGCGTGCCGGCGGCACCGGCGGCCGCCGCCGCCCAGCTGAGGAGGGAGACTGAGAGGAGAAGAGGAGGGGAGAGAGTGGGGGCTGGCCGACTGGGGCGGTGAGAATGAGGGAGAAGGAGATGGTCGCCGGGGAGAAAAGGGGAGGGCCAACAAAACCATCCAAACAGCACATCATGGATGGTTAGATCCCTTCCCATCGTATCCTTCTGATTATTCCATGCTTGATGATGATTCACGGTGCAACCAAACACACCCATAGATGGGGAGTTCAGTTTACAAAAACATAGGAGTAGATATTTATGGATCATGCTCAACACACAATAAATACGTTAAAAGGAAGATCACCAAATTCTACACATATTTTGTGGGTCAACTTTTTAGTCGCTGTAGAGTCTGCTAATCTCATTCATGTCATCACATTCGTACTCTATCCTTATATGCGATCACACACGGTTTGATATTTTATATTCCATTGTTAGCCAATCAAGCTGTTTCGGATTGCATTAAGACACTTGTGCCCATGCATTTTTGATACATTGAAAAATAAAATAAATTCCTAAAAAATAAAATTCATTAAATTAACAGAAAACTTTGTATAGGTTTAGAAAAATACGTGTTCTCAAATGTGTCTGTGCAATTAAAAATTTTGGGATGCAAAATTTTATATTAAAATCAATGACGCATAGTGCCACAAAATTAATTTTAATATTATAGTTTTGTATTACAAAAACATACAAAAAATTCACTATGTGAGACTATTATGTGGAGATCCTCCCATGTATGTGATGAGTATTTGTGACTTTGGAGGATTCTTGCTCTTGGTTGAGAGTTTGTTTTTGCGCTTAAAGTTATCATTGCAATTTGGGTGGCATGTCTATCATTTTTTGTTGATATATTGAGATGGTATATTGTGCGGTGCAATGTGACAGTTTGCTTGTTTGTGTCGGTTGTAGGAACTTGAGGCTAGGTTGTGGTGAAGCGGGAGCCGAAGACGGGTGAGGCCTAAAGGTGGTGGACTTCGTGGCTTGTCCGTGGTGTGGCAAGGAGCCAAAAACGGGTGAGGCCAAGAAGTGTCAGGCTTTAAGGCTAGACCGTGGTGAGGGATATCTTGAAGACGGATGAAGCCGGACAAGAGAGCGGAGCGGGAGGTTGTGCATTGATAAGTTGGTGCGTATTTCAGAGTACTACCGGACTAGATCCGGTAAAACTATTTTGTTCGCAGGCTGCACAATCATGTGAAGTTTCCGATGCTGGGATAGGAAGATGATATAACCTCCATCGGACATGCGTATACGAAAAACAACCGCGAATCTTGGTCGTTTCACTTTCTGATGCAACCATGAACTACACGACGTAGAGAAACACATCAATGCGGCCGTCTCTAACGATCCTAGGTAGTCAGTGATTTGAATCCAAGGAGGACCATCGAATCATGGATGATAGCATTTTTGCGCAGGCAGGGACCCCGCCTGCTCGGTGCGACGGGGCGTGAGATGTACGTTCCAGTACATAAGCGATGCGAAAAGCTTGACATCGCAGCTCAGCCGTACAGTGATCGCCAGCTAATTAAGCAGGTCCTGGACCTATCTGCTGGTTCTCTGCGTTCCAGAGTGTCACACACACACTGAGCCGTCCATTGGTCAGGGAACAGAGCCAGAGGGAAGGCCAGCTATAAAATAAGTTTTGCACGAAAAATTTTGACTAGTGGAGCCGAACAACACACGAAGTCGCGAAGTAATACCAGTGTAATTCTAAAAATCCCAATTAATCTCTGATCAACTAATAAGTCTCAAACTTATAGTATACCAGTAGCACCGATTACCGATTAATTCGGTATAATTTTGATTAGTTTCAATTACTCTATGAATTAATTTCATCTAATTGTTAATCCCCACTTGCCGAGAGATTAGCGATCTTTTCAAACTTGAGTAATATACCTCTCAAACGCGCGCCTCCCAATCAGTGTCAGTACATGCATGACTGCATGATGCATCATGGCGCACCTCCAATCTAGTGATGATCCTATACCGGTATCTGGTATATTCTAGTATCATAACTCTGCTAGTAATACTACTATCTGTGCCAACAAATCGATCGTTATTTTTGTGGTGTTAACGCAAAGGTGTCGGACGCCGCTAATGCGGATATACATGCATGTCATGGATCATGACCCCTATCATTCACAAACTCACGACTTATCATCAGCCCTTTCGAAGCTCTATGCATAAAAAGGAGTTCGATCTTTACCGTAATCCACACCTCGACTGTGGAGAGCACCATCGGCACAATCTCTTTATTTTATTCTATATATCACTGTTTGTTTCTGATATTTTCATTCTCTATAACAGAATCTGTATTCTCTAAAAAATATAGATAGTCGTTAAATTTAAACTGACATAGAGACTTATTTGGTTGGTATACATAGGCCAAAATTGATGATTCTTTAAGGCTATGTGACCTCTCTTGGCCTGTAAATCACTGTTAATGAGCATCATGTCCCGTTTATTTACACAAATAGTTTTATAATTGTAGCGATTCTTTTTATTATAAATTTTTATCTCTTTATTATAATTGACATGGACTTCTTTTCCACTCCAACTTTATAGTTGGCATGGACTCTTATTTCTATTTCTATTTGTTTTTATTTTTGTTGATGTAGACTCTTTCTTTTAATGTAAACCTTTAAAATTTAAATCTACAATGAATAATGAAGTAGATCTTTCTTTTCTCTTCGATTAATGTGGGAATCTCTAGTATTATAGGATTAATGTGGTAGCTCCATTTAATTCTGCTTTAATATTATAATAACTAGCAGGGTGTCCAGCAAATATGCACACTTAGAGCATGACCAGCAGTCTCTGCATCACATCCGGCAAAATACTGTACGCGCGCTCACGGGCGTTCGATTCAAAATCGCGCAGACTCAACGTGGACAGCGTGGGAGCAGTCAGGCGCTGATGGAGGCCGCCGATGCAAGGCCTCCTGCGCATGCTCTTAAATTTGTGTCAATATTTAACATAACATAGACAAATTTTTTTATATAAATTTATACAGTTTTTATTTAAGCTGATATGAAATCTTTCTTTCGATATGTCATGAACTCTTATTTGCAGTTTCTATTTTTTTCAATATGTGGTAGACATCCAACATTTTTTCCACTATGGCATTACTATTTTCTTAAAGAAAAAAGTGAAAAAAAAATCACAAGTACACTGAAAAAAGTATGAAAATTGTCTGAGCATCGACAAGCCATTGTTTTCGCTGCCCCCAAAGCGCAGCCGTATGTCTCATCGAAACCGTTTAAACTTACCATACATTTTCTCCACCGTAGCATAGATGAAAAAAAATGTGAAAAAAAAAACAGTTCAAACGAACTGAAAAAAGGAAAAAATTTGACTGCGGGAATAAGTCTGTACAGAGACGCCTGTGAAAGCAGCGAGCTAGGCGAAAGAGAGACTGCTAGCGTAGAGACCCTTGCGCATGCTGTATCGTGCGATACTGCTAGCATAGGGAGTTTACGGAACGGGAGGTTATTCGGACGAGGGCAGTATCTGCA
This sequence comes from Raddia distichophylla, assembly GCA_005191435.1. Classification (NCBI taxonomy): domain Eukaryota; kingdom Viridiplantae; phylum Streptophyta; class Magnoliopsida; order Poales; family Poaceae; genus Raddia; species Raddia distichophylla. Next base: position 3,383,293 of record SPJY01000102.1, read on the forward strand.
CGAGGGTCGTCTCCATCAAACTGACGTGAGATAGCTGCGACATGTTCGTGCATCCGAGAGACTCGTCAAAGCGACGTAGACGGCTATAGCCGAGCCAGAAGCTGGGAAAACGATGGGGGATGCGCGGTGGAATTCCACGCCGATCTCCACCGAGCCCCACGCTTTTTTGTTTGACCTGCAAAAACAGAGAGATGGCGTACGTAGATGTGATCACGTGCTATCGATCGTATCAGTAGCAACGAAACCTTCCATTAACGGCACGAACGGTAGGCTCTTCCGTAGACCGTAGTCCTGTGCGTGCGCGCGCCGGCCGGTCCGTACGTGTTACGTGTACATTGCTCGGAGAAGTTGGGAGCGGTTTGACGCATGACGGCATGGGTGGTGGACAGGTGACGGCCGTGGAGGAGGAGAAACTGCCGAACCAGAGATAAGCTTAAATTACGGTTGGATCGGAATCCTGTTCTCTTTTTGTCCCGTCCAATGAATTACCTCCCGTGATTTCACCGTCACTAAAGCTTATTCCTCCTGCGGGGTCCCACCGGTCATTACCGAAGTCTGAATCGAAGGGGATCAAGGAAAAGAGACCGGACACAAAGGATCTAGGAGTAGGTGGATTGCTTCGTGGGTACTCGCGAACCCGATTACTATATTAAAATACACTAGCCTCACAGTGCTTTGTGTATTTTTATGAAGCAAGCGGACTTGTGGGTACCCGTGAAGCAACCCACTTGCATCCCTACTGGCCAGGGGCGGATCTAGCACCGGGTCTAGAGGGGCTCCAGCCCCTTCTACCCTTGTTGTGGCAATGGAGCCCTCCTTAGACCCTCATACCATTTTTAGGACATGAAAGAGAAGAAGATGGGTCTGGAAGTAGAAGATAACCATGTTAGTCGACCCCCTACTATTTTCTTCTGCGTCCGCCCCTGGTACTAGCCACACGCCCACACCCTCGAACCTCGTACGCGCTTGCAAAAATTGCAATCTGAACAAGCTATATAGAAAAGAGCTACAGAATTAAAACAGGTCAACTAAGCCACTATATTAATTTGAAGTTACTAAAAATATTTATACTAATTGAAGATAAAAAGAAAGATATGCATCATCGATTATTATAAAGCCGAATTATTATGGCTTAGATTAAAAATAGTCTACATCCACTACTAAAATAAAGATAGAAACAATTAAAAGAAGTTCATATCAAATATAAGAATAAAAAAGAGTACAAATCAAATATGAAATTACAAAAGAGTCTATATCAGATACTAGATCTAACCGCGTATTTACGCGGGACACCTTGCTCATTTATAAGCAACAAGGGCCCTCGTCACAAGTTGTTAATTTAATGCCCTAGCAAGCTACCGTGGATTTGTTTGCACATACATCAAGCTATTTTGCCAACGCGCCCTTTGTTGTTTTACTTATTTTTTTTTCTGGAAGGCAACTGTCGAGAAATATCGAGAACACTCGCAACATCCTAACTTAGTTTGGTCCAGCTACTAATCATACCTTCATTTCGCTATTCATCTTCGTTTTACTTACTTATATGTTATTTGTTATCGGGACGTCCTAACTTAGAACCCATTGAACATTATCTTAGTAGCGGAGTGCAGGAGTGGTGTGGTGTAGACTTGCAGCATCACAACCTGTTGGTTTGTTTTTCATCATTGCTCGTGGATTGGACCCAACCTAAGAGCACCTCCAGCAGCCCTTCCATAATATTGTAGCAGATATAGTGGGCTGCTGGAAGTAAGGTTGGAAAACGAGCCAGAAGCTTGTGAGTTGCTCGGGCTTGGCTCGATTCCAGCTAGGCTTGGGCTCGGCTCGTTTTGAAACGAGCATGAGCTGAAAATGGTTTGTGCAACCAACCGAGTCAAGCTGAACTAGAGGTTGACTCGGCTCGAGCTCGTGGCTTGTACATCATCACTAATCAGTCACCGAGTCCTTTTTCATTCGGGCTCGTGCTCATGGCTGGTGGTTCGGGCTCGTGGCCCGAGCTCGTGCGAGCTCGCGAACTACCACCGAGCCGAACCGAGCCTATTTTTCAGCTCGGACCCTTGCTTAGCTCGGCTTGGTACCTAAAGAGCTGAGCCGAGCTAGGGGCTGGCTTGCTCGGACTAGACTCATTTCCGCCCCTAAACTGGAAGCTCTCTCTATAATATTATAGTGTAGTGTAAATTATGAAGTAATTTTATAGACATAGATAGAGAAGGCGACAATAGTGTTTTATAGAGGAGATATAGAGTATTTATTGAAGATCTCTAACACAAAGGCCTTGTTTGTTTGAGCTGAAAGTTGCTGAAAACTTTAATCTAAAAAAGTAGTGACCCCGAGAAAGGCGTCTTAAAATTCAAAAAATTATGAAAAAATATTTTAATTTAGGGTATGTTCTTTTGGGCTAACCTGAACGACTGAAATAGCTAAACTTTGAGAGCTTCTCGAAATAGACTCGTGATTCGAATACATCTCATTTTGACTTGGTTTTTAAAGCGTTAGCACATACCTTCGGTACAACGAAAAAATGGACTAAAAAAACTAAAGCGTATGCATTTTTTTACGATGATAAGTCATTAAACCATCAAAACGTTAAACTGTTAAGATCAAAAGAACTAGCTATTGAACTGGAACAATCAGGGCAAAAGTAACATGCCAGTATGCCACAAAACCCCGTTCTCAGTTGCCTGCGTTGGCATGTCGGTCGTCCCAATTCACCCGGGGCCGGACCACGGATCCATCGTATTTCTAACGAGTGGGGTGGGCCAGGAATCCCCATGCTTCGACGCGATGAGTTGGGCTGGCGCGGGAGGCACACCTGGGCGCGCGCATGTGCGTCCCGAGGCTGGGGCAACGGTGCGTCAGGCCGCTCATGCGCACGGCCCCGCTCCACAGCTCTGCTACCGCCCACTGCCACAGTGCCATTGGTGGTTCGATTTTTTCTTTACCAATTTCTTCTCACGCTAGAACCGAGAATTTATATATGCGCCGATCGATTATCTTTGTGCTCAAGTTTGGCCGCTTTGAAATCAGCCGCCCCAAAGTACGTCTACGGGGACAACCGTGAATCTTAAAAAATACTTTCTGCATTCCTTTTTTGTTTGACAACTTTAACTTTTAGACATGCATTTTACCATTCGTTTTATTCAAAAATTTAGTGCAAACGAGCAAAAAAAAAGTCATGCTTAAAGTACCTTTAATGATAAAAATAAATTACAACAAAATAAATAATATTTTGATAGTTTTTTTTTTAATAAGACGAATGATCAAATACGTGTTTAAAATTTAAAAACGTTAAACAAAAAAGAACGGAGGGAGTACTAGCTCTCTCCCATTTGCTTGGGTATTTTTTAGTCCACTTTGTCGCTTTGACGACTTAGACCGACATTTTTGAACAAAACCACACACTTTAGGCAGCGTCGCGAGTCGCGAGGCGCGACACCATGGATGAAGACTACAATATGAATGCAGAAATCCTCCAAAGGCCTACTAGATGATCTAGATTCTAGACCAACTCACAGAAGCCCACAAAGCCCATTCGTCTCGTCCGTATCAATCAGCCCAAGCACAAAACGGCCCAGTCCACGCACCACTGCCGTTTCCTTTCCTATCATGCTCCGGGTTCTACCGTTCTACACTTCTGCCCGCAAGTCGCAACTCGCAAGGCACGAAGCGTCCAGAGTCCAGACTCCACAGACGCTCTCCTGCTGTCCTGCAGCAGAGTGAGCGTGGCGGCCTGACGGCGAGAGGGGGAGCGGAGCAGTCGCCGTCGGCGACCAGCGGTGATGAAGGAGAGAGGCGGGTCGAGGGCGGCAGTGGACGAGCGCTACGCGCAGTGGAAGTCGCTCATCCCCGTCCTCTACGACTGGTTCGCCAACCACAACCTCGTCTGGCCGTCCCTTTCGTGCAGGTAAACCTCGATGTCCTGCGACCCCCTTCTCCTTGCTCTAGCCGTTCCGCCCCGTATCGTGGATGTGGTCCGTTGTCTCCGCGTAGGTTACAGCCGGGTTATGGTTTGGGGCCTTGGGGGTCTGGGTGACGTATCTAGGGTTTTGGTGGGTGGATGTGCGCGCGGTGGTGCCAGATCTGTCGCGTGGTTGCTGCGTTGGTGGTGCTGGATTGAAGGTTTCAGCTGTGTTAAAAGTTTTCATGTCAGTGATATGCGATGCTAGGGTTTTTGGGTCAGGGGTTTTTGTGGAATGGGTCTGTTTGAGTTGGAGGGTTCTGACTTTTGAGCTTGTGTGTCCATGCAATGCTTGCTGCAGTTAATTGCTTTTTTTAAGATTTCATGTCCAGTGGAATGGTGTTCGTCCACTTATTTGTTTTTAATATGATTACTTGTTATCTGTTAGAGCGAGGGAGTTGTTGACATGCATTATGCATATATATGATGTGCTGCATTTTGTTTTTTCACCTGGTACTACAAGGCTAAAGTATGACAGATTAGCGGAATTACTCATTTGGTCTAAAAGCATGCTGGTTGGATTTTGCTGTGCTTTTGACTTTCAATTATGGTTTTATAACTGATGATTTGTTCATTTCTTGGTTGATCTGGAACAGGTGGGGACCTCAGTTTGAGAAGGCTACATATAAGAATCGCCAGCGCCTTTACCTATCCGAGCAGGTGAGTGCATCAACTGATCCATAAGCAGATATTCTTTTTTTTGTCTATTTAAAAATGCTTCGAAGCTCAATCTGGTTGTTAGTTTGAATTAGCAACATCAGCTGATGCTTAGGTGGTGTTATTTTCTTATCTGGAGCTAACAATATCATTTGTTTATTATGCAATGGTTTCAGACTGACGGGAGTGTGCCTAATACCCTGGTCATCGCAAATTGTGAAGTTGTCAAACCAAGGGTTGCAGCGGCAGAACATATATCACAGGTTATTGAAAATTTGTTGTGTTCGTACAGTTTCTGTTTGTCAAAAGCAGAACAGCATGATATTTTAGATGGTGTAGATATGTCTGTCCTACCTTTTATCCCTTCCTTAGTTCTTGTCCTGTAGTGGTTAATTATTTTTTGTACCAGTTTCTCATTTTTAATGTAACTACAGGAGTAGACCCATAGTTCTGTCTACTGAAGTTATGTACTTATGGCCAATCTATCAATGTACATTACTATATAGATATTGATCAACTGTAGCATTTGGATCTGTACGACTTCTGTCTTGTAATGAGTACTTGTGTTGATGTCTTTTGTCTGAGCTATTTTTTATAATCAAATTAGCAAATTGCTGTGTACAGCAGTGTAACTCTAGTGGTTCTTGAGTATCTTTATGTACTAATTACATCAACATTGTTGCTCGAGAGGACTGAATTAGACTTCCTTATACTTATTTTAGATCGGTTTACATGGAGCTGACAAGATGCCCTTTTTTTTTCGCAGTTCAATGAGGAAGCACGCTCACCTTTTGTAAAGAAGTACAAGACTATAATTCATCCTGGCGAGGTGAAAACTGTCTTTGTTTTTTTGTTACAACTGCAGCTATTTTGTATCTAAGCTATCTTATTTACATGTTGCTGCTGCTATTTTGTGGATCTCGACTATTCCTTATTTCCTTTCTCAAATTATATTGTCTACTTCTTCTTGAGAATCTTATGTTCTCTGATGCAGACCTTGCTTCCTTATTCTAATTATGATTTGCTTTGCTGTCCTGTGGTTCAGTTTATTTACTTATGTGGAATACTGGAATATGATGTTTGAGGTGCTTTGTTTGATTTGCTAAACACAACTATTGATGTAATGTTTCTGCTACAGGTTAATCGAATCAGGGAGCTTCCACAGAACAGTAAGATCATTGCCACTCATACTGACAGCCCAGATGTATGCCCAAGCCTTTACCCTGCTGATTATTTTTTGTCAAATATTCAACAATCCCTAGGAGTTCCAGTGACATTTATAAATTTAAGCCCTTTTCTGTACACAGGTACTTATTTGGGACGTTGAGACCCAGCCAAATAGGCATGCTGTCCTTGGAGCAGCTGAATCTCGTCCTGATTTGGTGTGTTTTCTTATTTCATTTCTTAATTCAAATCATTTTGAGATGATGAAAATTGTAGTTTTGCATGATGTGCACAGCATGGATGGACATAACAGGGTTTAATAGAATAGACCAAAAGTTCTCATGTACTGATTGTGCACTTCTCACACATAGCGCTCATTAGACTTAACTGTTTGTCAGATATTAAGAGGACATCAGGAAAATGCTGAGTTCGCACTTGCCATGTGTCCAGCAGAACCATATGTACTATCTGGAGGTTAGCAGAATTTTGTTCTGTCCTGTTATATGCTCCTATCTTTCTGCCCCTCACCCCCTTTTTTAAATTCTAATATCAATATATTTTTGTCTAAACATTTCAAACTATACGTTCGATGTGCTCTCTTCCTAGGATTCTTTGTATGTGTAGCAGTATTATCCGTTCTATTATACCTTTCTTCCTACATTACTAACAAATAACAATATATGAAATTAGGAAATGCCATGAATCATGGTCATAAATTATGCTAAGTTGCCTGTCCGTGTCATAGCTGTTTTTTTACTTTTAGTTAAAGACACTTTTGGTTTCTAATGCACAATTGCTAGCACAATGTTTTTATGAGAACGCACATTTGTGCTACTTATGGTCCATGAACTAAGAACTGAACTTCTGATTCCATTGGTGCTTGTACATGTGAGTGAAGGCAGGCCCAGTCCTGATTTAGCTGCTAAAGAGGAGCTGTCATGAAAACTTTAACACAAGCAAAAAAATGGAAGGATCATAGAATCCAATCACTAATTCAACCAACATCATAATTATAGCATCATTGCTATCTAATTTGGGTTTGGCTTTAACTTAAATCAATGCAAGTGTTAGGAACGAAAGTCTTTGTCATGTTCAAAGGACCAAACGGGCAGTAGAACGCTGCATCCCTTATCGACTTTCTTTTTAGTGCGCTGCTGTGATAACTTGAGCTTTGCCCTCAAATGCTAATTTTATATAGGGAAGGACAAGTCTGTTGTCTGGTGGAGCATCCAAGACCATATATCAGCACTTGGGGATTCCTCAAAAACTGAGACTTCCCCTGGGGCATCAGGCAGCAAGCAGTCTGGCAAAAGTGCGAATGAAAAGGATAGCCCTAAAGTTGAACCTCGTGGTATATTTCATGGACATGATAGCACTGTTGAAGATGTGCAGTTTTGCCCTTCTAGGTAAATAAGCGACTTTTGTTTCTTTTCTTGTTTTGCTTTCAGTGCATTGCACTTATACAGATCACTGAACATATACATATGTTTGGCATCTTGGTCTTTCAGCAACACAGTCAATTGGTCATTTTCTACTTGGTTAATACAGTGTTTTTAATGATAAATTGAATATATCCGTCGTTATGAACGAATGGTGTATGTTATTTTCCCCATCTGTATGCTTTGTTTTCTCAGTTTTTTTTTCTTTTGGGATGAAGTGCACAGGAGTTCTGTAGCGTGGGCGATGATGCTTGCCTTATTCTTTGGGATGCTCGGACTGGCAACAGCCCAGCTGTTAAGGTGACATTATTATCTATCTTAAGTGCATTAACATTGTTTTGGACATTAGTTTGAAATGCATGCTGCTTTCAATGTAATAGCCTTTTGTACTGACATAGTTTTCATGAAGAGGATTATGGCTACTAAGAAACCAGATGATCTATAATGGTCAATTGTGTCTCAGATGGAATGTTTAATTTGGGGCTTGTTTGGTGATTTTGCCCATCATTTGCTTAGTCTACATTCTACTAACCTTACTAGTTGGCAAGGAAATCCTTGCTTGTGGAGGAGCGTCAATTTGGCTCCCCCTCAAAAGCAAAGGGATCTTCTTTTTCACTTGGTTGGGAAAGGTAACTAAACATGCCTGTTTGCCCACTAGCAAAGGTTGGGCAGTAGAGCCAACCGTTCCCGTAGTAAAATTAACTTGATATATTTTAATTGGGTCCATGGTACTTTTTTCTGCTGCTTTTTATGGCTGGCATTTCTTTTGTTAGCTTAGCAAACATTTATTACCCCCAATTGAATGTGTCTTTGACCAGTGTACTGATTGTTAAGTTAGCTACTTTCATTTGAATGGTTCCAGGACTTACAGCCAGCTAAGTTTTTGTGTGGCCAGCCTTTTTATCTTGTTCCAAAGTGGCTGAAGTTTTTTAGTCAGCCATTTTTCTTGTATGGAATGACCGATGTTGAAACTATTTTTTGATGTTCAGGTTGAAAAGGCTCACGGTGGAGATGTTCATTGCGTTGACTGGAATCTCCATGATGTTAACTATATCTTAACTGGGTATGATGATCGCTTGAAGAATTTCTTAGTTCTTGCATATGTTTGTGATCTGTAGTTAGTTTAATGCCAGATGAGCTTCCATCTACTCAGATGAACACACATTTGAGTTAATTTTTCTTTATTCCCAGATCTGCTGATAATTCCATCCGTATGTGGGACCGCCGAAATCTGGGTTCTGGAGGAGCTGGTTCTCCGATTCACAAGTTTGAGGGTCATAAAGCTGCTGTTCTTTCTGTTCAGGCATGTATAGGTTACTTACCATATCTTCTTCTGTTATGTAGACTAGTTACTGTTCCATGATATTTCTGTATGCTTTTGGCTATAATTTGAACCTTGTGCATTCCAGTGGTCACCTGACAAAGCATCTGTTTTTGGAAGCTCTGCGGAAGATGGTTTCTTAAATGTTTGGGATCACGAGAAGGTATCTGCTTATAGACTATCTCCATGTACACAAGTATACTGCTTTGTATCTTCAGAGATTTACTGGCTGAATTATTGACATGAGTCCACTCTCATGTAGTTCCCCTCTATCGTTTAGTTCATTTTTAGCCTGAGACTAATAGAGCTTTCTTGTAATATAGGTTGGGAAGAAGAAAAATTCCAATTCGCCTGCTGGGCTTTTCTTTCAACATGCTGGCCATAGGTACAGACGTACGGTGTTTTCATAAGAAACTGGGGGGCTCAGTCTGCCCCTTTTTTTTTTTTTTGTTAAAATGGTTACGCCATGTTTGTGGGTATTTTTTTTCCGTGTTACATTACTTAAGCAATTGAAGAAAAGCCCTTCTGTCCTTGCATGAAAGTTTTAGGCTATATCTTTTCTTTGTGCATCATTAGGCATGTTTAGTTTGGCTAATGTTCTTCTCTGCTCACATAAGGAGCTACTTTTGCTGGTATTTTCATGAAGCTCTGTTCAGTTCGAAAATGTCGAGAAAATAATTAATCAGGACTGAAATCCGCTGAGTACCATCAGAATTAGACACGGATGAATGTGCAATTGTAAATGAATTTTGAACATGTTGGAGGGGGCTTGTGAAGTAGTATTTTCTCCAGCTTTTGGGAATGATGACATGGCATACATCGTTTCATTGTTCTTACGTTTTGCTTTTGCAACCAACAAACTAGGGGTGCAAAAGGGTTGGATACGGGCGGATACTATTCGTCCCATATCCTAACCCATATCTTTTTTCCCGGATATGAATCCGGATAGAATAAGTTGGATACGGATTCGAATCCGGATTATTCGGGATATGAATACGGGACGAATATGGATCGGTCTCGGGTCGGGTTTGGATAAACAATCGGATATTCACATAAATAAAAAATAGCACATGACATAATTATTTACGATTATTGTAATACCGATAAACTTTCCATGTTTAATACAAAAGCTAACTACATGTTAATATTGAATCAAACATTAGCTACAAACTAATGGTTCCAATCAAACATATTTCATGCAGAATATTTATGTTCATCAAAATATGTTTTTTGATATCTATTATGCTAATTTACAGATATCTTTCGGATATCTCGGATATGTGGGTACGAATTGGATACGGATTGGATATTGCTCTTCCTACATCCTAACCCATATATTTTCTAGATAGGCCGATTCAAATCCTGATTCAAGTCCAGATATACTCAGATATCATTTTTCCAAATTTTAATCAGGTTCTAAATGAATCTGGGCTCGGATCGGTCGGGAATTTCCTTCCCCGATTGTACCCCTACAAAAAAACCAATAAAGTGAATTGTATAGCGTAATTACTTGATTAATTGATTTTATTCAACTACATTTGAAAGGCATCAAATGACTTTCAATTGATTTGGATCCTGCCATACATTGAGGAGAATGGTCAGATGCAGTGGGCACTGATTGATCTGTAGGAATTGTCTAAAACCATTCTATTGAGGAGAATTGAAGATTAATGTTGCATTTTTCTTATTCCATGATCAGTTATTCATTGTTTCAGTCCTTTTCACCTTGTCAGGGATAAGATTGTAGACTTTCACTGGAACTCGTCGGATCCTTGGACCATTGTTAGTGTCTCTGATGATGGTGAGAGCACTGGTGGAGGTGGAACATTGCAGGTATTTCTTTTTCTTTAATCGCACAATTATTTTGTAAACCACAGGCAACAAATAACTGTACTTTTCATAGTTTGCAACAATTATAGAACTATGCTGTTTTTTCTGATACTATACTGGTCCAGATATGGCGCATGAGTGATCTGATCTACCGCCCAGAGGAGGAGGTTCTTACGGAGCTGGAGAATTTCAAGTCCCACTTGGCCAGCTGCACTCCAAGGACTTGATTATGTGAGAATCTGTGAAAACCCAATCCTGTGATAACTCTAGTAGGTACCTTAGTTTCTTGTCCATTTCAAAAAAATGGGTTAAAATTGGTTCTGAAGTTGAACCTAGACTTGTACCCTTAAGGTGCGGGTGAGCTTATGTCAACTTGTTCTGTGACTCAATTCGGTATGATCGTGCAAACACAGCGGAGCTGAATCTCTCTGTAGGCAGACTATTGGGGTATTGTGAAACATTATTCTGGAAATTTCTATTGTGACTTAATGAACTCGATTGTAATGAGCTTGCCTTTATAACTTGATCAGATGGTTCATATCTGACCGACTGTGCTCGACTGTATTGCTGGTTATAACTTGACCCAGCGTCTATTGCATTGGAGGGCTACTGCTCATTGAAGGACTGTGTGATTGTTGCAGTTGCTGCTGTCGTTGCATTGATTAACTACTGCGTATCTTGCGGTTGCTTTGTTGCGAGGAATTAGTTCCACATTTAGAAAGTCCGACCAAGATTGCAAGGCACATAGTCATGTGGTGCTGCTTCGCTGTGGAAAAATAAAAGGCAAAATCGCAAATTCGACGGAGTAAAACATTAAAAAATAGGAGCATATGTAATGGAGTAATGCAAGATATCAAGAAAAGACAACGTTCAAAAAATGGTGGGGGCAGCCTCATTTTACATTGATTGAACCAAGGAAGCGAAACATAAAATGATAGTTATTTAACGTTTGATAAATGGTGGAGCAACCCAAGATAGGAAACTTTAAAGATGGGCATGCGCATTCACAAGAGGTCTAGGATTCTAGGTGTTAGGACAAGTCTAATGGTACTCTAATTTAGGTTGAACTTATCACTGTAACAATAATTTAGGATGAATTTAGCATAGTAGAAATAAAATAAGGGATGCACTATTTGGCAGGCGTCTGCAATTTCAGCATTTGTGCAGGCACATGTCGTGTACATGCGTGTAGACCTCGCACAAAAAAATTCACTATCGCAAAACATTTTTTCAATATTGAAAATGTGGAAAAACAGTAGAAAATTAGTGAATTTTTTTGCGCCTGTACGATTTCGCAAATTATACGAGCAAAAAATCTCTCGACATGAAAAACAGAAAACAAAACAAAATTTATAATATACAGAAAATAAAAGAAATATATAATAAACAGAAAACAAAATAAATCTATAATAAACATAAAACAAAATATATCTATACAAAAATCGACCTCGCGCAAAAAAATTCCACTATCGCGAAGCGTTTCTTCCATAAATGCAAATGTGAAAAAACAGTAGAAAAAAGTGGAATTTTTTGCGTCCGCACGTTTTGGTTAATTGCATGCGCCTGCAAAATAGCAATTACGATAAAATAAAAGAGAACAGTTATAGAACATGTTCCTAATTTGTCCCGTCGGATCATGCTGTCCCAAACTTGCGATCTCATCATCGAGTAGGTCGTGGCACGTGAGGTGAATCAACGTGCACACACCGAGAGCGGCTGGCTACTTCATCGCCGGTCTTTGCTAAACCTTGTCTCTTTTTTTTTTGAGCTGAAAATAGTTTAAAATTTTAATCTGAAAAAACTATGACAACTAAGAAGAAGCTTTGTAGAGTTTAGATATTCACCTTCGCTAATAATCAGGCGAGTGAGACTTATTTATTTCTCAGTCAATTTTCTCACATACCTAGATGCTTGTTGATTCTTTTATGTGTTCTATGGAAGTGTTTAATAAATGGCTCAAAAAATCTACTAAGAGCTAAATAAGTCTCAGTCGTCACCTGATGGCAAGTCAGTCCCTTAGAAATTATAAAAAATATTTTAGAAACTCTAAGTAGAACCCTTTAAAACTAGTAAAAAAATGACTACAAGATATTAAATTGTTTGGTTTGTATAAAAATGATAAATTCTTAGTATTAGTTCTTAAACAAGACCACCCTTTCCACCCTTTCTCTAGTTTTCTTTATTGCTTCAACAATTTTTTTTTATTTGTAGATCATTTACTTTGGAAGGACGCTGTTAGAGACAGCGGAAAATTTAGGAAAAAAATTTTGATGTAGAGAATGAGTGAAAGTAAACGAGATGAAAGGAGCGCTGCTGGAGATGAAAACCTTTTCACGTCGAATTGAATGACGACGCAGCTCCAGTTCGATCAACTGCGTAGGCTGTAGCCTGTAGGCACATGATACTTGCTCAAAACAGTGGAGGCTAGAGCTAGAGGGAGTATCAGTGCGCCATTACTTTTCTCACATGAAACGCTGTGGCCGACACGCGCGACGCCCAGCGAGTCGTCAGTCGTCACTGACCCCCCTGCTGCTTGCATTCAAGGCTCCATTCATGGCCATGCATGGGCTAGCTTGGGGATCCCCAACCAGGCAGGGTGGATGGTCGAGCGCACATGGAGGGTCAAGCATTCTCTTCCACCGCCCGGCCACCCCCGTATAAACCACGCGCGCCGAGCAGTCGAAGCAGCCACCAACACGCGCGTCTCCTCTCACTGCGCTCCGATCCCCGTGCTCCCTTGCTTAGAAGCTAGGTAGCTAGGAGACCCAACGTCCCAACCAAATGGACGGCGCGGACGCGGCGGTGTCGTGGTCGTCACTGGTCCGCGGCTACTTCTCCCCGGCGACGCTCTTCGTCCTGCTCAACGTGGTCATCGGCACCATCGCGCTCACCTCCCGCTCCCACCGCCGCCGCCGCCGTCACCACGGCGATGACGAGCACCAGCCACCGCATCAGCACTGCCACGACCATCGCTACGGTCCTCCGCCCGCGCCGCTCGCGCGCACGTCGTCCGTCGTGGAGCGCCTTCGCTCCCTCGGCCTCTACCGCTTGCGCTCCGGCGACTTCCCTCCCGAGTACAACTACAACCACAGCCTCTCCGCCGCAAGCGCCGCCGTCGACGACGAGAACAGCAACACCCGGCACAAGGCTCAGTACGCCAGGAGCCGGTCAGAGCCGGCTGAGGCTGCGGGGCCGCCCGCCGACCGGAAGAACAAGGAGGAGAAGCCGGCGACGGCGAAGGCGGTGAAGAAGTCGAGCTCCGAGGTGAAGAGGGTGCAGCAGCGCGCACACAGGGCTCCGGCCCGGGCGGCGGCGAGGGAGCAGGACGGCGCGGTGGAGGCACTGGCGGAGAAGTGCGTGGACGCGAGGGCGCACGACTTCATCAACAAGTTCCGGCAGCAGCTGCAGCTGCAGAGGCTCAACTCGCTGCTAAGCTACAAGGAGATGCTCAACCGCGGCACGTAGCTCGCCTCACTCATGGTCATGGAGCAGATCCGAAAGAAGCGCATCGCGGCGAGCCGGCCCGTACATACGTGCATGCGCTTGGCTCGTGGTCGGTGCTGTTGATCGTGTGTGGGAACTGCATGTGCCATTAATTTGCGAGTTGTTGCAAATGTTAATTTTGAAAGGATGAATTGTTCGTGCAGATGTACGTATATAAATTAAGTAACGTGCACATGTCGAGAACCATTGATCTGCTATTAACCATGTAACCATATGGAGTTGATCTTCCCTGATTTCAATGGTACAAACAAACTTTGCCGAAGCCCCTCTTATTTTCATATAAAGATTGCGGATATATGAGAGGGCAGGAAGATCGTCTACGCCCTCCGAAACATTTGAAAAGAGCGCAAAAGCCGGATCTTCAATCCTTCGCACAGCCTCACCGGTGCATGCGGTCGCTGGGCTTGTGCGAGGTGATCTCCAAAATAGGCGCTTGGCGTTCTACAATCTCTAAGGGCAGGTCCCGTTGTGTTCAGACAGGTCGCCCTTGCCTGTAGCCTTTGTTTTTCTGTTTTTGTTTTTCTTAATTTGTAAGCTAGGCATCTTGCCAACTCCTTAAAAAAAGTGTGAAAATTCAATCCCACAAGTACATGGGTGTCAAACCGCGACCATTGAATGCGCTACAAGTTATGTGTTTTTAACCTAGCACATCCCTCAAACTATGTGCGCTTGAGCCGTGCAAGCATGGTCGCGCGTGCTTGGGTAGTGGTCACTGGGAGGGTGGTCAACTCAAGGCGTGAGGAAGTAGAAGGCCTTGGTTGCTTTTTGAAAGTTTCAAGAACGTTTTTGAAAAAAAATAATGAGGGTGAGTGTGACTGAGCACAAATCTTGGTGCAAATCCGATGAACATAAATGTGCCTGTATCTGCTTATACGTGAGGAAAATCCAAATTGTTTGTTATGTCTATTTGGGTAATGCTCTAGGAAATGACGGTAAAATTGATGACTGAAATCATTAAAAAAATTAAAAAAAACATTGAAATAATTCTATATTGACGGGTCGACCGTTGAGACAAACCATGGAGAGAAAACAGGTTACCCATCAAGAAATATAGTCTCCATGGCAGGCTGAAAGGTGGTTAATTGAGACCGTTTGTGGAGTCGCCATCTATAGGCCTTGACAGTGTACTCGGAGGCTTCCTAGAAGCCACCGAGAAAGACATAGTGGGCCTGATACCAGGAATAGCGGGAAGCAATGTCTCTCTTGACGACAACACAAACCATTGAGATAGGTTTATTGGGCCGGCCTGCCTGTAGCACAGAGTCCCTTGACAATTAACTTCTCAACCATAAAAAAGGCTTGATGGGTCAGGCCCATGAGGTGACCTGGTCCCTGGGACCTAATTCCGTTATTATCGATGACTTTTCTGTAGCCATCAAGAGTAGTTAAATTTTAGCCACAAAGATATTTAAAAATATTTCAATTGATGGTACTAACAATAGTGTAGCAGCTTGTGGCAAGCATCTTTAAAAATAATCCCTTTCAAAAGTTCTGTGGTGAGCAGTCAAAAGAAAGCCACTAGGAGTCTAGTGTTAATGTAACACATCCCAAGATGAGCTACTATTGACCGCCTAGTTACATCAACGGTCGAGAGAGGCTTGCAATGTTACCGTGCCATGAGCACGCAGGTTGGCCACGACTATATGACTTGACGGCTCTCTAGAAGCATTGAGAGAGATGCTTGAATCGCTGTTTGTTTTGGGCTGTCAATTTTAGTGCAATATGTCGGATGGTTGATTTTTGTTCGTCGAGACATCGAAATTTTGATGTTTTCTATAGTGTATTTCATGATTGATGTATGTAGTGCGAAACAAATGAACAGCAGCAGCCGCAGCAGCAACCACGTAGCAGTGTAGAATCGCCCAGTTACATGGACGAACTTGTTTGTCCGGTTTTAAGCCTACACTGCAGCATTGGAGGTTTGAAGAACAGAAAGGCAGTCGGTATGCTTGTAATGACTTACACAAGACCAGGCGCAATATTTTCTTGTTTACTACAGCCCGTTCTACTGAGCGACTTCCTAATTTCTACATGTTTTTGCCCGGGCAATAGCTTGCTTGAAATCTATCTATCTATCTACTATCTATATAAAGCAGAGTTAAACGGAGCCACCACACTAATCCTAAAATCCTAAAAATTCCCACGTTAATCGAAAATATTAGAAATTCTCACGTTAATCATTAAAAAAAGAAAATCGGAGCAGATAGCAAGTTGAAGCTTGGTGTCGCCAATTACTGACCGGCTCCAAGTTTTGAGGGCTTTAGCAGTTCGGCACAATTTGATCCTGAAGCGGTGAAGGGGGTGGGCAGGCAAATTGTTGGAATCCTCACACCAGGCTTGCTGAGCCACATCCATGAAACCTGGCATCTTAAGCCAAAAAGATTCGAATCGGAAGTGATGCGGCGGCCGCTTCAAGTTCTCAGCCGTTAGGAGGAGGGGGCAGTGATCCGAAGCTGAGGAGGACAAAGGGATAAGTGAACAGTTGGGGAAGAGCGACTCCCAAGCGGATGGGCTGTAACACATCCCAAGATGGGCTACTATTAACCGTCTAATTACATCAACGGTCGAGAGGCTTGCAATGTTACCGTGCCATGAGCACGTAGGTTGGCCACGACTATATGACTTGACGGCTCTCTAGAAGCATTGAGAGAGATGTTTGAATCACTGTTTGTTTTGGGCTATCAATTTTAATGCTATATGTCTGTCGGTTGATTTATGTTCGTCGAGACATCGAAATTTTGATGTTTTCTATAGTGTATTTCATGATTGATGTATGTAGTGTCAAACAAATGAACAGCAGCAGCCGCAGCAGCAACCACATAGCAGCGTAAGAATCGCCTAGTTACATGGACGAACTTGTTTGTCCGGTTTTAAGCCTACAACTGCAGCATTGGAGGTTTGAAGAACAGAAAGGCAGTCGGTATGCTTGTAATGACTTTACACATGACCAGGCGCAATATTTTCTTGTTTACTACAGCCCGTTCTACTGGGCGACTTCCTAATTTCTACATGTTTTTGCCCGGGCAATAGCTTGCTTGAAATTTCTGTTATTTCCAAGCACGAAAGCCACCACAGAGTGTCGAATTTGCGCCTTACGACCAAAAACAAACACGCACATATGCCATTTCGTGTCCTCGTCACCAAACACCTCTCTCAGCAGTGGTGCTGAAGTATGTCGATGAACCGGCCACGCCTTTCCCTGTTTCAACTTTCAAAAGGCTAAAGCAAGATCTTGTATAAGAAAAATGAAAACGTGGAGCAGGTAAAGTGCACTTTGTGATGATAGTTGTCGTGAAATGGGAATCTAGCTCCTTTTTTATTGATATTTTGCTAGACGACGGCTATTTGTGTTGATTAGTATCACAAGAAAATAACAGCAATTTAGCGAGCCGCAAATTGAGCTCTAAGCCCAATGTATTCCTGAGGCTGGCATAGGCCGGAGCGTGTAGTGTTAATTTACGACGACGGCGGTTGAGCCGTGCCGACTCGACGACTCGTCATGCAAGGTAGAGGAGGAAAGGTGCCGAGTGGCGTCAAGGAAGGGTGGTGCGGGCGAATGTTTATCATTTGCTAATTGCTACTCCCTCCGTTTTACTATAGGACTGGTTTATCGTCAGGCGACTGAGACTTATTTAATTCTCAGTTGATTTTCTGAGCCGTAGATCAAACACCTCCATGGAAAAAATAAAAGATCGAATGGGAGCATCTAGATATGTGAGAAAATCGACTGAGAGATAAATAAGTCTCAAGATATGTGAGAAAATCGACTGAGAGATAAATAAGTCTCAGTTGCCTGATTATTAGCAAATGCATTTTACTATATTTGTCTATGCCCATCATTACATACAGATAAAAAAGTCACGATAATTATTAGGGTCCGTTTGGTTGGAAACCAGTTTTACCACATTTATCGATAATCTGTCAAATGCTAACCCAAAATGCTGATTCCATCCTAAATATTAGGGTTATGAATAGTAAATAAATATAGTGATATTCAAGATTGAGGCTAAATTTTAAGGTTACCATCGATCGGATATTTCCTTAGCGTATTAATCAAACAAGGCCAATCTTCTCACGGGACAAGAATCGGATCTAATCATATCTAATGGCCCGGGAATCACTCTATCGGCTTTGGGCATCAGCATCATGATGGCCTGGGACTCGAACAAGAAATGGACGCTCGCATTTGACAGTCTGGCTGCCTCATTGTCATTGGGTCCGTGGGCCCTCGCATCGCATCGTCTGCGCGCGAGCTCGGAAACCATTTGCTGTGCAGCCTGTGCTGTGAAATGACTATATAGTTGGAACGTTGAACTTTTGAGATATGTTTTATAAGTTTTTTAAAGAAGTTTCTAAAATCAAAATATTTAGCCTGCAGAAACGATCATAACTCATAAGCTAATGGCTTGATTTGTCTGGACTATGACCTATCCTATAACAGAAGTAAGGCAAAGTTACCCGTTATATCTAATCTAAAATTAAAAACATAGTCAATGTAGCTGCTTCAACTTCACATGCCAAGCTCGCGACCCAAACCCAAACTGAGAGGAGCTCCACCCACCCAAACCCTAGCCCCCGGCGGCGGCGGCGGCGTGGCCGGCCAGTCTTGCCACCGCAGGCGGGCCTCTAGACGTGGTCGCGATGTCTGCTTCGCCATGGCGGAGAAGCAAAGCGGCGCTCCCCCCTCCTCCCCCTTCTTCCCCCTCTCCATCTACTTCGGCTGGCGCAGCGGCGCCCACCATCTTCTCCGGCCGGCGTGGGCTATATTCAGCCAGTACCGCCGCCCCATTTTTGGCTGGCGGCGCCCTCTTTCTTGTGGTTCGGCGGCGCCCGGTGTCTCCCCTCCAGATCCGGCGGCACCCGGTGTACCTCCGCCAGATCCGGCTAGCGCGGCGCCTCTTCCCCTACCTTGGTGATGGAGACCGGCGGTCCTCCTCCTCCATGGTGCGGCGCTGACGGCAGCGCCCCCTTCTTCCACAAGCGCGGCTCCTCTCCCATCCACGGCGTGGCCCGGCCGAATCCCTACCTCCCGGGAGGCGCACGGCCAGATCCGTCAACACCCCCTCTTCCTCCATGCAAGATTCCCGGTGTCCCTCCTCTCTCTCCAGCATTGTGGGACCAGTTTTGATGGTGGGCGGCCGAACTGTGTCGTCGGTTCTTGTCCTCCTCTGCCCCGTCCCCTTGCTCCGTCTTGGCCGGCAGCGTGCCTACGGCGAACGCGTGCGGCCTGAACGGCGGCAGCGGTGGTCGTCCCCTCCCGTTCTTCTACCTCTCCCTTCCTACCCCTCCCCTCGTGCTCGCCATGTCAGTAGGCCGCTCGAGGGGGGTCCACGTCGATGGTACTGGCCAGATCTGTCGGCAGCAGGCCAGGGTCTGGCATGGTCCCTACTGTTGGCGTGGTCGGAGCTGGTGAGCTCCAGGGGCGTGCCCCAACGTCTTGGTGGCCGTTGCGACTTTTTGCCTTCAGTTTTGATGTCCCGGTCACCGGTTTCTGGCATTGCCTTGGTTGGATAGTGCATCGGCGGCCGACTGGCGCCTTGGTGGCTGTCCTACGGTGGCCACATGGATCCGATGCCTTGACTTCCGTTTCGAGGGTGATATGCTTCGTCAATGCATCGACGGCCGGGTTGCCATGCTAGTGCGGAGTCCGGCTGGCTCCGGACAGTGATGCCTGTTGCAGCGCAACAGACACCTCTACCTTCGGCTTGGTGTGGCGCTCGGTTACCTCTCGGGGCCGTCCAATCAGCCCTTTCCTCTCTTCGTGGTGCTCGATGGCTGTGGCAAAGTCTTCCTCGTTCGGTCGTGGGCCTCGGCGTCCTCTCCGCCTGGCAAGGTCCCGCTTGCCGACTTCCTACCCTCCCCTCTTCCCGTGAGGGCTACGATGGCAGTGGTGGCGTCTTCTTTGTCGACTTTAGGGGACATATTGGTCTTCGGCTCGAGTTTCCTCTTGCGTTTTGCGCCCCTCGGCTTGTGCTTCGTGCTGGCTTGTCTGCGACTACCCACAGTGTGGTGCCAGGGTTGAGCGTTTCGGGCGAAAGCCCTGCCTAGCTCTTGTTGGGATGGTGGTGGCAGCGCTTCAAGTGTCGTTCCCTTCTGGAGGCACCGCTGTGTTGCTCCCCTGTCGGGTGAAAGCCCCGTGCGGTCAGCGACGATGGCGGTTCTTCGTCGTTTACCTTGTTGGAGGCGTCTTGTTCCGCTCTGGCGCTGCGGGTGGTCGCTAACTCGTCCCTCTTTGTCGCCATTAGCTGTTTAGTTTATTGGCGTTCTGTGTGTCCCCGGTTGTAGCTGGTGTCTCCTCTTCTCCCCTCCCCTTTATCTCTTTCTCCTTTTTTTGTAAGGCCTTCAGCCTTGGTGGCAACGACAGCGCTGCTTATCCTCTGTAGGTGTGTGTTCTGGCTCAGTGGAGGCCGGTGGTGTCTTGACTTTGTTCAGGGTTTACAGCATTGCGCTGTGGTTGTGCCCTTTACTTGCGTGTTTTTTCTTTTATTTTCTTCTGTTTCAATGAAATAGATCGACGGCAGTTCTCATGCCTCTCTTTTAAAAAAATAAAATAAAAACATCATCAGATATCCCAAGATGCGATGAGGTTAGTAACGTACGTCATCGACGTCGATGTGCAAGAAAAAGTCGTCCAGCCGTAGGGCCAATCGCAGTTGAGTCAGTACGTCAAAAAGTGACGAGCAGGAGAGACAAAGCTGGCAGATCATGCCTACTGTTAGCGAGAAAACAGCATCAACGTTATTATTTGGTGCGTGAAAATGACGCCTGGGGATGCTCTAATAAGTTGACAGGAGACGCAGCCACTCCACTGTTAGGCTGCAGCCGTCACTGCCAATGCGGACAAGCGCACGGACGAGTCGCTTATCAGAGACGACAAGTTTGTTCTAACCCTGTGAGAGTTTCATTAGATTAGATCCATCCTCAACTGGGTTTTTTTTAACGGATGTGAACAAACGTTTTTTAATAGTGCAAGCACGTTTTACTCATGCATAGAAGAAGTATGTTTGTTGGCATTTATGGAGAGAATGTAGGCTTTTTTTTATGCAGAATGTAGGCTTTTTCGACAACTTTATTTAGTCTATATCTTTCTTTGCCTAAATAAAGATCGATGTTCAGAGGAGTGAGCTTAGCTCAGTTGGTTGTATCCTAGGGTGTGGGAGCAACCGATCGGGGGATCGATCCCCCGAACCCTCACCGCAAGTTGCCTGGAAGAAAAGGCAAGAAAAGAATAGAAAACGAAAAGGGCAAGAAGTGATGCGTCGGAAGAAAAAGATAGTCTATATCTTGCTTTGCCTAAATAAAGATCAATGTTCAGAGGAGTGAGCTTAACTCAGTTGGTTGTATCCTAGGGTGTGGGAGCAACCGATCGGGGGATCGATCCCCCGAACCCTTACCGTAAGTTGCTTGGGAGAAAAGGCAAGAAAAGAATAGAAAACAAAAAGGGCAAGAAGTGATGCGTCGGAAGAAAAAGAAAGCAAGAGGTGAGATGTTGTGGCTCCTTGAATGGAAGAACAAGCAAGAGGTGAGATGTTGCAGGGAGATTTGCGAAGATGTTGCAGGGAGATTTGCGATGCCGGGAAAAGCACAAGGAGTATGTGGCAGTCGAGGCTCATAGGGGGGCATATGTGGCTCGGCAGAGAGTAGGAATTTGTATATAGGAAAAAAAAGAGAGGCCATGTGGTCTAGTAGAGAAAAGGATTTAGAATATGAAACATGTAACATGTTTCTGTTTCGATGAAATAGAAATCGGGGTTTTCCCCTTGCTGAGAAAAAAAAGATCGATGTTCCTAAGCAAAAACACACACACGAGAATATTTCGTGCACTTTTTAGGTATCTTATTGATGTCAGCATTTGAGGTCGTTAAAAAAAGAATGGCATATAGGATGACAAGAAAGGTGTGTCATTAATTTTTGGAGGTGACGGACATCGAGTTCTCCAAAAAAAATTTTTTTGTGGAAGCTAACATTAGAAACAACATTTTTACCATTATAAGATTTTTTCTTGTATACATCTTGTTATATGCAGAGGTCCAGTATAATTTCATCTTTAAAAAAATGTTCAGGAGCGAAGAAGAGCAAGCCTTCTGATCTGCCTCCTCTATCCCTAATCTATCCAGCACATCCACAGTGCATTCATAGTATCACGTGACACGTCGTCGTGGAGACGAGACACATAAAGACACACAGGAACAAACATCGTACGTGATGATGAGTGATCCATGTCCGTTTCCATCACCAGCTCACCACACGTCACACCGACACGCGGCAGTGACGATGTGACGTAGCCTAGCGAGCTGCCGCTCGCGTGAATCACACCGAAGCAAAACCAAGCAAATTTATTACTACTGGAAAACTAGTAAGCTACAGGGCTCGGTCGATCGAGTGGCCGCGATTCTCAGCGGTAGTGCTGCAGCAGCCGGTCGGCCTCCCGTACGCCGCTCAGGTAGGCCGCGTGCGTCGTGGAGTAGTGTGTCCGGTGCGTGGCCTCGCCGGCGAACAGCACCCGCAGCGGCGGCGTCCGTTCGGCCTCCGGCGAGCGTGGCAGCGGCTCGGCCATCCGATCGAGATCCTCCCCGCTCGATCCGACGGCCACGTAGCTGTACGACCCGAGGAACAGCGGGTCCGTGGCCCACCGGCTCCTCCTGATCCTCCGCACCCTCCACCGCGACGTCGCCGTCGCCGCTACGGCCGCCCCGCCGCGGCGGCGCGGTGGGGAAGGGAGGAAGGAGTCCAGCGTGGCGTGGACTCCACGGATGACCTCCTCGTCGGGGAGGGACTCGAGGTGCGCGGCCTCCCGCCCAGCGAACCACGCCAGCGCCACGCGGGAGCCCGCGTGGACGGGGCAGATGCACTCCGTGCCACGCATCCACCACGGGATCTTCGACGCGTGGCCGGCGAACGCCATGTGGAGGAACGGGAAATCCGGCGCCGGCTCGTCACCGCCGTACGGTTCCACGGGCTCCACCTCCATGAACAGCTTGTTGACGACGCCGAAGCCCAGGCGCGCGGCGGCCTCGCGCTTGAACGGCGGGAGCGGCGGGTCGAAGGCGATGGCGCCCGCGGCGGAGGCGTCCTTGCCGAGGCTGGCCTTGAGGACGCCAAGCGAGACGGTGAGGATTACGTGGTCGGCGATGATCGCCGGAGCGCCATCGCCGAAGTGGAGGCGCACGGGGGTCTCGCCCCAGTCGAGACGGCGCAGACGGAGGCCGAGGCGGACGGTGCCGGGAGGGAGCGCGTCAGCGAGGCGCTCCACCACGCGAGAGTACCCGCCTGGGATCGTGACGTGGTCGCCGGGGAAGTCGCGGTACTCGCCCTCGGCGGCGAGATCGAGGTCGCCGAGGTCGTCGGCGGAGGTGTCCGTCCGCTCCCGGTTGATGTGCATGGCCAGCAGCGAGTCCTCGACCTCCTCCAGCTCCTTGCCCCCGCCACGGCGCGCCACCTGGTACACTCGGAGCCCCCGCCGGAGGTACTCCTCAACTCCCACTCCGCCGCCGGCCTCGCCGGCCCTCGCCGCCTCCATCATGCCCCTGTACAGCTCCTCCACCGGCTTGGCCACCGCGTCGGCGTCGACGATGTCGCCGCCCTGGGCGACGGTGAGCACGCGGTCGGGGAAGCCGTCCATGCGCTCGTACGGGAGCCCGGCTGCCGCGTCGTCGTGCTCGCCGGCGTCGCGCGCCAGGGTGTAGACGGGGCTCCCGACGATGCCCTGAACCCACGTGGCGCCCATCTCGACCCGGTGCCCGGCGAACTCAGACGTCAGTATCCGGCCGCCGACGCGGGCGCCGGCTTCCACCACCGCCACATCGAACCTGTCTCCGCCGGCGCCGCACAGACGCCGCGCCGCCGCGAGCCCAGATATGCCCGCGCCCACTACAACAACCCTCACCCTCTTCGCCACCATCGTCGCCCTGCGGCGGGCGCGCGCGCGCGTGTCGCGACGCGAACCACACCGCTCACTGGTGTCTCCCCTACCCGCCAACCCAAAGACCGCAGAGCTACACAAGCGCGAGCAAGCTAGCTGCACACTTCACACTACACTGGAAAGGGGTGGCACCGCAGCACACTGCAAGCAACACGACGGGACCCTCCTTTTTATACATATGGCTGTGTATCGGCCCCTGTTAGTAGAGTGTGCCGTGTAAGGTGTAACAGCGGAAGTGTACGTACGTGTGCTTACCGTGGCGATGCATGGACCTCTAGGAACAAACTGCCTTCACCTATACGCGCATTTGGATCTACCACGAGGCGTGAGATTCGATCTGTCTGCATCGTAGCGGCATGATTATATACCGAAGCAGGACTTACTGCGACAATTGATTTGATCATCCTCTTTTAAGCTAGCTGTTCGACTAGGAGAAATGCAAGTTGGTTTCCATGTTGCAGGCTTCCAGTTCCAGCTTATACTACTACGGATAGTGTGTGCAAGCTTCCACTCTACAAATGGAATTCCATAACAATGTTAAAAAAATAGGAAGAAAAAAATGTTCAATTGATCATTGAATTTTCATTAGTTCCTAAATTAATCCATAAACTTTAAAACTAGACTTAAATGGTACTTCAACTCCTAAAATCGGATATAACCAGTTTGTTGACCAAATCAGATGGTCGCCGCATCATCTTTCTCTATGCCTCTTTCAACACCCTCTTATCTCCCCCAGCCCTCTCTTTGGCATGAGGGGCCTTCGACCTCTATGAGTGTTGTGAGCGCCTTGGCTATGATGCCCCCCCCCATCCTGTTGCCTTGTTGTCGTCCACGCTATAGCTCCTGATCGCTATAAGCACAGGTGTTGTCGGTGTAATAAATACCGGGGCACAAAGAGTCCTGAAAGTCGAAGGCTCCCCCTGCTGCGAAGGACGAGCACATTTAATGTGACATCACGCGCGGATAGACGGCTGAAGACATGATTACCGCTACAGTGACCCCTGCCAGTCTGAGCGGCTGTCACTGTGGCGCAGAAGAATTGACCGGCAGAGAGAAGGTTTGCTTGAGATGGCCGCCCGCGTCAGGAGGAACAGACCGATCTTAGTTTGAGGTGAACTAGCGTTAGATTATAAAAATTGTTTTTGAGTTTTGAGAAAAACCATGTAAAGTTTCACAAAATGGCTACAAAATGAGGCGATCATTGCCAATAGAGTTGAAAATTAAGGCAGTTTTTTCTGGGCAACCCAAACACAACTTGATTTTGATGGCGCAAAAGCATCATACGTAAAAAAAAAGTGGTCCGGACTAGCATGGCTTTTATGGCGTGCCGGAGAGGCCTAAAAACCTGGCGTGAAGGGCAACCTAGCTAAACTAGACTGTATGGGCCATGTTTGGGCCGACACAACCCGAATTAAAGGACTAGCCTCTAATTTGCATTTTCGAGGTCTACGTGCTCGAATAAATTTGTATTCTATAATAAAGTTGTAGAAAATTTTGAGATACATCTTTTTATGTAGACAGCCTTTTCTTTTGAGCAACGTATCAAATTCTAAAAGCTATTTAGTGTGTTGCCTACTTTAGGACCAACGCCACCTTTCTCGGTCATTAGCATATTTTGAGGCCTTTCATTGCTCATATGAAATTTTGTTCTACATGAAAGTTGTAGAGAATTTTGATACTCTTTCTTTTCATGTAGACAATCTTTTAATTTGAGCAACACATAAATTTATTAAAAAATATTTAGATAGACACATTCTCCCTAGTGTTGTGCTCGAACCAGTTCGGCATGCCTTTGGGCCCAGTCGAGCCTTGATTTTGGCTGTCTGTGCCAGCCTGACATGGCCCTAAGAGTATCAAAATTTAGTGTGCTGGCTACCTTAGGACCAACGTCACCTTTCTCGGTCATTAGCATCTTTTGAGGCCTTTCATTGCTCTTATGATTTTTTGTTCTGCATAAAAGTTGTAGAGAATTTTGATACTCTTTCTTTTCATGTAGACAACCTTTT
Source organism: Raddia distichophylla (assembly GCA_005191435.1). Lineage (NCBI taxonomy): Eukaryota > Viridiplantae > Streptophyta > Magnoliopsida > Poales > Poaceae > Raddia > Raddia distichophylla. The sequence goes on from SPJY01000102.1 coordinate 3,409,091, forward strand.
AATTTGGACAACATATGAATTTATAAAAAAAAATGTTTAGATCGACACATTCTCCCTAGTTGGCCCTTTCGAATGAAAATGGAAGAATATTATACCATATATCTTACTTGGACAAAACAAATTAGAAGTCATTTTCTCTTATCCTCGTTTGTCTTCTCCTTTAGATAGATACTAAGAATCCCCTTACAATAAGGAATTCAATTTCGAAGGGGCCTCTCCCGGCGCTAATTAGAATCCCTCAGGCAAAATAAGAACATCACCCACATTTAACCTTCCCTTTTTCCCATTAGCAAGAACTTGTTTCAGTTGCACTGCTTCAAATACAGTATTGGGAAGCACAGCTTGGGGAACTTCAATATCTACGGGCTTATTAGCTAAATGGCAAATGACATATACAATTCATCCGGTTGTGCTTGAACCAGCACGACATGCCTTTGGGCCGAGCCGAGCCTTGATTTTGGTTGTCTGTGCCAGCCTTGCATGGCCCTAAGAGATGGTCAAGTCGGTCCGACCCATTTTGCACCGGTTCGACATAACTCACTTTCCAGCTCTAATTGTCAGACTATATGTAGTGTTGAGGCGGACTAGGTACTATCCAGAGGCTGAAACAAAATAAATTTTCGTGTAATTCTTGATGGAACGCCAGATTGAGATCAAATTTTAGACATGTCTTCCTTTCGATGTCTAATACCTATTCTATCCAAGAATTAAAGGTACAGTTCCCAATAACTCAGGTTTTTTCGAAACCTAGGCCATGAATCGGGCATGATACAAGAATTCAATTTTTGGCCACAATCGTTGGAAAGTTTGTACGCGGCTAACCTAGATGAGTTCCTACACATTTTTGGGAAACACAACCAAAACTAGGGGAACAAGATTACCTAGGAATCAAGCCAACATCAATAAAAATGGAAAATTTGATCAAAGAAAGGAACACTAAATTTAAAAGCTCGTGTGATGGTTAAAAAGAAATTATTACAACGGAATGATTAGGGATAATCAAAACAAATTCATCTACAACATACCTCGAGTGATTTGGCTAAACTTAGTACCTTAGTCCTTTCCAAAAGCATCTAAAATTCCCACATTATATCTAAACTCGTGAACCTTATAACTATTTTGAATAAGACGAATGATCAAACATGTGTTCAAAAGTTAACATTGGCTTTTTTTCACGAACAGAGGGAGTATTTCCTTGCTTGCAGGCCTGCTTGAGATTTGACCAAACTGGACTAGGCCTAATATTTATTTGTACAAGTGGGGATGATTTTATTCTTCATCCACAGTCGTGCCTAAGAGCATTCACAATAGCCTCTCTATCTTACTCCCTAAAACACTATTCATGAGGTGGGATAGAGGGCCGCAGCGAGCCCCTTCCGTTATTACTTGACTTCTTTGTTGTTACAGAAGTAGGCACCATGGTTTTTTTCATCATTCGATTAATCATAAGAGTGCTTCTTCAAAGATTCGCTGAGAGAGAGAGGGGTGGGGGATATCGCACCAGTGTGAAACTACATTGGTACGAATAGAAAGACACTTTTCCACAAGAAATATTTTGAGAGGTTTTTTTCCCCATAAATTTAGCACTACTAAGTAATAAATATAATGACTCGTTATAATGCTCTAATCAGACTTCAGAGACAAATTTAAGGGGAAAATATCGATAGAATAGGGTAGTACGATATACAAACATTAATATACGCATATTTACGAAAGTTTGTACGCAATCCAGCTAAGCAAGCAGGTAATTTGAGGGGATATATTAGGTAAGTGAAGGTACGGCACCGTATGACGCAAAGTGTCATGTAGAGGGAACATAATGGAAGCGCAATTGTCATGCAGAGGCAACATGACATACTCAATGGAAGGCATAATGGAAGGGCAAGATGGCAAGTGTCATGCAGAGCAGCACTATTCATTTCACATACTTATCACAACTTTAACCACTGCTATTACACACCACCATGTCCATCATCACTTTCATTCGCATATCATTAGGCCATCATCCCAGCAGCAAAATAAAATAACCACACCCTTTAACGTTCGCTATGCACAAACTATTCAACCCCTCTAAAACACGAAGGGAGAAGCTTAGCGACCGAGCTCCCCTTCTTGCTCTCCGCCGGAATCTTGGCCTCCTTAGCACCGACCGTCGCGGCGCCAGCGGCGGCTTCGTCGTCGACGACCTTCCCGGTCACGACCGGCGGTGCGGGCAGGTTCTCCTCCGCGGGCTGCTCGAGCTGCCACTCCCCTGTCTCGCCGAGCACCATCCCCTTGTTCCTCTCCACCCACCACGACTCCGGCACGAGGTTGTCGTCCTTGAGGAAAGCGCACGACTTGTTCACCAGCGCCACGCTGCGCCTCACCTGCAGCTTGAACTCGCCGCCCACCCCGTTCCAGCCGGCTACCGTGTGCAGGATGCCCTGCAGGTTGTGGTAGTCGCCTACGTTGGTGGTGTCTGGCTTCAGGTAGGGCGACTTCCTGGAGTCCACGGCGAGGAGCGCGCCGACGTTGGCGTAGCCGAGGAGGTTGCTCGGGTAGAGCGGGATGAGGTCGGGCTTGTTCCTGACGTGCAGCGCCCGCAGGTTGGGCAGCTCGTCGAACCGCCTCTTGAACTCCGGGTTCCCGATCTGCGGGCTCCCGAACACGATGGCCGCGACCGGGACGTGCTCACCGCCGCCGGCCTTGGACACGCCGTTCACCACGATGTCGAACGCGGAGAGCGTGGCGAGCGACGCGCCGAGGCTGTGACCGGTGCAAACGATGCTGAGGTTCTCACCCCTGTACTTGGCCACCAGCTCGCGAACCGCCGCGAGCAGCTGGTCGCGCGCGCTGTGCCTGGAGAAGGGCGACCTCTCGTCGCTGGAAGTGTAGATGAGGTACCACCCCTTCATGACGCGCGCGTTGCCGCGGGACGGGTCGGACTCCGGCAGGACGCCGTCGGGGGAGGCCAGGTCGGGCTTCAGCACGTCTACCCACTCCAGCGTCCGGATGGTGCCGCGCCACGCGACGTAGATGACGCGCTGCCCCGTGGCGGCGGCGGCGGCGTCCGTCGACACGGAGACGTAGCCTATCCAGTTGGACTCCTTGCTCCACGCCTCGCGGGAGAGCGAGTGCACCATGAGCCCCCCCGGGAAGGACGCCACGGAGGCCGCGTACAGGTTCGCGACCACGGCGATGTCGGCGGCGGCGGGGAACTGCGTGCGGGTGAAGAGCGTGGCCTTGGAGTAGCGGCAGCTGCCGCAGTACTTGGAGTGGGGGTCCGAGTTGAAGGAGTCGTAGGTGACCTGGCAGAGGTCGCCGCAGAGCAGGATGAGGCGGCGGAGCGTGAGGTCCAGCGGGTCGAGGAGGCCATCCCAGTGGGCGGAGCCGAGCAGCTCCGGCCACGACGGGACGGAGCCCCCCTTGGCGCCAGCGACGGCCAGGGCGCTGGACAGGAGGACGCCTTGGCTCACGTTCATGTGTGTGCACGCCGGCGCCGCGCGTGGCGTGACAAGAAGATTAGGTGTGCACTGACTGGTTAGTGGAGGTGAGCATCAGGACTCAGGAGATAGCTTGTGCTAGCCTATCTGGCATTCGGTGAATGCCTGAATAATAATGGTATTTTAAAGGGTAATTTTGTTGGGCTTTTGCTTGGCTTTTTGGGCTTGGCCCATTCGGTGAATAAGAGGGAGAGGGCAGCAGCTGCTGCCCTAGGTGGGCAAACGAGCAGCAACGGTGCTGCTGCTGGCGGCTGCGACGGCGGCCGTTCCGCAGCTCGCGGAGGCGCACGGCGCGTGCGACGTGGGGCTGGTCCTTCGGCTTCATCGCGTGGTTTGTTGCTCCTCCGAGCTACTCCCCCTCTCTATTAAGTCGGTTGCCTTCTCGGGTTCCTCAGGTGCTGGCACGAGCTCTCATCTCCCTTCTTTTCTCTGTGTACTCCGCTCCTCCTCCTTGCTCGTCGATTCGCCGGCCGGTGGAGGTTCCCGTGGTGGTGGTGCTGCTCTCACTACAGGAAAATGATCTCTGTGACGACGGCCGCAAAAAGCAATGTCGGTGGCCCAAATCCCGACGACAGGCTGTGTCGGCGGCCAAAATTAGTACCAACGACAAAACAAGCATCAGGCAAGCAATGACGTCGGCCAAAGGATGGCCGACGACAATACCTGCCCAGCCGAGAGCGCGAGTTCAGATTTCTGAATTTTTGTTCCCGCCAAAATGGTTTTGTCCGCGGCCGAACAAACTGTATCGTCAGCTCTAACCCAGACGACAGTCTGTGGCCACCAGTGACGTCGGCCAAGCGTCGGTCGACGACACTTCCTGCTCTCCCGAGAGCACGATTCCGGATTTTTCAATTTCAGTTCCTGCCTAAATAGTTTTGTCCGCGGCCAAAAAAACTCTGTCGACGGCCGTAACCCTGACGACAGTCTTTATCGTCGGCCATGTTTATGCCGCCGACACTGCATGCCCTGCGGAGAGCACGTTGTCCACGGCCGGGGTGGGGTAGGTGCGAGCTGTGTCGTCGTCCAAGCCATAGCCGACGTCAAAGGGCCCTTTGTGACATCGGCCTAGACATGGGCTTTTTGGACTCTGTGCTGCCTCGCGACGGCTTCAGGGAGCGGTCATGGGAGCGTCGAAAGATGGGCTCCTCTTCAACCCAAGCACAACTACAAGCTCAGCAGCGGCTGATCGAGCAGCTGACACAGCAGAACGAGCTCCAAAAGAAAGCAGAAGAGGAGCGTGAGCAGCGGAGGCTGGAGGAGGAGTGGAAGGAGAAAGCAAGGGAGGAGAAGTTCGCACAACTCGAAGCCCAATACAACTGGATGTACCAGCAAATGCAGAGGTGCAATATGTTTCAGCAGCAGGTAATTAAGATGGTGGGGCCGTATAGGTTGTATATTTACACTTTCATTTCACATGCTAACTTCTCGTGTGTCCACAGAGCTCGCCGGGCATGGAGGCCTCCGGCAGCCAGTCGCAATTGCCACCTCCACCCTAGTACTTCACGCAGACCCCCCCGACACAGCTTTACGCTC